>OZ018317.1:250362235-250717235 GCA_963969495.1 Ceratothoa steindachneri | reverse complement strand
AAACAATATTTAGGGGTGCCTCTGCAAGGTTCAACAATGGACCATTTTCCTTAATATTTGACTTAAACTATTTAAGGGAATCGTCTAAACAAAAACACACCCAAAGAGGACGGTTGTGAACGCATTATTGAAACCATTCTCTTGAACCCACCATTGAAGCCATTTGATGCTTATGAACGCACCATTCCCTTATCCCACACCTCCCTAGCACTTGGCAGGGTTGGGACAAGGTAATGAGGTAGAGGCGGCTGCACTGCGGCTAGCGAGGGTAGTCTGCTCTCAGCGTTGATGGTGTGTCGTTGTGCTACGGTGCGTTCTCTGATACCCCCAGTAAGTCTATGCACTTGTTTAATATCATTGTGTCTAATTCTATGCACTTGTATGTTCAGAGATAGCTTCCAGCTTAGGTTATGATGTTGAAGACTTAAACATAAATCAGAGCTCCATTTACCGGAAGAGAATAGAACATCGTACCTAAGCCCATGCTACACCCAGACTTAAAGACGAGCTTCAAGACGTTCCACTCATCGTGCACTGGGATGGGGAGTTGATGAAAGATCTCACTGGAAATCAGCATGTGGAGAGGATTCCAGTTCTGATAACCGGTATTGGTTCCAGTCAGCTCTTGTGTGTTGCCAAGCTCAGGAGTGGAACAGGTAGCGAGCGAGCAAGCAAATGCTGTCTTAACAACATTGAGAGACTGGGGCCTGGAAGATCAGATTGTAGGGATGGGATTCGACACCGCAGCCACCAATACAGGGAAATTTTCCGGAACCTGTGTCATCTTGCAACAGCAGTTGAAGAAAGATCTCTTGCATCTGGCCTGCCGCCACCATGTTCTTGAGCTCTTCCTTAGAGCAGCGTTCACCACCTCATTGAGTCCAAAGTCTGGCCCTGAAGTACTTCTTTTCAAGAGGTTCTAAAACACATTGGCACACCATTGATCATGGTCCAGGTTCAATAAGCACCGAAGCCAACAGTGCCGAGGTGGGACAGTTTCTGATTAATAGTAAAGACAACCTAACAGCTTTCTTTGAAGATGTTTCCAAGAATAAGAATCTTAGTCTTTGAGATGACTACCGTGAGTTGGTAGAGTTGTCTCTGATCTTCCTTGGAGGCACTCCTCCACGAGGGCTTCGTTTGTTGACTCATGGTCCAATGGACCATGCCAGATGGATGAGTAAAGCAATTTACTCATTGAAAGTGTGGATGCTGCGAACACAGTTCAAGTTGACTCGTCGTGAAGAGAAGGGACTTCGTGAGATCTGCATTTTCGTTGTACTTCTGTATGTCAAGGCATGGATACGGGCTTCTTTGGCAGCGGTTGCTCCCCATAAAGACCTTGAGATGCTGAAAGCTATGGCTAGTTACCACAACAAGACCATAGCTAAAGCTACTGCATCAAAGTTAAGTCAACACTTCTGGTATCTGTCAGAGGAAATGAAGGCAATGGCTTTGTTTGATCCTCTGGTCTCAACAAATACAAAGAGAGCCAGGGTTGAAGCCATATCAAATAAGAAAGGTGCAAAGAAACCCCCGAAGCGGATAAATTTGAAAGAGGACTCTGTTTCATCATCCAAGTTAGAAGATTTCTGTAGCAAGAACTCAATGTCCCTTTTCACAAAGCTAGAACTGACACATTGATTTTAAGACAGCCTCGTCTGTCATTTCTAACCTCAAGGTTGTCAATGACAATGCAGAACGAGAGATCGCATTGATTCAAGAATACAATTGTTGCCATTTAACACGAGATGAAGATCAGATTCAGTTTTTGCTTAAAGTAGTTTCGGAGCAGAGACTCAAGTTCCCTGACAGCCGGAAGGAAACCTTGCTCAAGCATCCCTGAGTGGCAGTAATAGTATAACAGCTACTCAGTTAGAGGCCACCGTGAGCCGGCCCGCTAGGTCTCAAGTAATTATCCTCTTTCAATGGGTGGTGGTTGGGGAAAGAGGTTGGTGGGATACAAGTAAGAGTGCGTCCACGTCCCGTATCCTGGTAACATAGCAAATTAACTGAATGTTGCAGCCATTCAATTTGCTATGGCTGAACTCTTATAATTTAACAATCAATTATAACCGTGCAAATAGCATGTTAATTAACACAGCGACTATTTACATTCACAAATACTGAAGAAAAATATACGCAATACATTTATTTTAAAAAAAGACAAAATATTCTTGAATTCATATTAATGAATATCTTCTCCATTTTTTCATTTTTCTATGCGATTTCTCATTTCCTGTTAAGATAATGACAAAAATTACAAGAACAAAACGTTTTTATAATTAGAACATCCATTGTGACACGAAGTTGTTGCGAGATCCAACTTTGAACCAAAAACTCAGAAAGCTTTTTTTTCTCTCATAAATATTAAGGTAAATGTTAGACCTTCGAGGGAGACACCCCTAAATATTAATTGAATTGCACGATATTTGGCGATCATTGTTTTTATACCTAATGGAACAAAAATTGGTGATTAGAGTGAAACTTCCATTTTTTTTCGAGAAACACCCTACTATATGGTTCTCTGCGTAGCCTAGTGCACTAGGCAGACTTTTAACTGTGATCAAAGCGGTGCTCGCGGCCTCAGTGTGCCTGGTTCGAATCGCTTCCCTCCATGGATCTTTTCGAAAAAAGGTAATAAAAATATTACTGCAAGGAAAAAATATTCCGTTTTCTCTTTCAATGTGGTTTAATGGATTCATTTTCGTCATTCTCTCGCGCTACTTTCAGAGAGATATATATATATATATATATATATATATATATATATATATATATATATATATATATATATATATATATATATATATATATATATATAAACAATTGTTTTTTAATGTAGACAATGTTTTTTCTAGCTACTATTCCTACTATTTTCTCCTATTAAATAGTATAGAAAAGCTAATTTATAGCTATAGTTTCCGTGATTCTAGCAACACAAAAAAAAAGACTTGGAACCCCATATCCGGCTTAGTCGTCTCTTACGGCACCCGCCCAAAGGTATTAGTATTATTTTAACTAAACGAAAATCAATTATGACAGTGGTTTCCAAACTTTTTAAATACTTAAATGTTTGAGATCAAATTTTATCCAATCTGGGTTCCATCGATATGGCCCCTAGTAGTCTCTTCTTAATAGCCGGGGACGACATTTCCATTTTAGAACTGTAGAAAATCTTGTTTCACGGAAGCAGGATGATGGTAATACCACGAAATGGCTTCGCTACTCCCCCCCCCCTACGAGGGAGCTTTACCTTCGCTACTCCCCCCTTACGGGGGAGCTTTACCTTCGCTACTAAGATTAAAATTTAAAATCTAAAAAAAAAACAGCCATGGTTAAATTTTTATCAATTTTCTCAACTTCGCCAATTATAATAATTTTAGAGAGGAACTCTAAACTATTCCCCCCCCCCTTTCAAAAAATCACGTTGCTAAAATATAGTGATAGATAAAATAATAAAAAACAGCCTTACTTAAATTTTAATAAATTTTCTGAATTTCGCCAATTGTAATTCATTTTCTTTTAAAACATTATAAATCATTGGATAATCATATTTATTTTTTCTGAACTAAACTATTTTGTCTTTTCAAACTATAAAAGTAATTCTCAGAAACTACCTTGATAAAAATTTAAAATATACATAAGTCATAACCAAACTAAGATGAAATTATTATTTAAAATACTTCAAAAAATCCCGTTCTTAAATTATAGAGTTAGTGAAAATCCGCCTCGCTTTTTTTGATGAAGCACCCTGTTCTGTCGTTGACCCCAACCAAAAGTTAACAAGTGATTCATTTTCCTATTGATCAATCTAACACATCCTTCCCCTAAAAAGACTTTCAATTGATCTATTTTAAATTTCATTTTTGCCGTCACAGACACGAATTCGTTTTCATCCATCGCACGGGATCGTTTTTGCTACCCGAGGGGACACGCTATACATATATATTGTTTGGAAAATAACCTGCAATGACGCCGTCAAGATATAATGTCCTCGCACGAGGGGGGGGGGACCCCACCCTTAGAAAGAGCCAGTTGCTTGCTGTGGCTGAAGAGCGTTTCCCCGCGTAGGGTGCGCGATGCAGAATGAACGAGACGAAAGATTGCTCTCATAACCGCAGATCCTGTGTTACTGGGCTTAATTGAAAAAACAAAATCTTCGCAAAATGCCGTTTTTGCCGGTGGATGTTCGTTAAATGACTGGCCAACCCAAGGCAATTTTCAGGTATAGATTGTTAATTAACAACCTCAAATTAGCTTGAGACAAGCTCCCAAAACTTGGGAAATGCTTCTTCACGCTATAATGTTGTACATAAATCTTCTTACCAGTCATGGAAGGGGTCCGCCATGACTGCTGACTGAACGAAGCGTCAATAAAAGGGAAGATAATATCTTTCCAAGCTGTAGTCACTAGTTTTTCACGTCCCAATCCCTTTATGATTTAGTCTGACCCAAGATAGTCTCAATAGTCTCTAAATTACACCCCTCCCCTCCCTGTTTTTAAGCAAAATTAAATATGAACTATCTGCAAAATAGAGGCCGGTCATTTAAAAACATTCACCCCTTCGCCTTTTCAAATTTTGACCAATTCAATTCTTTGAAATAGAACCAAAATTGCTCATCAAGACTTTTTTAATGTTTAATAATCAGAATTTTGGTTGGTTCTAAATTATTTGATTAACAAACAACTGTTTCAGGTTTGTGAATAAAAAAAAAAATGTCCGTTTGTATATTTGTGATGCACAATTGTATTTTATTCATAAATGCAGCTAATTTATCTTTCTGATTGATTGCAGTGAACATTCGGACCTTGAATGGAGATATTAAAAATATTTATTTGTTGAATGTTGGTATTAAATTTTTTTTCCAAAAATATCAACCTATTATCATCATCATCATCATCATCACTAACTCTATAATTTAAGAAGGGGATTGTTTTGAGTATTTGGATAATAATTTCATCTTAGTTTGGTTATGACTTATGTTTTTTTATCAAAGTTATTTTATAATATCAAAAAACAAAATGGTCAAGTTCAGAAATAAATATAAGTATCGAAATTTTGACCTGATACAGTGATCGACAGGTTTTTATTAATTTTATTAATTATTTAAATAAATTCTCTTAGAAAAGCAGGAAATGGCATCAACTCATTTATAATTATAGATAAGTAAATAACTAAGTAAAAAAGACCAATTCTACTTGAATTGTTCAAAGAAAAAACAAAAATTGAAATCCTAACTTAAAAATAAAAAATATGAACAAATCTATTTCTCTTTGGTATTTACCAGTATTGTTTTGGGTGTACAAGAAAATCCCGTGTTTAATTTTTGTTTTTCGTTTTAGCTGTAAAAATAAAATCCGATAAAACGTCATCGAAAGTGGCCAACTTTCGATGACGTTTTATCGGGTTTTATTTTTACCACTAAAACGAAAAAATTCTACAATTTGCTAACAGAAGTTGGAATATAGTTACTACATATATTCTGACTTGTGTTAGCAAGTTGAAGAAATTATGGTATTGCTTACCACCATTGATTTGGATAAAATGATGTTCAAGATATCGTATCGCAAATTCATCAATTTCGCAATATTGATAATACTGTAAGGAGGAGAGTTGCGGGTATGTCAAAAAGACATTTTATTAGCAATTGATGGAAAAAACTCAAAATTTCGTTCTACAAGTTGATGAAGCAACCGATGTAGCTAAAGATGCTCATTTAATAGGTTGCATAGGGAAGAAGTCAAAATTTTTCAAGGACGAGAATCTTCTAATTATATTGGCTTACCAGGCAATGGCTTCGCCACTCCTGCCTACGGGGGGAGCTTGCGCTTCGCTACTAAGATAAAAATATTAAAAAAAGCAGCCATGGTTAAATTTGTATAAATTTTCGGAACTTCGCCAATTATAATAATTTTAAAAAGGAACTAAATTTCCCCAATTTCAAAATATCACGTTGCTAAAATATAGTTATAGAAGAAGATATATAAAAATAAATTTTCTGAACTTCACCATTTGTAATTCTTTGGGTTTTAAAAAAATCACAAAATTTCGATACTTATATTTATTTCTGAATTTCACCATTTTGTTTTTTGATATTAAAAAAGAATTATTAGAAATAACTTTGATAAAAAGACATAAGTCATAACCAAACTAAGATGAATTATTATTCAAATACTCAAAAAATTCCCCTTCTTAAATTATAGAATTAGTGATGATGATGATGATTATGACAAATAATTTTTAAGCCGTCACGAAATAAAGAAAAAAAAAACTATACATGATCGAATTTGCTCAAAATATAAAGATTTCATAATTTTACAACAATTTGCTTCCACAATTCCCCAACGAACTTTGACAAAGACGACAAAATTTAAATTCTTCCTTTAGCAATACCACAGGAAGAACAGGCCTACCACTTTTCTAACTTTCCTAACAAATTTGGTACTTTTCTAAAGTTCTGAAGCTATGAAAATTTTAAGTTTGTTACTTTTTAAAACTAATGGATAATTAAAATAGATTGGAAATGTTACCTTTTACGGTAAATATATATAATACGCTCACCACAAAATACGTGTGGTAACCCTGGGTCACCTGAGAGTGAGATTTCAAATTTAGTATGAAACCGAAATACTCGCAACCTCGCATTAGGCGATTGGCAGCAGAAAGCGATGTTAAGCAAAGTAAATATGCGACGAAGTTACATCACCTGATGACTCTCGACAATATAATGCTTAGAAGCCCTTGAATAGTTAGCGCGCAATTCTTCAGAACCGAACCAAGCTCCCCAATGAAGGCAAACTTCGGGGCTTGGAAGGGCCCCTACGATAAGAGTCCTCTGAGCAGGAGCGGGGAGAGAGCGAGTAAACGATGTAAAAATAGGCTTACGAAATAGGATATTACGATGAAGGTAAAGCCAAGGCATATATCTGTATTTTACACAAATGTCTTAAAACATGGCGCTTTATACACGCATTTGAACAGAACAGCCTCATAGAGAAAATAGCCGTTCTCCGATTCACTCAGCCTCCGTCAATTGAATCATCTCGAACAAAAGAAACATGAGTTAATAAAAAAAGCCTTGGTCAAAAGCCTCTTTAGCCCTATTTATCATTCTGATCTTGTGTATCGGCCTATTTTCATCTTTGTTTGTGTTTCGACACCATTAAGGAGCCTCGACAAAAGCTTAGTGGCTCATTGGTTCGGAGTTAATCGACCACATACACTGAGGGATCGTTTTATCTTTTTTACCGAACCTGTATATATATATATATATATATATATATATATATATATATATATATATATATATATATATATATATATATATATATATATATATGTGTGTATGTGTGTGTATGCCGTATATAATGTTCATTAAGAACCGGCCTATAAATCGGTGTAGAGTTGCTTTTATTGTGTTTTATGGACCGTTTTTGGAGGGAGACCCAAAACAAAGAAATGATAATGACAAAACAGCAAAACCAATCATTATTTATTGTCCCCCAATGGTGGGGGGGGTGAAGGATAAGGACGTACATCGACAAATTATTATGCCATTATTTCCTTTCTGGATGGAGATAAGTAAAAAAGATGCCGAAGGCCATGCATGGCACGCATCGGAATAACAGTTGTGGCCAAGGCTGCCAACCTTTTTTTTTGTAAAGATACCAACTTATCAAAATCTACCAAATCGCCCAAACGTGGCAAATTAATATATATATATATATATATATATATATATATATATATATATATATATATATATATATATATATATATATATATATATATATATATAATGAAATAACTCACAAAGTGGCAGGTGAGGAAATCAATAATATGAAAATTAACCCACAGGAAAATGAAAAGATGAAGCCAAGCACTTTCGAACTATATTTGCAAGTTCATTTTCAAGGAATAGCATGAAAATGGAGAAGACAACCTTATATAGGGTACAAAGATACGAAGGGAACGCCCATCACATAGTACAAACCAATGGAAACACACAAAAACAAGACAGTAAAATACCAATAAAAAGAACAATAGGCAACTAATAACAGACATATGCATCCCTATCCCTAAAACGATATACACACAACAACGCTATATATATATATATATATATATATATATATATATATATATATATATATATATATATATATATATTGTTAAAGACCAGGTTTTATTTTGATTTTATCAATTTTATTTTGGAACTTTCCAACTAGCGAATGCAGTTTTTTGTATCTGGTTGGATATTAAAGATCAGTTGAGGAAGATTCATTTTACTTTTTACAACTAATTTGAGTTTTTTCCGTGAGCTTTCGCCTTTCTTAAGGCGTCTTCAGACGGAAGTCTTCGTTATTGTTGAGGCTGCGTTGATTTTGTGTTTCCTTTGGTTTTGCCTCCTTTACCGGTGAGGTAGCTCATTGCTGGTCGTGAGCAGCGAAGAATGAAATTGATTTTCGTTCTTTGGTACTTTTATGGGTCAAATTTACAGTACCATGTTCCTTTAGCAGAAAAGGTGAAGTACTCGCTCGGAACAGGTGCGTTGGGTGTTAAGTTTAGGGCCCATCTCTTTAATCAGAAGAGCCTCCAGGATCTTTAGGCGGCGAAGGTCAGGGTTTCTTCTGAGTATGGTAGTGTTTTCGACCCGAGTTGCTCTTGTAATTTGTGCGTTATGCTTTTCTTTGTAATGTGGTTTTATTCCCCCTTCTTGCAAATGCATCGTTAGGCGCTCGCTGATGGTAGTAGTGGTCATACCTAACGATGTATTTGCAAGAAGGAGGAATACAAACACATTGCAAAGAAAAGTATAACGTACAAATTACAAGAGCAACTCTTGCATTAAACCAGATAAGACACAGTAGAGACACCAATAGCACACTTCTTCAAACAAAGCTTCAATCCAGCAGTCCCTAGTATCTTTAGTGCTGATTTAAGTCTCTGATCAGGCTCACGTTTAGATGAACCACATATGAGAACATCATCTAAGTAGCATACAACACCTTGAAGATTCCTTAATAAATCTTCCATCGCTCGTTGAAAAATTCCAGGTGCGGGAGAAACTTCAAAACACAATCTATGATATTTAAACAACCCACTATATGTGTTAATAATTGTACACTGTTATGATGCATCATTAAAACATGAATGGGCTTATTCCTGAGACAAATCTAGTTTAGTAAATAGCTTACCACCTGAGAGACTGCAAAATAGATCCTCAATCTTAAGAATGGGGTAGGTATCCAGTCTATCAGCTCTATTTACTGTAAGCCTATCGATAGTCCCCACAAATCCTGACTGATCCATCTGCCTTCAGTACAATTACCCCTGTAGCAGCCCAGATAGAATGTGGTATAGTATAAATTATACCTTCTTCCGCCAATCTACCCAATTCTCTTTCCACTTTAGCTCTTAGTGTATAAGGAACTGTCCTGGGTTTACAGAATTTGGGAGGGATATTTGGATCTACCCCAATAGTGAAAGTTTTACCTTTAAGGCAACCCAGACCAGTAGAAAATAAATCTGGGAATTCTTTTACTAGATCAGCTTCAGTGTTTAATACACTATTTATATCTGAGAGCTTCTTATTATTTAGATAAAGGGAATTAATGAAATCTCTTCCTAAAAGATATGGGCTTGATCCTTCAACAACAACAATAGTTGTTTGATAAGAATTAGTAGAATCAAGTCTAGCACAGACACAAATCTCGCCTGCTACCTTGAAGGGAACACCACCATAAGTTTTAAGGTTTATAGAAGAAGGATGAAGAACAGGTTTGTCACAGTCAATAGACCATAGATTAGAGAAAGTATGGTCAGAAATAATGGAACATGCAGCATATGTATATAACTCTATAGTTAGAAATAATGTGACATTAAGAGGATTAGTTTTAGTAAGAGTAACATTAAAGACATAGTCATAGCTAGAATCTACCTCAGTGACTTTAGTCCTGTCCAGTTTATAGACTCTATTATTCTCTTTAGATTTTAGTTTACTTTTTGCCAAAAATTAACATTTTGCACATTTCTGCCCATGTGTTCAATATGTTCTTTCTGATTACAAACAAAGTAAGTAGCACCCTTAAACGGGCACTCCCGCTTCCAATGTAATTCACCACAGCCAGAACAAGGTGCCCCGGCTTTAAGCTGAGAAAGCCTTTGCTTGAAAGTAGGGCTCTCTTCGTGCACCTTGTTTATAGCAGTGTCCCATTCTTTGTGCATCTGTGAAAGCTGCTTCTCTAACACTAGTTATTTCTACAACTCTTATGAAAGTTAAATCCGATTCTGCCAGCAAAATGTGCTGTTTAGACTCATTAGATAGGCCCATCCCAAATCTGTCTCTTAGCATACCTGTGAACTGGTCACCAAACTCATATGTTTGAGCCAGTGCTTTATTTTCAACAACAGAATTAGCAATAGTTTCACCAGATGTCTGATTCCTTGAATAATCACTTAAATCTTTCATATATCAGAATTACCTTGAGTTTTTAATGTTGCTTCAAAACCTTAATAATATCAGGATATTTACAAGTCCCTGGCTCTTTTGGAAATATCAGACCCTTAGCTAAGGCAAAAACCTTAGGTCCCACCAGAGTAAGAAAAGCTGGTACCTTCTTCTCCTCTGGGGTAGAGTTAGCTAGAAAATAGAGTTAAACTCTATTAATAAAGATCTCAAAATCTACGATTCCAGCATCGACCCTGTCAATAGAACCTATAAGAGACATTTTATTGCAAAAAACAACCTACCAACAATAGACAATGTACAAATCTCAATCTTTGTCGCCAATGTAATATATCTGTTATATGTATAATTTATCAATTATAGTTATAGCGTGAACAACACTAAACAACGCTCACCATAGATGATGTAACTTGTTCGATATCATAATAAGTATCACGATAAAATGGTTAGTATAGAGAGTATGATATATCATTTAAGTTATGATAGGAACCTGTAGGATGGAGCTATTTTGCCTATAGTTTTTTTTTCTTAATAGATCGTTGCTTATCTTCATAAAGAGGGTGATGAGAGTAGATTGACTGGGTATTTTCATAGGACATTGAGAGGCAACTAGTATCGAACTACCATCAACAAGATTATGGTCAACAGCAAAAATAGATCACGTCATTACACTTTTCGTCACCAAACAACCCATAAACTTCATTTACGAGAGTGTGCCTGAACTGCTTAAAAAGCATCACCATCGTGGCTTGTCAAAACACCCCAACTAAATCATGCAATACACATATCAATAATATAATACAAGTATATACACGTATTGATATTACAATGTATGTAATTAATAGCGAAAGGAAAGGAAAAGCGGTATCACAACACGGTAAAACTTTGAGGGATATATTACGTGACCCTTAAAAGATTAAGAAAGAAAATGTCATAATCCCGGTGAGCCCTCTTAACCTCTCAGAAAGTTATGTCTGATATAAAACGGATATATGGCAGTTATGTCATGTATAGAATGAGAAAATGGCAGATATAGCACATATAAACATTAAATGGCAGTTAGTGCGCATATACCACGTGTAAATGGCAGCTAGCTCAGATATAAAATGAGTAAATGACAGCTACGAGGCATATAAGATAAGCACAATGGCATTTATGGCGGATATAAAATTAGTAATTGGGTGCCATGTCGCATGCGAATTGAAAATATGGCATTTAAGGCGCATATAAGATGTGTGTATGGGAGGTATGACGAATATAAAATGAGGAAATGGCGTGTATAAAATGGCAAGTAGGACGCATATAAAAGAGTAAATGGCAGCTAGGCCATTATAAAATGGATAAATGGCACTTTTGGTGTATATAAAGTGATTAACTGACAGCTACGAACGTGTAAAGTGATTAAATGGCAGCTCCATCACGTATAAGATGAGTAAATGGCAGATTTGTTGCGTGTAAAGTGATTAAATGGCAGCTAAGACACGTCGGCTCAGATCCAAAATTCTATATAAAGTTTTTCTCGATAAAAAAACATTTATTCATGAAAATGATGGATGTGTGGGAGAGGGGGGCGTTTTCGGGGGTGGATGGGGCTGGGAGACGCTCCGCACCCACGGGATGCGTACAGTCACTCGCTTGTGGATGAGGAACCTCCCTCAGGGATATATTAGGAAGGTGGCTACTCGTTGCTATGGCAACGGTGTGCCACCACTGCATCCACTGTAGTTTAGCGCCAAGACGAAATGGTTGTTATTTGGACCGGATCAGAGAACCATTGCGGCAAGGTTCGGTTCCACCCGACCAAGATCGAACTCTAATTGGAGGCTAAAGGTGAGTTTAAAATGGGTTCAGTCATAATCCTCGTAACCCATTACACGTCTCAGTCATAATCCCGGTGAACCCTCTGAACCTCTCAGTCATAATCCTGGTGAGCCCCTTGAACCTCTCAGTCATACTCCCGGTGAGCCCCTTGAACCTCTTAGTCATAATCCCGGTGAACCCTCTGAACCTCTCAGTCATAATCCTGGTGAGCCCCTTGAACCTCTCAGTCATAATCCTGGTGAGCCCCTTGAACCTTTCTGTCATAATCCTGGTGAGCCCCTTGAACCTTTCAGTCATAATCCTGGTGAGCCCCTTGAACCTCTCAGTCATAATCCTGGTAAGCCCCTTGAACCTCTCAGTCATAATCCCGGTCAGCCTCTTGAACCTCTCAGTCATAATCCTGGTGAGCCCCTTGAACCTCTCAGTCATAATCCCGGTGACCCCCTTGAACCTCTCAGTCATAATCCTGGGGAGCCCCTTGAACCTCTCAGTCATAATCCTGGGGAGCCCCTTGAACCTCTCAGTCATAATCCTGTTGAGCCCCTTGAACCTCTCAGTCATAATCCTGTTGAGCCCCTTGAACCTCTCAGTCATAATCCTGTTGAGCCCCTTGAACCTCTCAGTCATAATCCTGGTGAGCCCCTTGAACCTCTCAGTCATAATCCTGGTGAGCCCCTTGAACCTCTCCAAAAAAAATTTATCATGAAACGGGAAAATCTTCGTAGGTGTTCAGCAAGATAGTCCCAGAAGCGACAGGAACCCTTCAGGAAACGTAACACCTCGGATTCAGGAAGTAGACCTCGGTGCAGCTTTCGATAAGTAGGCCATTAAAACAACCCTCGAATAATTCCCATTAATTCTAAAAATAAATCCAGATTCCGGCGATGGAGTATGGAATAGGTGTGTGTGGGGGGAGGGGGGGCACATTGAGCATGTGAATCATGGTGAGTCTGATATGAATGGTATTACAGGTGGGAGGGTAAAAGCGAGGTGTAAATTGTGTGTGAATTAGCCTGATATGATCCAGGAGGAGGCGAGCCAGCACAACCTGGTTCGCCTCAAATTAGGTGACGGGGTTCTAACCCGGTAAGGTTTGGCGAGAGGAGGAGTTTTAAAGTCAGGCGGAAAGCCATTGTGAAGATCTTATTCACATGTGGAATGGGGAGTGGCATCCTGAGAGGGAGGGGGGCTGACCGAGCTTATTTGGCGAGGGGTGAAGTTCATTGAAAGAGCAGAGGCGGAATTGGGGGAACGAAGGATGTGATGGTGCAGAAATCACGCTTGGGAAATCCATCAACATAAATTGGGTGGACGCGATCAAATAGACGATACGAAAGACCCAACAACGATGGTGATCTGATAGACGAGGTGAAGAGAGAATGAGGTAGCGGAGAAGATCAGTGTCACTGCCATTGAAAGGTGACAGTGATCTTCAGTGGACACCGGTAAGAACACGCGAGATGTAGGTATTCCGAGGAAGCGAATAATGTCTTTAAAGATAGAAAAGTACATTTATCTCATAGGGAAGCGACCTTGCACCATGCGCGAAGGTGGCCACAGGAGAAGACTGGAAAGCCCCCGAAGCCAAATGAAGGCCGCGGTTCAGAATTCGGCCATGGCGATGGATGGTCGAGGAGGAGGTAGAATTGTACACCGCGCAACCAAAATCCAGTTATGCATAGACCAAGACATTTTAGAGGTGGAAGAGTGTGCGGCGGTTAGTGTTCCATGTAGTGTGGGGCACGTCTGAAGATGTCGAGAGTGGACTGGGTTGTTGCAATGAAATAGGAGGTGTGAGGCTTCTATGAATTCTTCTCATATAAAAATACATATAAATAAAGATATGGTGTCAACGTGCTGGTAGCGGAAGAGGTCGCATGAAGACTGGTGGGGTGAGGAAAACGAATCCCTGCAAAGTACCTACAAAACGACCGTAGCTTTGGCAGGTTACACCTGTCTGGCGAAAGCGGAAGGAAATCTACTGTAGTTTATACTACTGCTTTGTGAGCGTAGATTGAGCTGTTAATCGAATGGGGAAGTGGTAAGATGACAGTATTTATCACAAAGAAAATAGGAGAATGCTCAATTCGAACGCTTGGTAACAACTTCCTCCTAAGAAAAGAGGCTGGTGAAAGAAGGACCTACCTACAACTGGAAGAAACGGTAAGGCAAGAACTGGGAAATGAATGTAGGAATGGATTTGGGAAGTCGAAAGAAATCAAAGCTATGAGCAGTTGGTAATGTCATCGGCTTTGCCGATATCCAAAAATACTGCCAGCTTGACACTACGAGGTGAGAAGGTCTCCTGAATATCCTGTGGATCAAAAGTACTACCTTTTAGTTGTACTCAATATGGCAGTCAATCATGGAACATGAAAAAGACTTCACCGTGAAGGGATAGGCGTGAGGCCACCATTCTCTACACGATTTTGCATGAGCAGCAGGTCACGACTATGGAAAGGTAGAATACAACGTCGGAGGCCCCAGAGTCCAGGTTAGAACAGGCACCACGACTGCCTTACGCCAGTGAGATGAAAAATTGCCATCAATCCAAAACGGGTTATAAGGATCTTGGAGGAAGTGAAGCGTCGATGCATAAAGTGTTGGATGAAGTATTGGGAGATTTCATCAGGTCCAGCAGAAGATAATCGATATGAAGACCAGGGCGAGTCACGGCAATTATGAAAAGAAAATGCAGCTATAATCCTAATTTCAATACGGAAAACGGTGGAAGGGAAGTGGGCCATTCGATGGGGTCTTTGAAATTGAGGCGAAGTGAAACGCTAACTTCTCGGCAACCATTTCTTCACCTACTAGGACCATGGCATCGTCCCTACGGAAAAACAGACATGGAAAGTAGGCTAACCTGACACGCTACCGAATCTTCGGTCGTAGTCGTTGTGTAAGAGGGAAGTGGAAATTGTAGAGACTGGCATTCTAGGAGAAAAGTAATACCTGAAGCGGTCCAAAAGAAGTAATCATTTTTCTCTGACCTTTAATGAAAGCAAGTTCCTTCACAGAGATCTTCATCTCCATAGGGGATTTAAATTAATTTGAGTTTCGTTTTTGCCACCAGGGCAGCCAAATTAACAGCAAAAAACAATTTTACACTTGCGCTGGAGGATATCAACAGGTTGTCTAGTCTTAGGCCTGTAGCTCTCCTCTCCCAAGGGATATGTTTTTGGCCTGCTCGCAGTTGTTTTAGATCTGTTGAAGATTGTGACTCTTGAATTTACAACGGGGGCTAGAAAGAACTGTTCCCTCGTTCCCACTTTTCAAGCACTTTAGGGTAAATATCCTTCGCAAGATTAGCTGCTGGGTAGTTTCTCACATCCACACTTCAGAACGTCAACCAGAGTTTGGAATTGAGATGGCAACAACTCTGCTATTTTTTATTTAGGTGTTCAAATGTGTGAATGTCGCCAGTTTTGTCCTAATTTTAAAAGCAATTGTAGGTCAAATCCCACTGGTAGGATGTTAGTACTGAAGGCCACGTAATCTTCAGCACACTGATGAATATATTTCAAACGGTGAAATGAGAAAAAAAGTGAAATAGATATAATTATTAATATAATAAGTCATTTAATTCCCCAAGACGTCAAAAATAGGTAGCTAACGAAATCGAACTAAAATTATATTAAAATAAAAAAAAATAACTAGAATTCCTAAGTAGGGCTGCAAATTTTGAGCACCCCTCATTTATGTAATTAGAACGTTGAAAAGATTGACACACACTAATAGCACAGTATTTCATAGTATAGCATAATATACCATAGCGGATTAGAGCATAGTATATTATAGAATATTATTGCATAACATAGTAGAGCATAGCACAGCATTGCATAATATATCAGCATAGTACAACATAAGATAGTATAACAGTATAGTTTATTATAGCATAGCATTGCACATAATAATATAGCAAGTATAGCAATACATAGTCTAGCATAGCCAAAAATAGCATAGTATAGCCACATACTTTAGCATATCCTAGTAGAAAATAGCCTAGCCTAGCATAGCGTAGTGTTGTCTAACATAGCCTAGTATAGCCTAGCCTAAACTTGCCTAGTATAGCATAGCATATCACAGCTAAGCATAACATAGTATAACCTACCCTGTTTTAGCCTAGTATAGCCAAGCCTAGCCAAACATAGGATAGCCTAGCCTAAAATAGAATAGCCTAGCTTGGTATAATTTAGCTAGACTATTATAACCTAGCATAGTATAGCCTACTTTATCCTTCCTTAGCTTATTATAGCCTAGCCTAGCCTATCGTCTCGTAGTATAGCCTAGCTTAGTAGACCCTAGTCTAACCTAGCATATTATAGTATAGCCTAATTTCACCTAGCCTAGTATAGCCTTGCCTGTCTTAGCATAGCTTACTATAGCCTAGCCTAACCAGGTATGGCTTAGTATTGCATGCCAGAGCCTAGCCTAGCGTTGCCTAGAGTAGCCTAGCCTAGTATAACCAAGCTAGACTAGGCTATTATAGTCTAGCCAATATATCCTTGCATACGATAGCCTAGCCTACCATACTATAGGCTAGCATGGTATAGCTTATCCTAACATAACCACACCTAACATAATATAGCCAAGCGTATCATATTATAGCCTAGTATATCCTAGACTAGTATAGCATACCATACCCTAGACTAGAATAACCTTTCATAGCTTAGCCTATTATAGCTTTGGTTAGTTAGCCTATTGTAGACTAACATAGTATTACATAGCATAGCCTAACATAGCCTATTATACTTTAGCCTACCCTAGCATAGCATAGTATAACCCTGTCTATCCTAGTATAGCTGAGCATAGCTTAGCCTAGCCTAGCATAGTGTAACCTAGCTTAGCATTAAATAACCTAGAGAAGTATTAGCTATACTATCCTATTATATCCTAGTCAAGAATTGCTTAGTATTGTCTAGCCTAACACACTATATGCTATCCTAGCATAGCATTTTATAGCCAAAATTAGCATAGTATATTTTACCCAGGAACATTATATCTTAGCATAGCTTAGCAGAGTATAGCCTAGCCTATAATAGCCTAGCATAGTATAGCCTATTCTAGGCTTGTCTAGCAGAGTATAGCATATTATAGCCTAGTCTAATCTAGCAGAGTATCGGCCGAATAGTTAGGATATTATTGCCAAAACGAAATTATTTTGGGGCTAACCTTGGGAAGACTTTGGCAATCATATCATTCGAAAGAGAATGTAAAACAACATAAGGGTTTCAAATATCGTTAGAATCTGCCGAATAGTTACAGTGTTATTACAAAAACAAAAACAAAACAAAAGGGGGAGCGGCCGACATAGTGAGATGTAGAGTCACTCGCGACTAAACTCGCACACGACCAAAAATATTGCTCTTCTTAGGTGTCCGCTAACGAGGGTACAACAACCGGAAAAAACTAGTAAAAGAATAAAGAGGAAAGTTTTGGTACAGCAGGAGTCCCTTACCCCCTTGGAGGCCCCAAGCGCGCTGTAAACAATATAATTAAAAACTCAAATATCATGGGAGAGGACCACCTCTAAAAGCTCTATCAGATTACAATCAAATATATAGGAGCGCTACCCCAGGAAAGAAGCGTTAGCGACCCCGCTCACCATGGTAGTTGGAGAGGTATCACACACGCGACTATCCCAGACGAGGTTAGTCAACATGTAGCGTACAGTTTCGGGGGTTAAACAGTCTTCGCAGAAGGTTCAGGGAAGCGGGCCATTATAGGTCGCTACGTCCAAAGGGTTTGTCCAATTCGGAGGCGACATAAAATACCGTCAAAGCAGTGGAGGACAGACCCAACGGAAAGAGGTATGGCTCGTTGGCATGCAACTTAAAATTCCCGTGCGTGCGCCTTATCCCATGCTTTTTCGAATTGGAGTTAACTGTTTACACCGCCATGTCTCCGGTAAGACAGAATGCATGTTCTAAAAAATAAGATCGAATCCTCCACCCCCGGTGCTGTTCAAGCTTTGAGGTAGAAGTGTGGCGACAAACGTTCAAATGACATATCCTCCAAGGTAGCGTCCTGAACAGAACCATCGACGCAACCGGTCCGAGAGTTAAATTAACCTCTTAAAGAGTTTCGGCGCGGAGCTTACAATTACTCGAAGACACTTAACGCGCTCTCTGAGTCGCTATGGAACACAAAATGATCTTCAAAACAGGCTACGGCACGTAATATCTCGTATCGAGCTGTAAATTATAACCTGTCCGGCCACAAAAAAGAGACGCAGTTCCCGAAAGATCTTTAATAGCATAAAAAAAGGAAGTAGCATGCGAGACAACACCGCTTTATGAATTGGGCCATTTCTGTACGCAGGAACACCTCCACTGTGAGCGATGTATATTCCAACAAATGGAAAGAAAATACTCGCGATTTGAGGACGCTTTAGGAACAAAGAGGTAGTGACAAACGTTCAAAGGTGGCGTCCGCCAATGGTGGATCGAATCCACCGTCCGCAAGAGATGTTCAGATGAAGGGGAATAAATCACGCATGCATAGACAATCTTTGAGGGGCTAAAGATCAGTAAAACATGAGGAGGGTAACACTATCAGCCCCTAAAGTGCTTAACGCCACGAAACATAGAATTACCCATGGTGTAGGTACAAAAGACCCTGAGGCAGCTAATACGTGTCACCCAGATGAAGCGTTCGTCGAATACAAGACAGGTACCAGTGTCAATCCACTGCATCCATGTGAGCCTAATTTAGGAACAGCTCCCTGTCAGGGAAATGCCCGTGAAGGTAGCCTTTTTTCATGCTCCATTCTGGCGGCCACCGGCGAAAGCACAGACGACAAAATTAAAAAAAGCCTATTCTTAAGACAAGATAATCTAAATGCAAACTAATAAAAAATATGAAAGCGAAGTGACAAAAGCAAACAAACAATACAAAACAGCGGCAACAATTACGCTCAGGTGCCAACGGGAAGCTTGCATCAATTTGGGGCCCGAATATACAGTCAACAATTTAAATAATAAAATAATATAGATGTGCTGTCGTGGTGCAAGGACAAGCATTGCTCACGAAAGTCTCCCAAGCTGAGACATTCAACCAAATGGTGGCTTACTATTTGGGGAACAGGACAATCTTGAAAGGCTCAGAGGGGGTCTCCATCAAATAACGCTACATTCATCAAAGTTTTCGATTCGTAGAGGACAAATATGGCCTGATACCGTCAATGCATTGGGCGGCAAGCCAAGGAGAAAAGCCGGGATGCAAAGGAGAAACGGAACTTTAAATTCCCTCGTTCCTTCTCCCATCTCCTGTGCGATGCAACCTGAGGGCTCTCTTGACTCATCCCATCAAATAAGAGTAGGAAGAGCAAATACACCGGTCCGATCGCTATGTGTGTGCATACAACCTGGCGCCCTCATCAGCATGCCTATTTCTCACAACCCTTGCATGTAGGGGAATCTATCAGAAGACAATCTCTATATCCTCCCGACTGGTAGCATCCATGGTCTCACGGATATTGTGAACAAGAGGATACAGAGATTCCATTGTTTCAAGAGGACTTAGGGCGCTCTGTGAGTCGCTATTATTAAAAATATGTCTCTGATTCTGATATTGCGTGTAATCTCCCGTATTCACCAGTGTGTTACTACAAATTAAGCCATTAAGAGAGACGAAGCGCACATAAGAGCTCCCATCCCCCACTTCGGGCATGGTACCATCTGTGTACACCGGAACGGCTACAGTGTGGCACGATATGTGCTTCAATAAATATACAAGCAGTACTCTCGGGACTGTAGAAGCTTTAGGACCAGCAAAGGCGTGGAGACAAACGTTCAAAGCTGGTATAGTCGAGTTTGGTGTCTGTGGTAGCAGTAGTGGCACCACCTTCCAGCGATGCACCAAATTCTTGAAGGAGTTTTCTAACCCTAAATCCGAAAGGCTTAGGACATGATGGCGTCTCTCATCGGCATAGGCAGTGTCGAGATTGGCCGCGGACGAAATGAGAGTCGTTGGTGATTGGGTGGGGGGAGGTTGCTGAATATGCGCAAAAAGCACATAGTACACTGTGTACTACGTAAACCGAATGTCATCTTCCCCACATCGGCCAGGAGGTTTTCTATTTGGGGATGTGCGGGAGAGACCGATTACTAAGGTGAGACCAGTGTGGTGGATCGAACTCTCCTTCTGAATGTGATAAATGAATTTAGGACTATGTCTGGATCTGAATGATGCATATGTCTGGGGCAGAAGTGCACCTCCTTGATAGTGGCCAAAGAAAACCAAAGCCATTGACCGACTGCATAACAAGAGAGACAGTCCACATCCTGTTGGAGTCGAAATCTTCAGTATATGTAGGCCTATAGTGGTCATGTTGTAAAATTGATAGGTCTGTGACACCCAAATTGCAGGATCTAATAGGTCCAGCGAGGAACTCCACAAATGGACGCTCGGTGAATCTATCAAATCTTAAAAATGGCTATTTGTGTAAATTAAGTAAATAATATGCCACGTGTAATAAATATAGGACCAAAGAGAATTAAGAAAATAAACAAAATATATATATATATATATAGTAAATTGTACATCTATCAAATAAACATAAAACAAGCGGTCGTCAGAGTCACGCAGAAACACAAACATACGCGTGCTGAGAATAATTATCAGCCAAAAAGGTCATAGCGGGAGACAACAGGCAAGTTGAACAAATAACCAGCAAAGTTTCACAAAGAACTGTGTGGAAGAATACGGTTCTCCGCCCCATCCCCCCCGACTTCCCCAGTTTGCCGTTGACTGTTTGCCCCAAGCAATTCGCGTGAGGGCGAAACGCCATTGTCGCAGGCGAATTTAGTCGGCCAAAGTCCCGTTCGCAGAGCTGCATTTATATGCCCTATATACTGCGAAAATTAGAACAATGGAAAGACCATTAAGGGAGCATCGCGACTTCCCGCCATGGACCCTTATGGCGCCGCAAGGTAATTAAGGAAGTCTGTTGGCGATGAATCTCCCCCCCCTCCATCTAGATAATTTCAGAGTATATATTCGATACTTCGGAGTTTACAGGCAGATTGTGTATGAAACCGCCGTCCAGTACGTTAGCCGTTAACGTCTTCGTTAGTCGAGAGGGAATCGACTACATTCTTGTCCAGAGAAGAATTGAGTGAGTTTCGAAGAGCCAAGGAAGAGTTAGTCATCACTCACTGTTGTTCGTGAATATAGTTTTAGGTGCGCTTCAACCCTTCTCACCATGTCTTCGGATTTTAAGGATCGGAAAAGCCATCCCCGAAGCATCCTCCGTTTGCCTTTTAAGGATAAGAAGCCCCTATCTTCAATTTTCCGAAGTTGGATTGAGCGTCTCGTGAGACGCCCACAAGTTCAAGGTCAAACTTACCTCCCTGGTCCTACTCGCCCCCGCTTCGTCACGCTCCTCCCACCTTTGCCGCGTCGAACCTCAAGGATCCCCTTTACTCTAGAACTTGATAATTGTAAGATCATTTCTTAATTAATTATACCTCAGTTTAAACTTTATTGAAAGAGTCAATCATCTTAGCCGTGAACCGTCAATATTTAATTGCATTGCCATTTAACTTGCCCTATTTGTGTATGTAATCTTTTGTCCAATTAAAGTATATTTTTGTAGCCGTGTTTGAATATCCCTTGGCCTAGCCACTGTGTATTTAAAGCACTCTTAGAGCCATCCCCAGGTGGAGCCTAAATTTCGGTCGGCCAGTAGGCCAGTGTGCTAATAACATCGTACACTTGGTCATACCACGACAAACTGTAAGAAACAAGCGATTCCCTGTAATTAAGATAAATCTGAATCAGGGGAAATATGTAGGTACAACAGGTACACATAGCTGTCGGAACTCCACTCGAGGGGTAGAAGCCCTCGACAGGCAGACCAAGGAGAGAGGGAGTTCATAAACGCTATCACCATTAAGCCACTCATCTTTAATGAGAAAACAGTTGCAGGTTGGTTCCAGATTGTGGAGGTCCAGTTTCACATTTCAGGAATAAAGAAGGGAAAAACTAAATTCTTTCATTTATTGGCTGCACTTCCTCCCAAGACCGTCGACCGTCTTCCGGCGACCACCATATCTACCCAAAATTACGAGCTTTTGAGCACTGAAGTGATTGGGCTCTTCGAGAAGAGTAAACTCGAGCTCTTCGAGAAGCTTATTGCATCCTCCACTATCACAGGTCGACCCGCTACCAATTTAGAGGAACTAAGAAGAACTGCCTTACAGGTAGGAGTTGGTGAGGAGCTTGTGAGACAAGTTTATTCAATCCCTGCCGGTCCTCATCGCGCCTATAATTGCCTCACAAATGGAACTAACTTTGGCACAATTAGGAAGACTGGCGGATGAACTAATAACATTCTATAGAGTGCAGTGCCTTAATGTAAATACTTGCAGTGAGTCAATAGAACGCGGTGATGCTTCCGTGCCCGATGGGTATATGCCTAATATTAATAACAGTACAAGTGATGATTATATAAATAATGTTAATTCGGTGGGAAGTGCACAGTCAGTGCCCATGGGTGCGTATCCTAATGGGAACCGTCCCAATTTTGTGCAGTTGAATAATGATCACAGTGCTTATAATATACAGGTAGGATTGTGATCTTTTCGTAGGAACCAAAGACCTGTAGTCTGCAATTCACATTTGTACTTTGGTGATAATGCGAAATTTTGCAAACCCTGGTGCAGGTGGCCACAGAGAAGAGAGCACTTGCAAATGCAACCTTCCTCCAGGTCATCTTCGCCAGCCCCAGCGGAAAACTAGCAGGGCATACCATTGCAAGTAGGCCGCTGTTATGCCATCTGTTTTCACCATCGCCGCTAAAGTGAATAAAAATAAATGTGTTTTTAATTGATACGGGGGCGAGTGTGTCGATAATTCCGGCTAAAATGGTGAATGCGGATGAATGGCGGTAAAATAAAAGGGCACGGCGAAGTATACACGGATATAGTTATCCCTAGTCTTCGCCGATCATTCGGGTGGTCATTTGTGGTCGCAGACACCACTTCACTGTTATTAGGAATTGACTTTTTCTTAGTGGACTTTGCGCGTGACATACTTTTCGTCGAAAAAATCAAACTCTTATCAGAAGGGAAATCATCAGGAGAGCCTGCGGTAACTTTAATCATTTATGACCTACAGCACCTACCACCCATTGCAAAGCCATATTGTAGCAATATGAGGTTTTGTACACTCCTGGTCCAGCTAATCCCTCCCCATCTTCGCTGAACTCAGTGACGCACACAATTGAGATAAGTAGTGCTCCACCGACATTCGCACGGCCGAGACCTTTTTCAATGGAGAAGCTGCAGGTGGCAAAGCAACTTTCGAACACTATTGACGTCGCCGATTCACATGGTACCAAAGAAATCGCCGAGTGAGTACAGGGTGGTCGGCGATTTCCGAGCGCTCAATGCCATTACAAAGTCCGAGAGATAGCCATTGCCGCGAATTCAAAGTGTGGCAAACCACCTCCATGGCAAAAAGATTTTTTCAAGGTTGGATCTGGTTGGTGCTTACTATCAAATCCCTATGAACTCTGCGGACATAGAAAAGACTGCGATGATAACGCCGTTTGGCTTATGGGAGTACGTGAAGCTTCCCTTCGTCCTCCGGAATGTAAGTTGCACAGTACAACGACACATATATAACATGTTTCGGAGATTAGGGTTCGTTTATGTATACATAGACGACATCCTGATATTTTCGGACAATATGGACGACTAGTTGAGGCATTTGATCCAAGTATTCAAATTCCTGTTTGAAAACGGGATGAAGATATCCCTGGAGAAATGTGAACTGGCAAAGGAGGAGATTTGCCTTTTAGGGCATCACATTTCGGTGGACGAGAATTTGCCCACCGGCCAGGAAAATTAAGGAAATTGGAGGCATGCCCTTACCAAATGACTATAAGAAATTACCGCGATATTTGGGCATGTTGGGATACTACCGAAGGATGATTCCTAATTTTGCGGCAATTGCAGCCTCCGTTGACCGAGCTTGCACGCCTCCAACCTAAAGCTCGTGAGCTCGTATGGAACGATGAGGCACAAGGAGCACTTGAGAATACTAAATCGGCCTTAATCAACTCCGTCAAACTCTGTCACCCACTGCCCAATGATTCGCCATACCAGCTGGTGACGGATTGCCCCCAATACGCGGCAGGTGCTACCCTGCACCATTTGGTAAACTTAGCACTACGACCAGTGGCATTCTTTTCAAGCAAGCTAAGCTTGACACAGCAAGCATACTCCACCTACGACAGAGAGCTCCTAGCGGTGTATTTAGTTGTTATCCACTTCAGGCATATGATTGAAGGTCGCCATGTTACCTTGTGCACGGACCACAAGCCATTAGTATCGGCTTTTTGGTCGACATTAAATGCAAAAAGGGCCGACAGCAACGCCATTGGACGGCTATTTTGGAGTATATCAATGATATCAACTACGTGCCTGGTCAGGACAACGTAGTTGTTGATTGCCTATCGAAGATCGTCAATTCGGTCCAAGTAGACTCATTTTACCTCCAAGATTTGGCAGCAGCCCAACATGATGACGAGGAGACAAAAGAGTTCCGTTCGCGATTAAAATCCTTCCCTTTTCCCGGGGAAACTCAGGTGTGGTGTGAAGTAACATCAAGATACCCACGGCCGTTCGTCCCTATAGCGTGCAGGAGGATTATTTTTGCTCATTTGCATAATTTGTCACACCCTGGAGTCAAGGAATGCTTCGTTTTATCAAATCTCGATATTTCTGGCCTAATATGGACAGGGATATTTGCTCCTAGACAAGGAAGTGCCTCTCATGTCAATCTTCCAAGATCAGTCACCATAAGAAATCCCCGATCCTGCACATTAATATTCCATTTTCAAGGTTCGAAACAGCGCTGCATATTGATATAATTAGACCACTTCCACCGTGTACACTGACTGATCAATCCTACCAGTCGCACAATCGGAATTTACTATCGTGCATCGACCGAGCTACAAGATGGATCAAAGCGCTAACGATTACGGACATAAGTGCAGCAACGGTCGCGTTGGCTTTCCTAGACGGGTGGATTTCTAGATTTGGAGTCCCACTTTATGTACTGAAAGACAGAGGCGCCCAATTTGAATCTGAGCTATTGAAGGAGCTTCCTGCCCTCGTTGGTTTTCATCGTCTCCGCACCACGGCGTACCACCCGTCTACGAACAGGATGGCGGAGAGGGCACACAGGACTTTGAAGTGCTCCATAATGGCCTATCAACATGGCTGGCTGATGGCACATACAATCATCCTTTTGGGTATTCGCTCCTTGCCTAATGAATCGGGATTTTTGCCTTTTACGGCAGTCTCGGGAACTTCACTTTTGTGCCTGAGACCCATAGACCGCGTTCGCAAACCACTGGAAGCGCTATATACTGGCGGTTTCCCGGTGATCGAGCGCCACGGCAAGGTTTACAAATTGGAATTCCCTGATGGCAAGAGGGAGATTGTCTCAGTGGACAGACTAAAACCGGCGTCGCTTACTCCCTCGTATAAAGATAACGTGCCGGATAAACAGCGACACCCGAGGACTCAGGCAGAGAACAGGAGGAGGAACGGTTGCACTTTACCTCTTGAAGTGCATGGAACAGAAGACAATGATGCCAAAGGAAGTCAAAAAGACACCTCTACATGAACCAGAGAGAATAACGGCAAGCCAGACGTCTTCATATTGTAGTCATTATAGTGCAGCGGCGTAGTATAGTGAAAGAAGAAGAGGCCTAAATAAAAACACGCCTCATTACTCTATAGCTTTCTTGCGTGTCGAAACTATGTATATATGACTGTGTCATAATTATAGCTTTGTATAGTAGTAGAAAAGAGGATGAGACCCAATTGTAAGATAATATATATATATATATATATGATGAAAATTAATGCAATATCGCAAGTAAAGATGAGGAATTAAACCACATTCTCCGAAGACAATTTAATTCAGAACAGTTTCGGTGTATCTCACAAAGGGCGTGACCTTGACTTGTCCGTGTGGCGGACTCAGTTATCAAATTTGTTCATTACTTTCAACCCTCGTGATTAGATAATTCTGATTGACTGAGCTTGACTAATGATTATTTTTTTACTTAATGACCAAATGACTTAACTGCTGAATAAATATGTCTCTCGGTATATATATATATATATATATATATATATATATATATATATATATATATATATATATATATATATATATATATTGTGTGTGTGTGTATGCCAAATGGCGTGACCTTGACTTGTCCGTGTGGCGGACTCAGTTATCTAATTTGTTCATTACTTTCAACCCTTCGGCGGAGTTCCGACAAGTATGTTTATTTGTTGTACCTACATATTTTCCATGTCTCAGATTTATCATAATTAGAGGGAATCCTCAGGTCGCGTATGTTTGTGTGTGTTTCCGCGTGACTCTGACGACCGCTTGCTTTATATTTATTTGATAGATGTACAATATGATATATATATATATATATATATATATATATATATATATATATATATATGAATAACGTTATTCATAAATTCCTCACATTCCTTATTTTCGTGATTCAGTTATACATATATATATATATATATATATATATATATATATATATATATATATATATATATATATATTTGCCATGATTCTGGAAATATAGCTTCCATTCAGATAATATTGTATTTATAGAAGAAATACCATGCTTCATGCAACCAAGTGTGGTGTCCGGTACATCTTCCGGACCAGGGGCACTATTCGAGTACGCAGCAAAGGGGAATATTGCTCTCACTCATCGAAAACAGGTCGTTAAAGGGTTCTCCACTTCTGGAGGGTAAGTCTATAGGCGGCCTTCGGCGACCATCCAAAGTACTTTAAAAACTGATAGACCACCATATAGGTTAGAGAATGGTCAGAAAAAGGTCGCGAATGTATTCCGCTTCTGACTCTTGGCTCGATATGGTGGCCCCTCATTACCTGAGGGCGGACGAGAGTGGGTTTATCGCTGAAATTGCCCCGAATCTTGTTAACATGCTTCTCCATCTGCGCAAGAGAGGTCCTTCTATTAATTAAAACCACGTGTGCACGTGAAGAGGAGCGTTATTCGTAATGAAACTAAATCCGACCCTTGACAGGCGAAATTTACCGAGCAAACGCGCCCGGACAGCTCTTGTAGCACTTAAAGTCTATCACTTCTCTCGGAGGGCCGTCTAACACTATGCCGACCAACATGAAATTGGTCTATATGTAAAACATCTAGACCCTTGAATAATATAAGCGAGTTCCGCGGTGAAGAGTGTCCGAAAAGAACTCAAGGGCCTCATCTACTGACCTAAACTTCTCAACTGAGACATGAAGGTCAGTCATAATTTCCTCGAAAGTGAAAGACCGTGCCTGATCCAACCCTCACCCAGGCGGTCATAAGAGTGATGACAGACCATCAAAAGATACTGAATGGGAAAACGATCGCTTCCATTGAGGTCGTCGATACCCTCCGACCCAAAGTCTGTTTGTGTCTCGGAAGAGTACAGGGACAGATAATGACAAGATAGTGAAGCTATTTTAGGACTGAGATATAGGAACTCTTCCACATTAAGAACTCCCATCTTCAGATCTTCGACTATGTCCGCTATAAGCCGGCCCCTAACACTGACTATGTAGTCTTTCCATAAGGGGTGTCTACTGTTCACATCTCCCAGTAGGAGAGAAGGCTTCAGGCAACCATGTTTCGACGTCTCGGAACTCTGCCTCTTCGAATTTGGCTGACAGTGGAAGGTACAGAGAAAGAAAAGAATAACTCTTGTTTATGTACAGCTGCATTGCAACCACCTAGAGGGACGTGTGGGCAGACAAAGTAAGAAGAAAGAAGCCCATCCGCCTGTCATGCCTCAATTAGGAGGTTGGGAGGGGAAACTCTGATGCTCCCGGGAAATTGCCAAGGGGATGTACCCAACACGAGACTCTGCGACTCTTCTCAATTATCCCAGAGTCCACGGCAATTCTATTGAAGAAATTTTTCTCTATGTCCATTTAGAAGGAGCTTTGGGAGCTCTTTTCTAGAAAAAAACTTTCAGGAGAATGGCCATAGACTGTTCGGGGACAGAGCTGAGGGCTATTGACCACGGACTGCACCTTTGGTGCGGCTGCCTTCGAAGGCTTACTGGATCTAATCAGGTTCTGAGCACTAACCTTCCTCTCATGCTTTGAATCCATCGGCGGGAAGAAGTGGTCTTGTGGCTGGACTTTCAAAACGCAACGGTCATTTTCTGGTAGGGTCGGGAGAGCTGAAGCTCCTTTGGAGCTACCCTCCTCTAAGAGAGTAGAGCCATTGAAGGTACCTCTTAGAGCAGAGCGCGACTAGACTCTCTTCTTAGCCAAGTGATATGAAATAAGGATATGACTCAAGGAAACTGTCTCAGTCGAATGTGACAAGGAGTGTAGGATCAGGTTTGAATACTCCCTCCAGTTTCTTCACCACACGCTTAAATTTTACCATCCCTTCATCGGCAAAGTATTCTGTTGTATTCTACAGTGGCGGCAACAAAAAAAGTGACATGTGACAATTCGGAGAAAATGAAACAGAAAAATGTAACTTACATATTTTATTATGAATATTTCATGAAAGTTAATACTTGGTCATGTTGCCCTTGCACTTGATGACCATTCTGAGTCGATTGGGCATTGATTCAGCGAGGTTTGCGAAGTAGGTGGGGTCGATCGTAACCCAGATCTTCTTCAGTGATTCTATCAGGTCCTTGATGCTGCCGGATGCTGTCTCTTGAACTTTGGATTTCATCAGATTCCAAGCATTCTCAATAGGATTTAGGTCCGGGGAATTACCAGGCCACTCCAAAACACTAATATTATTATCATTGAAGAACCTTTTTACTAACTGGGACCTGTGAGCAGGGGCACCATCATGCATGAAAAATTCACACCGATGAATTTCCCAAAATGGCAGCATGTGCTGCTTCAAAACTTCGAGATAGTTAGTCCCCCTCATGGTTACATTCTTGGGAAGGAAGTACAGACCTCCTCTGCCCTTGTTTCCACTAAAGGCACCCCACACCATCACACTATCAGGGTGCTTCACAGTTTTCACGGTATATTTTGGGTCATACCGAGACACATTGCTGGGACGACGCACGATCTCTGACTCTCCTCTGACCAGCCTAAAGGTGCTCTCATCACTGAACATCACCTTCTTCCAATGGGCAGCTGTCCAATGTTTATAGGTCTTGCAAAAATTGAGCCTTTTCATCTTCATAGCCTTGTTAAGAAGTGGCTTCTTGGCAGCGCGGCGAGCCGGTAGGCCTAAGTCCTTCTGTAAGCGATGACGGATGGTCCTGAGGGCGACGTTCTGGAGAAGGTCTGGGTGTTTTTTCTTGATTGAAGCGGAGGTTACAGAAGGGTCTGACATCACTTCACGCCTTAGGATATTATCAGTCCTTGGAGATGTCTTCCTAGCTGCACCAGTGCCCTCCTTCCTCTTTGGTATGGTACCTGGTGGGAATAACTCAGCTGCCCGTTTTAGGCGATAAATCGTATTTCTTGAGGTTCCTAAATCTGCTGCTACATCAATAAAAGACTTTCCCTGCTCTAATAGGGTCAAGGCACGGCTTTTCTCTGTCATAGAAAGCTTTTTCCGCCCCATTGTATCCACTTGCACAGAAGTTATAGCACGTCAAATGTAGGCACGAATGCAGGAAATCAGCACGCTGGAGCGTTGTACACCAAAACCTCACTGTACGAGCTCAAACGAGACAGTGAGTTCCAATAAAGCGCAGTTCTGTTGTCTTAGCTCAGGAGAGTCATCCACTCGTGGCATAAGCCCCGCCCCTTTTCATTGGCTTGTTGGCAAGTAAAATCGTGAAAGCGATTTTATGTATCGATTTCTATTGCCAATATTCAATGTCACTTTTTTTGTTGCCGCCACTGTATAACAAAGTCCATCAATTCTCTTGCATAGCCTATCAATTTGACAATGTTTATGATAGAGTGTATAGCAACCTGCACATGTATGCGAACGATCAGTCAGTCGCTAGGTATGACTCACTAGGCAGGATCGTCCGCGCTAAGCAGAAGGCTTCGAATCCGATAAACGATAGGACATTAGTTAAATGCTGACGTTAATAGAATATATGTTCATCATACATCATTCCATCATGCCCCCGAGCGACCAGCAAATGTTTCAAGCCAGCAGGCTCGAAGACACAGGGTACTCTTGTGTGGGTCGAACCAAGTATAACAATCGAGTGAAAATTTAAACGGGTGACACATTGAACCTTTTAAATGAGAAAATATACTTCCCGGTATGTATTATTCTCTTTTGTAAATGTGTAGATAGACTTCCTGGTGTGTAGTATACTTTTTTTTGTAAATAGGAAAATAAACTTTCCAGTGCACGCTGTCAGTGAAGGAGTTTCCCGAAACCGTTGCCTCCTGTGCCGGGTAGTGAGGTAAAGGGCCAATGTGATGGACGTTTTCTTGGAGCTCCAATCGTGTAGGTCACAGACAGCGACATTGTTGAGTCGATGCTACTTAGAGCTTCTTCTTTTATTCTCCTTGTAAGACCTCGTAGGGAAAAGAGTTCACGTATAGGGTTTGGGTGAGGTATTCTCTCTCTTGTAGTTTTGTAGGGTCGGTTAAGGGATCAACCGCTTCCTTATGGGACGAAGGAATATATATATATATATATATATAAATATATATATATATATATATATATATATATATATATATATATATATATATATATATATATATATATATATATATATATATATATATATGAATTCTTTATTCCTAGGTATATAGCTGGAATAAGCTTGGAAATGGCGAACAGGAAATATAACTTTTATTCTGGAACAATAATTTTTCTGTTTTTTTACATTGGACATTGGATATATTAGTTGTGAAAGGAAAATATATACACACAATTAAGATTGCAATTGGACTCATGTATGCATATATATATATATATATATATATATATATATAGTCATATGAGATGCTGCTGTCCAGACAGATCTTCATTTTCACGTTGAAGGTAAATAATATCATAAATAATAAGATAAATAATATCTACGCCTTACAATTATAAAAGAATATATATATATATATATATATATATATATATATATATATATATATATATATATATATATATATATATATAAACATCTTAATATGCTATGACGTACTAAAAAATAATAGTATGAGGGATTTCACGCAAATGTTACGCGTCGACCGAAACGAGTATGTACGCTCGATTCACTACAATCATCCGAGGTATTTGGAATGGATTCCACGTAACTGTAATTTCTGCCGCTACCTTCCGACGATTCCTTCATCATTTTGCTGCGGGGCATTTAATTCTAAAGGACTATTTACAATGGGTTGATTGTTTGATGGTCGCGAACAGTTTCTATTTCTCTCATTAAATACATTAAGCAATTTAGCTGGTTTCACTCCGTCTATAGACACCGTGTTCTGATGGCCATCCGATTATTCTAACTTAAAAACTTTGTCGTCCCTTTCGACAACACGGAACGGGTCTGCATAAAGCGGTTCTAGTGGCTTCCGAACGCAATCAAAACGAACCCACACATGCGTAGCATCACTTAGTTCTTTGGGTACAAACGTTTTCGGTACCGAGTGCAGATGGCCTTCAGAGGTTTGTGTGAAATCTATCTGCGACATGGTCTTCGCTAATTCAGAGATGAATTTCGAATCGGCTTTGGGTGAAGAAGAAGCGACCAAGGGCTTTGGGCAAAAGAGGGTCATTCCTGTCACCGCTGTTAAGGGTAAAAAACCTGAATCATTAGGCAAGGACCGGATGTACAGAAGAATGACTGGTAGGTCCATCAGCCAACCTTGTCGGGGAGCCATTATAGAGCTCTTCAAAATCCGATACGACCTTTCCACGATCCCGTTAGTGGTAGGTCTGTACGCCGTGGTTCGCAGACGATGGAAACCAATGAGGGCTGATAATTCTTTGAAGAGTTCGGACTCAAATTGCGCTCTTCTGTCTGTGACCACGTATAAGGTAGCGCCAAACCTGGATATCCAGCCGTCCAATAAGGCTAAAGCAGCCGTTGCAGAGCTGATGTCTGGAATCGCTATCACTTCAATCCACTTTGTGGCTCTATCTATGCATGACAGCAGGAACCGGTTATGAGAGGGGTATGACTGCCCAGGCAGGGTGCATGGCGGGAGTGAACGATCTATATCGATGTGAACCGTCTTAAATCTTGAAGTGGGTATACTAATAGGAAGGACTGGGGAATTGGTGTCACAATTTACTTTAGCAGATTGGCAGGAGAGGCATTCTCGCGTCCAGGAACGTGTATATATATATATATATATATATATATATATATATATATATATATATATATTTGTGTCCATATTGGGCCAGAAATACCTCGCTTTCACCAACCGAAGTGATGCCTTAATCCATGGATGTGATATATTATGGAGTTGTTTGAAAAGAGCTGATCAGCAGGGTGAAGGAAAAAACGATCGTGGGTATTTCGATGTTAATTCACACCAAAGTTGGGAATCACCGGGAAAGGCAAATGCCTTCACTTCTTCGTCATGCTCTTGTGCCACTGCCAAAGAAAGGAGATCAAATGAGTCTACCTGAACTGAATTGACATTCCGAGATAGACAGTAAGCAACCACACTGTCCTCACCACGTACATAAGCTATGTCATTGACATACTCCAAGATTACGATCCAGTTCCGTTTTTGGACCTAGCGGCGAGGATAAGGCTTGTGATACGTGTATAAAGTCACTTGGCGACCTTCGATCATATGCCTGAAGTGAATAACAGCAAGATACGCAGCCAGGAGTTCCCTGTCCTAAGTAGAGTACGCTTGATGTGCTTTACTCAACTTCCTGGATAAGAATGCCCCCGGCTGGGGAGACCCATCCACCATCTGATGGAGCGCAGCACCAACTGCGAATTGAGAACTGTCCGTCACCAATTGGTACGGAGATTCATTATTTAATGGGTAGCGTAACTTAACGGAGTTCGCCACGGCTTTCTTTGTGGCATTAAATGCTTCCCGTGCAGCGTCATTCCAGACAAGTCGGCGAGCCTTAGGTTGAAATCGTGCGAGTTCCGTCAGAGGGGCGGCGATCGCAGAAAAATTAGGCATCATACGTGGGTAAAAACTTAACATGCCCAAATATCGACGAAGTTCTTTGAAATCGGTTGGTAAGGGCATTTTACTGATCTCGGAGACCTTCTTAGCTGGAGGACATAGTCTTGCAGCCGAGACATGGTTGCCTAAGAAATCAATTTCTTCCTTCATGAACTCGCACTTTTCCATTGAAATACAAAGGTTGTTTTCTGTCAATATTTTGAAGACTTGGTCTAAATGCTCCATATGTTCGTCTATATTTTCGGAAAATATTAAAATATCGTCGATATATACGAAGACGAACGCCAAGCCACGAAATAAATTGTCCATATGGCGTTGGAACGTGCAGCTAGCATTTTTTAGACCAAACGGTAGCCTTAAAAATTCCCAAAGGCCAAATGAAGTTGAGACAATATTCTTCTCAGTGTCCGCGGGATTCATCGGAATATGATGGTAGGCCCGGACTAAATCCAGGCAAGAGAAAACTGTTTTGCCATGAAAATGGCCTACCATACTCTGAATCCTTGGCAGGGGATATCGGTCATGTTTGGTTATCGAGTTCAGGGATCGAAAGTCACCCACAACTCTATACTCGCCTGGGGTCTTCTTCTACACCATATGACTGGGTGATGCCCATGAAGATTTTGATTGCCACACCACACCTTCTTTCAACAGAGTTTCCAAAGTTGCTATGCCAATTTGTAGTTTCTCCATTGAAAGTGGCCTTGGGGGGAAGGCAAAAGTTAGTAGGGCGCTACCCGTCTCAATGGTGTGAGCAACGGAATTGGTTGGGGGATAACTAATAGCAACAATTATATATCGTCTCATATTTACGGAGAACTGCCCTGCAAATAGGCGGGAGATGCTAGAGGTTATTAATGATTAACGAAATCACTTGTGCGCTTGACTGCTTTACTTTAGAAACTAGCCTAGTCTGGTTATCAATTAGGACACCACGAGCACAGTCTACTAAGAGGTTAAAATGAGCAAGAAAATCTGCTCCTAATAATGGCGACGTAATATTTGCAACTACGAACGTCCATCTAAATGAACGTTGCAGACTAGGGATGCCTATTTCCAGTTGGACTTCTCCATGCACTCTTATCTTCCTTCCATTAGCAGTCGCAATGTTAACACACGAGTTGTGCATCGCACACAATTGCACTATATTAAATGGAATTAAGGAAACGCTCGCGCCAGTGTCTAACATAAATTAACACTTCCTCTCATTAATACGGGCAGTGACAGTGAGAAGAGTCGGCACGCCGCTCGTCGCATTTACAGCGGTCTGCCGATCTCGTTTTCCGAGTGGGTTGGAGAAGACGGTCTAGACGATGGCTGCATTCGAAGGTTCTCACCTCGCTTTGGTCATATGCACCACGGCTTACAGTACTTCGCACTCCACCCAAAGTATAAGTGTGAACGGCACACCACTGTTTTTTCATTATGAGGGAAGGGTCGTAATCCTAATGGTACACCTTTTGAATAATTATTATCATAACTATTATACATAAACTTAGATTGATTACCAACAGGGTAGGCACCGATGAGCACTGAACGCGAATTTTTAAACTGCACATTATTTACTGGATGGTTGACACTTTTTAGCACTTATATCGAGGAACGCACCACTATTTATATCAAAACACTGTGCCTTGCAAAACGGATTGAGTTCGTCAGCCAGTTTCCCCAATTAGGCGAGAGTTGTTATTTTGCGTGGCGATGATGGGAGCGATGTTTGTAGGTAAAGACTGGATCTATTTGTGTTTCACCAAGGCTCCTCCCAGTCCAATTTGCATAGCTGTCCTCCGTAGCTCTTGGAGATTTACCGAAGGTCGTCCGGTCAGCGGAGAAGGCGTGATTAGCTTCTCGAAGAGCTCAGGTTTCGTCCTCTCAAAAAGTCCCATGATTTCTCTTCTTAGGAGCGAGTAATTCTGCAGCGAGAGGAGAGCAGTTGGAAGACGATCGACTATCTCGAGAGGCAACGCAGACAGAATATGGTAGAACTTCGTTTTTCTTCGATGTATCTTTGAGATGTAGAATTGCCCCTCCACAATTTTTGACCATCCCACGACTGCTGCTTCATTAAACACATGAGGTATGATGGTAATTGCGTTCGCGAGTTCCACTTCTTGGTGTGGAAGAAAATGAACAGCTTGTCGCACTCTTTGTGACTCCATTTATGTGTGATCGATCACGTTTCGTTCGACGAAGAGGGTCACCATTTATAGGTATGGCTATTCGGACGTTAGATGCCCCTTTTATGTAAACTGCAAAAAGGGTAGCTCTCATCGTGTAGCAGGATGGGTTAATTTTTTTTTTTTTTTTTAATTAAGGGGCTATCTGGCGACTGCCGACTAAGGCATAAGTTGCCGTAAACAAACAGCCTAATTTAGGCTACTTTAAAAAATTAAACAGAAAACAATAAAAAGGAATAACAATAACAATAACAATAACAATAACAAAGCAATAACAAAACAATTACAAAAACAACAACAACAATTAAATCGAGTTAAATAAAAGGGAGAAGGCCGGCCTCCCCCAAAAAGTCAATAAGTCCACCAGTCAAAGTACACGCACTCATCCCGAGAACAAGGGACAGGCGGTAGCGACCCCGCCCATCCCGGTACCGGGACAGGTGTCGTGCGCGAAGATCACCCAGACTGGGACATTCGACAAGAATGTGCCGAACAGTCTGGGGGACAACGCAGTCGTTGCAATAGGGCGCAGGCGAGCGCTCCATCAGATAGCGATGCGTCACACGAGTGTGTCCGATTCGGAGACGACAGAAAGCAACCTGAAGCCGCCGCGGCATTGGGGGATAGGTCCATGGGAACAGTCGCGGCGCAATGGCACGCAACTTTAAGTTCCCTTCGACCGTCTCCCATCTTCTTTGCCAAGCAGTCCGAAGAGCTGCCCGTATTCCTGCCATGTAGTCGGTGTGAGGAAGAGCGAAACGCTGGTCCGGTCGCAGAGTCCACGCGGACTCTTTGGCGCCCTCATCGGCGCGCTCATTCCCCGCAATTCCTACATGTCCAGGAACCCAGCAGAAGATAATCTCGACATCTGCCCGGCTCGCCAAAACCGTGGCGTCACGGATATCGCGAACCAGGGGATGCGGAGATTCCAATGCCCCGAGAGCACTCAGGGCGCTTTGTGAGTCGCTATAGATCACAATCCGGTCTCCGAACCGGGCACGTCGCGTAATCTCCCGTACCGAGTGGTGTATTGCCACCAGCTCGGCCGTGAAGACAGACGCAGCGCCTGGTAGAGCCCCGCTGACTTCAAACAGAGGGGATACGGCGTGGAAGCCGACCCCCTCTTGGGACTTGGAGCCATCCGTATACACTGGCACGGTACCAGCGTGACACGATGTGTGCTCCAAAAAGGTCGAACGCAATACTCCCGGCGCAGTACAAGCTTTGGGAGCAGAGGCGTGGCGACAAATAGCCAAATGTGGTACCCTCCAGGGTGGCGTCCTGGGCAGAACCAGGGGCGCCACCGGCCCGAGAGCTATATCTACCTCTCGAAGGAGTTTCCTGGCCCTAAACCCAAAGGGCTTAGGGTATGACTGGCGTCTCTCGGCGGCATAGGCACCATCGAGATCAGCTGCGGATGCAGTGAGAGCTGTTGGCGACTGAGGGAGGCGCCGGGCTCGCGCGTACAGGCGAGTGATGCACTGCACGCGGCGCAGAGCGAGTGGCATCTCCCCAGCATCGACCAACAGGCTCTCAATGGGGGAAGTGCGGAAGGCACCGGTCGCAAGGCGAAGGCCGGTGTGGTGGATCGAATCCACCTTGCGCAATAAACGCTCGGCTGCGGATGCATAAAACTCGCAACCGTAGTCGAGCTTCGAGCGAACAAAGGATCGATAAAAAAGTAAGGCGGTAGCCCTATCAGCGCCCCAAGCGCTGAACGTCACGGAACGGAGAATGTCCATGGCGCGGGTACAAGAGACCCTAAGGCTGCGAATATGAGCCTCCCAGGTGAGGCGTCGGTCGAATACAAGACCAAGGAAACGGTGCGACTCAACCACATCCAGGCGCACCCCATTAAGAAACAAATCTGGGTCGGGGTGAAGCCGTGGATGGCGGCAGAAGTGCACCACCTTAGTCTTGGCCAAACAAAACCGAAACCTGTGCGCTTCGGCATAGTGAGAGACGCGGTTCAATGCCTGTTGGAGTCGACGCTCCAGAGTTGGCATCTGGGCCGCGCCAAAAGAGATCGAAAGGTCGTCCACGTAGAGCGTAGCGAGAACATCTTCCGGCAGCACCGAGGTGATGCCGTTGATGCTCAGGGCAAAGAGTGTGACACTGAGGACACTTCCCTGCGGGACACCCTCTTCCTGCTCCTTTGGGCCGGAGAGAGCTCCCCCCACCCGTACGCGGAATCGACGATCTCGCAAAAATTCAGATATAAACATTGGGAGGCGTCCCCTCGCCCCCATCGTGTGGAGAGTCTCCATGATACCGTATCGCCATGCGGTATCATAGGCCTTCTCCAGATCAAAAAACACCGTGGCGTAGTGCTGTCTACGAAGGAAAGCCTCGCAGACGGCACTTTCCAGTCGGAGCAGAGCATCCGACGTGGAGTGGAACTTACGGAAGCCGCACTGTGCAGAAGACAGATGGCCTCCGCTGTCCAGGAAATAGGCTAATCTAACATTTACCAATTTCTCCATCAACTTGCACACGCAAGAGGTTAGAGAGATTGGGCGGAAACCGGTCGGAGTAGAGTGATCTCTCCCCGGCTTGCGAAAGGCGAGCACAGTAGCGATTCGCCAGGAGTCTGGGAGAAGACCTTCCACCCAGATCCTGTTGAACAAATCTAACAGAAAGGCCATGCCTCGCTCACCCAGGTGTCGAAGCATGGCGTACGGGACATCGTCCGGACCATGGGCGGTGTCCGCGCACGAAGCGAGAGCGGAACGCAACTCACTCACAGTAAACTTGTCGTTGAAGGGTTCTCCGCCTCTGGAGGTAAAGTCCAGCCGGCGGCCTTCCGCGACATCACGACGTGCATTGAATGCTGGCGGAGCAGCATCACGGCTAGAGAATGCGGAAAAAGCGGTCGCTAAGGATTCCGCCACGGACGCGGGGTCCGAGATTGCGGTCCCATTCTCCTGGAGAACGGGAGGGGAGGCCTGCGAGAACTTGCCCCGAATCCTTTTGACTCGCTTCCACACCTCAGCTAAAGGGGTCTTCCCGTTAAGTGAAGACACGTATGCCCGCCAAGAAGAGCGGCGGGCGTGCTTCGAAATATACCGGAACCTAGCCCTAGCCCGACGAAATTCAGCGACAGTGAAATCGTTCGGGCGGCGCTTATAGCGCATGTAGGCATAACGCTTCTGTTTGAGGGCCGTCTCACACTCGGCCGACCACCATGGGAGTGGTCGGCGTGCAAAACGGCCAGACGTCCTAGGAATAGTAGTCAGGCCTACGGCGATGAGGTTGCCGGAGAAGAACTCAACGGCCTCATCTACCGACCTAAACTCCTCGACTGAGATAGAGAATTCAGTCATTTCCTGAAATGCAGGCCACCGCGCCCGCGCCAAGCACCACCGAGGTGGTCTCTCAGGCGGCAGTTGCCCTGAAAATGATATTTGAATGGGAAAGTGATCACTACCATGGAGGTCATCGACCACCCCCCAATCAAAATCAGGCTGTGCATCTGAAGAGCACAAAGATAGGTCAAGGCAAGAAAATGAAGCGGTTCTCGGACAGTGATGCGTAAACTCATCCACGTTTAGGACACCCATCTCAAGCTCTTCGATCAGATCGGCAAGGACTTGTCCCCTGGGATTTATGGAGTAATCTCCCCAGAGAGGATGCCTGCCGTTCAGATCTCCAAGCAAGAGATAGGGCCTCGGCAACCGTGCCACGACGCGGCGAAAGTCCCCCGCGTCGAAGTCAGCTGACGGTGGAATGTACGCAGAAATGATAGTATACCTCCTATCCAGGTGCAGCTGCACAGCCACTGCCTGAAAGGAGGTATCTAAAGAGAAAGGAAGAACGGAGACATCATGCCGGGTGTAAACCGCGCATACCCCAGCCCGGCCATCCCGCGGTGGTGGGGTCGCAAGACCCTTATACCCCGGGAGGGCAGGCAGCGGGCACGCGCCTAGCATGGTCTCCTGCAAAAAAATAGCTAACGGGGAACGGGACGAGACGAGCCTCCGCAGCTCCTCCCAGTTGGCCCGGAGTCCACGGCAATTCCATTGAAGGAATATGCCCTCCAGGCCTAGCTCGGAGGAGACGCGGGGGCCCTCCTCGAATTGAAGACCCTCACGGGAATGGCCGTACGCTTCCCGGGGGCAGAACCCCGGGCGCTGTTGGCCGGACAAAGCGCTGAAGGCGCTGTCGCCTTCGAGGACTTATTGGGGGAGGTTGGGCTCGCCATGCGAGTCTTTTCCTCCCTCCGCCTCGAAACCTTAGGCGGGCGTTGCGGCTTGGGAGGCGGGGGGCCCTCTTTTCGAGGAACCACCGTCTCCGAGCCACTCGCTCCACCTCGGGGCGTGGGCGAAGGGGCCGAAGCTCCTTTGTTGCTGTCCTCCTTTCGGGGAACAGCTTTAGGAACCCCGGAAGATGGCCTAGCGACCATCTTCAGGGGTGTTGCCTCCTGTGAGTCTAACGACTCTGTGGAGGCGCGTGGCCGTTTCGCCTTACGGGAAACGGTCACGCTGGGGGAAGAGGGGGGAGCCCTGGTATTAGCCGGGGCTGGGTGTGAACCCTTTTTGCCGCCAGCTCTACCAGGGGAGCGCCCGGGTGTAGTAGAGCCCGCAGAAGGGCTCCGAATGGGCGCGGAAACAACCGTGCTCGTTGGCCTGGATGGGCCAGGAGCAGAGGGTGCTTTTCTAACTATTGAGGCATATGACGTCCCAGGCAGAGCCGGGCGCGCCAGGACCAAGTCCTTAGCCTCGCGGAATGAGAGTCGATCCTGGGCCTGAACGGCCAGGATTTCTTTCTCAAGGAGATATGCACCACATTGCTTCGAAGAAGCAGGGTGCGGCTCTCCGCAATTGACACACTTGGCCACACACGATTTGGACTTATCGTGTGCGACCTTGGAGCAATTTACACAGACTTCGGGTGACCCCGATTTTGCACGTCTACATGATCGATTCGTGTGGCCGAAACGGTGACAGTAATAGCACCGCCGCGGCAGTGGCACGAATGCCTTTACGCGGTAGCGGTACCAACCGGCACGCACCGACTCAGGGAGCTTGTCACAGTCGAACGTGACGAAGAGTGTAGGGGTGGGTCTCGAGGCCCCTCCCTGTTTTCTCATCACACGTTCGACCTTGACCGCCCCATGGTCGGCCAGCTCTAGGGTGATGTCTTCTATGGAGTAGTCAACGAGTTCCCTCGCATAAACTACTCCTTTTACAAAGTTCATGGTAGAGTGCGGCGTCACACTCACCGGGGTGCCATGAAGTGTCCGAAGAGCACTTATCTTGGCCGCCTCGGCGGGATTCGCCGCATTCGCCAGAAGGCTCCCGTCCGAGAAACGGGTTACCTTCGGCTCTCTACCAATTGCACTAGCTAATCCTCTCCTCTGATGGATCATGTTGCCCTTGGACAACATGGTGCCATCAGTGGAGCGAATAACGAGGAAGCGTTTGAAGCCAGCGGGCTCGAAAACGCCAGGTAACCTCTGAATGAGGGGCCCCGATGTCATCGAGGCTCCGCCCTGTGCACTCTTGGTCTTAGTCAGGGGCTCCGCACACGAGGGGGTAGAGGGGCCGGATGTGCCGATCTTGGCTTGGTCGCCTACCAAAGTGGCAGCAGACCCATCCGTCCCCGCAGCCCCCGCGGATGGAGAGGAGCCCCGAGTCTTTTTCGTCTTTCTTGTCTTTTTCTTCTTTTTAGGAGAGGAGGGCGGGGAATGAACCCGCTTTTCACCCCCGCCGGTAGAAGCCCCCAGGCCAGATGGACCGGCCTCAGCCAGGTCCTTCTCTGAAATGGAGAAGGTCCCGGTGGGCGCAGGGGATTCATCCGGAGGAGATCCCTCCCCTCCTTGTCCTGCCTGAGAATCCACAGCCGTTTGATGAGGACCTTGCATAGGGGCGGATTCGGGTTCGGTGCTTGGCGCCAAGCCCGGATTCCCCCCCATGGAAGGCCCTACCTTCTGAGGCTGGTTTTCCTCAAGGACCATGTCTATCACAGGAGGGGCCTCCAGTTGGCCATCCCCTCCCAGGACATCGCAGGTCCCCTTGGCAGCGTCATAAGTCTTTAGTGGGGAGGCACAGGCCTTGACCCCGGCAAGGTTTAATATTTTTGCCAGCAGGTCTTTTGAGGGAAGCGACCGAAGGGGCCTGGCTTCCCTCTCCCCCCTAAGGGGGTTTGCCCTACCGAGCCGCTTGTACGAGGGGCGGTCGGCAATGGGCTGCCTGCTGGCTTTCTTGGCAGTCCCCTTAGAAAGCATAGGAGGGACTGCCGCTGGAGATAGGGAGGTGCCCGAAAGCACCTCCAGAGAAGGGGGTGAGGGGGAGTCCCCTACACCCGTAGGCGTAGGAGAGGAGTAAGCCTCCTCTCCGGTTAAAGAGGTATGGAGGGTCCCCTGCGCAAGCACAGGGGGGGGGACCTCCATCTTTTCTGTGGAGCTGCACGAGGGCGGCTCCGTTGTTGTTATAGGGGGAATTAAGGGGAGATGTTTTTTTTTTTCATCATTGGGCATGGTGACCCTCTTTGTTTTACGGGACGCAATCGCTCACCACCTCTTGCAGTAGCCCGCACTGCAAGAGGTGCTTACAGGCCCGGCAGAGCCAGGCGCCGCCATTTGGGACCACCCCTCCCGCCTGGTGGCCTGGCAGTCCTTCGGCATGGCGGCTCCACCTTGAACACGGCGTAAAACGGATAGATTTTGAAGACGAGAGGAAAAGGGATGTGAGGAAGGTATGGGTGGGGATGAAGCAGGTTGTTAAAAGCCAACCACCCCAGACCGGAGCTCAGGGGTTAGGGGACATTGTCCCTTCCCCCCTCAGCCCCGATCCGGGACGATTGGCTGAGAAGAAGGTCAGCTTCTACCCTGTGAAATTAGAGGCTGACCAGAGAAAGTTGTGGGAGAGGTTGTATGAAAAGCGACGAGGTAGGATAGGAATACAGGCTATCTGAAGGAAGGAAGAGAGGCTAAGCTGGGGCCGGACGGGGCGCTGGATCCCGTCAGCACGGCGGCCAGGATGGCAAATCGCCGCGCCCCTTCAGGATGGGTTAAGTGATCAAACGAGCTTCCTTAGGATAAAGGAAAATATCCAGCTGGATTCTTTATTTCGTCGTAAATAATCTGAACACATCTCGAAAAGGCGAATGGTAAGGATAATTTCTTCCCGCTTCTTGAATAATGACTGCTAATACTGTCCCTAAACCACAAAATAAGCTATATAAATAGTAATTCCATCTACTCATAATTATACAAAATTTAGCCAATCAGGGTTGAGGCACATTTAATTGTCATACTTATGTCCATTTTTGAAATAACAGACTTAAGCGTTAACAAATTGGCCAATCAGCTTGTCAAGGGACGAAGGCGTGTGACTAAAAAGTCTCTAAAGGTACACACTACTGTACGCCAAGCAGCCCCTATCGGCGCTGCGCTCGGTTACAATTGAATTAGGGAAAAGGTAAGGACCTTCTACTTAGAGTGCGATATTATTAGGTTGGCTCTTTAAAAGGGAATACGTTTGCCGGGTTGGTCTCAAGGGTTATTCGAAAGATAAACACCTCTACAAAAATAAACTTTAATACAAATAATAAGAACAAGGGCATATATAAGTATGAAAATCTAAATAATAATCAGTCCGATAAAATAATATTATGACAGGCAAAGATTAAAGAAACCGATCTTCTCTGCAGTACCATTCCATTACACCCTTGCATCTCAGATTGAATTCACTGATGTAGGAGAATCGTCACTCCCCCGTTCTCTTGCAGTGGAGTCCCGAGGCGATTACCGCAAAGACATCCTCCCCGGCACCGTCGGGTCAAGCGCGTAGCCTCAGCGCCTCGCCACTCGTCGCTATCTAAAGTCGAAAGGTTGTAAAATACAAGATCTCCTATAAGAAAGCGATATTGAATTTCACTTCAAAGAAGAAATTGGAGACGCGTTTCTCCCAAGCTCGAAGGCTAACGAGGAGCCGATGTAAGACTTGGTGAGAAAAACCGTTTGGAATAAGAACCCTCCTGGGCCCGTTCTCAAGCCTCCCCCACTCTTACCCCCCCCTCCCCATGGGGTGACGAGGTATAAATAAGAAACACTGAGGAAAATCGAGGTAGAATACGTCAGTCTCCAGGTGACGAAGTCTCCGGATTAAGATCGGGCTACCGAGACTGGATTTGTAGAATACGTCAGTCTCCAGGTGACGAAGTCCCCGGATTAAGATCGGGCTACCGAGACTGGACAAGTAGATTACTTGGTTGCCAGACCAAGAAGTACCCTGCAAGAGAGGCAGGGCTACCTACTTAAGGGGCTAAGAAGCAGCTCATCCTCGAGCTAGTCCCTGGTTATCAAACCGACCGTTAAGTTAACTTGGTCAAGTTCAACTTACTCTCGTCAGAGAGACTCCTCATATCCTGGTGCATCTTAAACACCAGGAGTATTCCTCGTCCTTGAGGAATTAAGAAAAGAAGAAGGAAAAGGCTCCCCCTCGAGCCAGGTACTCGGTGGCCACACCAATCTCATAAGTTAACTTGGTTGAGGAACCAAGTTCAATTTATTCTCGTCAGAGAAACCCCCCTCCGCGATCCTCGCCCTTGAAGAAGACCCTCCCCGAGTTCAGTCCTCGCCCATTAGGAATTAAGTAACGAAGGAGAAAAGCTCCCCCTCGAGCTCGTTACTCGGTGGTCACACCGAACTCTAAGTTAACTTGGTTTATGAACCAAGTTCTACTTACTCTCGCCTAAAGCACCGTGATTGTTCTCGTCCTTGAAGAACCCCCCCCCCCATCCTTGAATACCGTGTGGACCCCCCAGTTGCTACCCTCGCCAAAAGTACCTCGTGATCTTGACCACCTCCATCTGGCCGGTCGGCACCCGTCGTGGAGCCAATAATATTCCTGAGGTATTTAAACTCCAGTAGAGTCAATAAGCCTACATATTGTATATTGAAGTGCATAGCGAATTTAGCCAATTTTAGACGGGCAAGCTAATTAAAATAATTATTGTGTATTATAATATTCGGAGTATTACTGTGGTTAATGGTTAATTTTTGTGTATTAAATTGTTAAAGTTAAAATATAAGTTTATTTTGGGAATTCCTGTGCGTTTCTCTATATCCTTACGTGTTTCCAATGGCTCTTCTTTAAAATAACAATATTAGCCCTCTTAGAACAAAGCCTACTTCATCAAAGAAGTATATCACGACCACAGAGAATACCACTACAACAGCGGTTTGTGTGTAGAAAGATGAAAAAGGAGCATTCTCCTACATAAAAGTGGTATCAGGTGTGGAGTGATCAGAAAAGGGCCATTCTACGACAACTGGTATCACTCCGGAAGTAAACCCTCCCACAAAAAAAACATGCAACCATCTCTTGCCAGTTGACATTTCCTTGAAGCCGGTGTGTTCTTGTAGTGGACACACAAATAATAAAGTATTAGTGATGACAATTTGGGTATGAACAGTTTAGTAGAAAATGAAGATGACACAGAACATTAGATTTCTCAGTACTTTGATTTTTCTTTATTTATACTTCGATTGGTAAAATGTGATCACCAAACCTTAAATATCTCTAGTAAAATTTTCTGTTTTTGGAACTGTCCGAATGAACGAGATAGAGTTGGACCTTTTTTTTTAGTCTGATTCTGGCACAGCATCTATATTGTGTTAGTTCATACAATATACAGCATACAGCCAAATCTACAGCTAATCTAAACTAGTGGGCATCCCACCCTTAAAGACATGGGAAGGAAATGTGTCTTGCTTCCAAAGAAGAATTATTTGCTCCATGTTTAAATTGCAACATATATTCTAATAACAGCCGTTTACTTTATTAAATCTTCTCTTATGACAGAGTGTCGACAATTTTTTTTAACATATTCAATTGTATTTTGTTATTTTATTCTTTGATTCTATAGAAAACTAATGTATTTTGGCCTAAAACATGCACAAAGCTGTGCTGCGGTCAAATACATTGGTCTACGAATAGCTTACTTATTATTTTGTATAACTAATTATCTTGCTTGATCTATATTTATCCCTCAATTAATTAAACGCGTATCCGAGAATGTATGAATGATGAATATATATTATGTAAAAGAAGAGTAAACTATAGCAGCAACTAATTTATTCTAAACACAATAGACGATAAATTATGAGTCATCAAAAATACACTAATTAAACTAATTAATGGCAATTTTTATCCAGGATTGTAATAAAATAGTGAAAACTATCAAACTTCAGAAAACCTACGCCATATTTTTAGTATTATAAAAGTACTAATGCTCTTTTTAAGCATTCCAGTCTCGTCATATAGGATTGCATTTTGGCGCGGAACGTACATATTCTTTCATACTACGCATTGATGGTGTTAATATTGAAATTAAAATAAGTCTGCCTTACCTTCTACTGATGTGACCAGAAACCATGAATTTTACACATTGGTAACCGTGGAGGGAAGCACTTATAACAACGGTGCATTCGACTGGAACGTCAAAACACCGTGTGTCTAACGTTCGTGCCTGAGGCGTGTGGCTTTTGCATATTTATTTTTTTAAGTTTTAATAAGACTTGATAATTCCTCAGTTAATTGCATAGATGGGCGTGACTTTAATTTTTTTCGGGGGTGACTTTGGCTTTGCGACTTTGTCGCTGGATCTGGTGCGACTGCGCCTGTGCGACTCTATTTTTGCCTCCCTTCCACCCAGTGCGACTTTTTTTTCCCCGGTGCGACTCCGTTAAATTACAAAGTAAACTTTAGCCGCGCGATAACAGAAACATGCTTTTATTAGGCAGAAAAACACATATTTATTATTTCTTTAATATTTTTAGTTAAAACACAGCCTAAACTAATATCTACCGTTGATCCTCCGGAAAAGAAAGAAATGATAAAATAAGAGATTCAGATCGGAGAAGGACATCACTCTTAACCTTTACCGGTTTTCAGTTACTAAACAATCGCGATTTTCTAAGCTCAGAGGGTGGCCTAATGGATTTAAAGAAAGATAAAACCGTGTGAGTTCAATAGGCTCTATCAATCTGATCTTTAAATTTAGAACCAAGGCCTAGTCTACGTAAGATGGTCCAATTATTACTTATATTGTTTAATTTTAGGCATGTTAAAGATGGAATGCTGTTATATTTTAATTAATTCTTACATTTCACAGTAATTTTTTCGTCTTAGCCACAAGAAAAGTATAAACGCATATTAAAATACGAGAAAATGAGATTAAAACTTGGTTCGCGCCTGAAAAGTGTTATTTTACTAATTTATAATAAAATTTAGTGACAAACTTTTTTGGGGTACGTTTAGGTAGTTTAATGTAACGTCAGTCTCATATAATGTGAAGAATTTAATTTATCGTAAAAGGAAACTTAAAAATAAGATAAAAATAAAGTTAGCTGTTACCAACTCAAATTTGACATTTTTATCCAAATCGGGTTTTAAAACTGGCTTAAAACAGCCGCGGTAATTTCTTTTAAAAAAAGTCGTCTTTGTTCCTGATCAAAGTCGCGGAAAATTGGCGGTGCAACTTTGCTTAGTCCGACTTTTTCAAAACGTTTGCGACTTCGAAATTCATAGTGCGGCAAAGTCGCAACTCGGTGCCGCAACGTCCAGCTCTGGCCAATTGTATAGACTTTTGTAGAGTTTATGGCTTCATTTTGAAAGCGAAGCGTTACGACAGGTGTTGGAACGAGGCGCAGCTTGATTATAATCTCCCCAGAACTAAAAAGTAAGTTTGGTTTGTCTTTGGATTCGAACCTAATGCTAGGCTTTCAAATTGTTAATACTACTAGATGTTTTAGATTAGGTTTGGCTGTACTACTTGTTCCTGAGGTGCATATAAGAATAATCTATAAATAAATATTAAGTACGTAAAAACAGTACTAATGGTGTTTTAAGGTATTTTAGTCATCATTTACGGGTTATTTTTTTCGCGAGGAAAGCAGTAATTTTTAAGATAGTATCACTGCAAATAGAGCGGTACTCAGAGTGCTAGTATCTTAAAAATAAGTGCTTCCCCCTCCAACCGGAGCTGTAAATGACGACTAGAATGCCCATAAACACCATTGGTACTGTTTTTATTACAAAAAACACGGCGGAGGTTTTTTAAAGTTTCACCATGAAAACACGTACAAATACTTGTATATGTATACCTTTATTCTAAAATATAATTTAGTAATGGATAAAGGAAAATTTCTGTCTGATTTGCCACTAATTAGTGGCCTCTGGTATCTCTTGGTAAAAAAAAGAAAGAAATATGTAAAAATGTTATGTTATATTTTAACATAACTTGAGCTAACTGTGCAACATATACTTTGTTATTGTAAGAATTATGTAAACAAAAGCAGACTGTATTGTATACAAATGTTTAAATTAACGAATTAATTCAGGATCTATGAAACACTCATGTGTGCAAATTGTATATGTAAACATGAATGTTGAAAATGTCCATAGATGGTAAAAGGTAAAAAATAGTAATATCTAAAGACATTCAAAATTCGCTCGGTCGGAATAAAACTACGAGAATGAAAAGCTGAACCTTTATTTATCCCTATTCAAATTTCTGACTAAGACTGGTCTGCTGGTGAGGTTACCTCAACTGTTGACCTCACATTTCGGTGGAACCACTTTCCCCCTAATTTACTTCGAATCCAGCTACTCTTCACCAATGTGGGTTTCCCAACTTCTATACTAGTAACCTATAACACGGTATAATCTCCCACTTGAAACACCACATTCTCTGGGAGTTTTAGCCATGCGTACACTCACTCGTAGATAACCATATTTACCGATGGCCCCCGTACCCTCCACAGCTCGTCTGCTGTCATTATAGTGGAGACGGTGTCTCGACCATCCTTTATTCTACCCTTGTTTCTCTTACTGGACAGAACGGTACGCGTTTCGGAAAGATATCCATAATGTCCGCTTACTCTCATCGAATTCATGTTTTTTATATAGATTTGTAGATAGGTTTGGAGTAGGAAAGGGGACAAAGAAAAATAAAGAAAGAAAAGTAGGGAAACGAGTTTCGAACGCGCTTCCTGCGTCGCTTGACAGCCGTTAGCGAGAACCTTAAACCACTCGGCCATCCTGAGTCCCTAAAAGACTCATTCAAGCAAGGCATTTAAGCCGCTCGCATGAACTTCTCGTACGCTACACAGATTCCTTCCTAGAAGCGGGGCGTATTTTGAGGGATTGAGGAACGGCGTCAGGAAAATGTTATTTCGAGGACTCATGTTCTCCCTCCCGGCCTCCCGAGTCTTGGGCACCATTGTAGATAGCTTGGAGTAGGAAAGGGGACAAAGAAAAATAAAGAAAGAAAAGTAGCGAAACGAGTTTCGAGCGCAATTCTCTCGTCGCTGGAGAGCAGTTAGCGAGAGCCTTAAACCACTCAGCCATCCCGAATCCCCCCCAAAGACTCATTCAAGCAAATCATTTAAGCCACTCGCCTGAACTTCTTGCACGTTACAGATTTTTGAAACGCTATCTCTGCATTATCTCATTACTCCCCGATCCCTGTTCTTACATGAGCTTTTGATCTCATTCAATAAGCATGTCTACTTCTGTTTAGTATCTTCGCACGTTGTGTTGCCTGGTAACTAAGCAGCTAATCAATCTTTTACGTCAGGCTCTGCCCCAGCACGCCTAGATTCCATTCATTCACTGATTTTCCATCTGAAGAAACTTAATGTATGTAGATGGAGTTTCTGTCTAACAAACTCAACCTTTCATCAAACATCACAACAATACGCGCCTCCTCGGCTACTGATACTCATCCTTCCACAGCCCCCGTCTGAAGAGGTGGCGCTAGCCAGCCTCCTTCGGGGTCGTACCAGGCTAACTCATGAGCACCTCTTATACCGCGATCTCTCTCCTACCGCTAGGCTCTGCTATACCAGACTCAGTGCTCGTTGAATGCCTCCTAAATTCCATCTTTCATCGCTGCTCATTTCCTCCTACTCTGATACAGAGCACTTACATTAAATCCTGGGATAAGGCCCTTGATTCTTCGGAAATAATATTTCTCCCCTCTTCTCTTCCACTCGTTTTTCCTCTGATATAATTGCGCTTGTATTCTTCTTTCATTCTTCCTTTTCCTACCTCTCGATAATAATCAACGTTGCTGAGTAAGACAAATTTGCATCATTCAGCACCCTTGTCACATTGAAAAAAGAAAATCATACATCCATATTCTCTATGTTACACATGAATTGATTATCTTGAAGGTCATCGATGTTATGCGTAAAAGGTAAAAGCCAGGTAATTGTTAAGATTAGCGCCCCCGGATTTTGCGCCCGAAGAATGCGATCTAAAAACTATAACCACATTCACTTCATTGTTTTGTTATTTTGTTTCGAAATGGAGGGGGGCTTCGCCCCCCCCCCTCTCAGCAACTTAAAAAACCTCGTAATATTCCTAATTCGAAAGCCAAACATGAGATTTGAATGGAAAAGGCGAATGCTAAATGTGCTTATGCCTATAGTTTTTAGATCGCCTTCTTCGCGCGCAAAATCAAGGGGTGCTAATCTTAACAATTACCAAGGAGTAACCGGGATAACGCGGGCTCTGTATTTTGGATGAGGAAAACCGTCAGGCCACTTCTCTCCATCATTCGAGGGGTCAACGGTCATACAGCCTACTTTCATGGGAGAGGAGGGCTTCATAACCGGTGACAAGGCCTACTTCTTTGGGTCTACTTAATATTCAGGCTGGAGGCTAAGAACGGATTGAGTTAAGGACGATGGTAATTTCGGGCATAGAGAAGGGGTTCGTTTGACTGAGGCTTAAGATTAGGTAGGCTGAGTTTAAAGGATCGATGCAAATTACCAGTAGCCCAGAAATCACAAACGAGGAATCTCACTCTTTATTAGGGCGTAGAACTCGGGCAATCTTGGGGGTAAGGAGGATTCGAGACAGGCGTGTTTAAGTGAGCCTATTACCAGTGACGTCTCTCTGACTGACTTTCTAACTTGCTGACTCTTCTCTGGGAGTGGCCAATTATTATAAAATGATGTTGCTTGGGTGGAGCCTATTCCAGTCTCTGCTATCGAGATAGAGATTCGTTTCTGGTCAAAATACCAACGGTTGCTACTATCGTGTTTTCAGTTTTCACCTGCATCCCAAGCTTTATTTAAACAGCTGAACTTCTATCGCGGTTATGGAAACCACTTTTGTATGTGTGTGTACAAGTGCATATGTTTGCCGCTGTCTCGAATTCATTTTTCTCGGCACCAGGGCATACACACACAACCAAAAAGACATGTAAAATAAAATGGAGGAGGCCAACCTCATTCAGAGTCCAGTAGTCGCTACCGCTTGTCCTTTGTTTTGGTCTGGGTATCGAGAAAAGTAACATGCGCGAAGATTCTCCAGATTGCGACACTCAAAAGGAATGTGCCTAACGTTTTGAATATTTTTTTTCTAAAGAGATATCTGGCGACTGCCCACTTGGGCATAAGTTAACGTTTGGAATACAACGCCGCCGTCCCAGTAATGTGCAGTGAAACGCTCCATCAAATAGCGCTGCCTCTCACGATGATGTCCAATTCGTATACATAAAGCTACCTTAAGCTGACGACACAATGTTGGTTTGTCTATGGGAATTGCCGCGGCGCGAAACATTAAGTTCTCATCAGACGTCTCTTAGCTTCTTTACCAGGCAGCCCGGATGGATGACCTGATTCCTATCATAGAGCCAGTGTGAGGAAGAGCGAGAAAGAGCTTCCGCAACCATGCATCAAGTCTCCAGCCTAATTGAAGTCGGCTGACGGTGTAGCTGCGCCGCCACTGGAAAGAGGTACGCCAGAGGTACATGCCGGGTGTACATTGCACATCCTCCTGCCAGGCTCTTATTCTGTGGTGTTGGGGTCACATTTTTTTTTATATTCCAGGAGGGTAGGCGCGCAAAGTCTCCTGTAGATATATAGTTGAGAGCGGGATGAGACAAGCCTCGGCAACTACTCCCAGTTGGCCGAGAGTCCGCGACAATTCCATTGATGGAATTTACCTCCAGGCCTAGCTTGAAGAGGATGCAAGGGCCCTCTTTGATCTTAAGACCCTCACAGGGATGGCACCATACTTCCCAGGGAGAGTTGTCGACCGCAGAGGAGGTGAAACCTATAACGACTTATTGGGAGGTTAGGCTCGCTATGAATCTTCCCCTTCATCCGCCTCAAAACGTTAGGCAAACGTGGCGGCGTACCTCTTTTTCAGGGTCCTGCGTTTCAGAGTCGCCCATTCCAACCTTGAGTAGGGGAGTGGGAGCCGAGGATGTTGGTGCCGTTGTCCTTTCAGGATATAGCCATATAAACCCCCGACGACAGTTTAACGCCCACCCTCGGGTGATTGCCTTCGCGATGGAGGCGCCATCAGCTATACTAGGAAAGCGCCTGGGTGGGATTTGGGAGGTAGAAGCCGCAGAAGGGTTCCGAATGGGTGCGGAAGCGACCGCGCTTATAGACCTGGAGCAGAGGGTGATTTTTAAGCCAAGGCATACGATGAGCTAGGTAACGACAGGACTAGGTCCTTAGCTTTGGGAAGAAAGTCAGCCGGAAGCCTGAATGACCAGGACCTCCTTCTGCATGATACATGCCGCATTTCTTCGACGAAGCATGGTGTGGCTCTCCGCAATTCACACACTTACCCTGTCTACATAATAAGGATTATCGCGTACAGACTTTGAACAATGTACACAGACTTCGGGTAGACCAGACCTTCCGCACCTACATAATGGATTCGTGTGGCCAAAAGGTGTCAGTAGTAGTACCTCCGTAGCAGTGATACGAATGCCATGACGCGGCAGCGATAACAACCGCACGCACAGACAGAGAGCTCTTGCTACAATCGAATGTGACGAAGTGTGTAGTGATTTATCTTGAAGCCACTCATGTTTTCTCATCATACGTTCTACTTTGAACGCTCTTTGGTCGGCCAGGTCTTCTAAATAGTCTGCTACTTCCCTCGCATAAACACCCATTTCACAAAATCCATGGCAGAACGAGGTCTCATCTGCCCAGGAGAGCCATTGTGTCCGAATAGCACCAATAATCGCCGCCTGGGAAAGGTTTGCGGCATTCTCAAAAGGCTCCCGTCCTAGAAATAGGTCACCTACGGCTCTACCAATCAGCCTAGCTAGCGTTACCCTTTCATTGAAACATGTGGCCTTTTGACATGCTGCCACCAGTGGAAACAATCAGGCTTGAAAACGCCAGGTAGTCTCTCAATGAAGGGCCCCGATGTCATCGAGGTTCCACTCACAATATCTGCAACCTTAGACTGTCTTCGTGTGCGTCTCCCCCGATCGAAGCTTTTGGCGATGAAATATAGCTAAGACGGGAACCATGTGATTTATTTAAATGGACAAACAGGCAGAGGGCAACGCTGCAAATGTCGCACAATACACCCTGAACCACGGTAATAGTTCAGTAGGAAAAGTTAGGATTACTCGGTTGTGTGTGAATCGATTTTGATGAAAATTTTCGCAGCAGATCTGCGCAATATGGCAACACTAATGTTGTTTTATTATGATGTGTTACGGTCCTTAAATTTTTACTTCAGATTCGGGTTGTTTTTTTTTGCGTGTGAACCGCGCTAATAACTTTTTAATGAAAGTAGCCCATCTAGACATATTTTGGAGAAAATGAAGGATAATTATGCACATTAAGCATACTATTCGTATATACTTAACAGAAAACCATAAATAAATACAAGGTTGATGGACATGAATTATAATTTGCCCACATGAGCGTCATTTCGACAGATGACTTCAAAAACACATTCATGCATGTAAACTATCAAGTTCATAATAGTAGCAGGTTGGACAGCCTCGGCTGCAGATTCGATAGTCTGCCATTAAACTTCTTTAGACGAAAATTGATGGCCCTGGTAGAGTAGGATGGAGCGTTGCCATGCATGAAAACTAGTTCTTAGAAGTTACAACGGTATTTCATCTAGCCAAGAATCCAAACTATCCTTCAAGAGATTAGGTCGGTGGCTGTGATCACTTTAACCCCATCAGGCACCATGACTGATCCAACAAGTCGGTGTCTAATTATACCTGCCCACAACATGACCCAACCATTTACCCAACCGTCAGGTCCGTCAAAGGTCGCCCTGGTCTTGTCAGTGAAGAGAATGCAACTCGTGTCCAACACCATATAGTTCCGGGCTCATTGAAGCTTCAAAGTCTTGTGACGGGGCGTTAAGGAGGCAGTTTCAAGGGAGCTCGGACGGAAGCTATGGTCTCTAGGATGCGGTTCTTGATCTTCGGTACCTGAGGACGACCAGTGGCGAGGTAAATGGCTTTGCTTGTTTGTCCGAAGTTCCCACGTAACTGGTGGCCAATATTCCGCAAATCCCTAACTGTCACAGTCTTGGAGGTCCCACAATTGGATCGCTTCTTCCTTAGCGAACGGTCTTTCAGAAATGGTTTAACAGTGTCCACATGATGAACTAATTTCTTCGCAGTAACATGGAAAGAGGTACGACGTACCATTGTTCTTAAAGAGGATCGCTGATATTAGCGCGGTTTAACCCCCAAAACGACGAATCTAGAATCAAAATTGAAGGACGTAACACAAAATAAGGGAAAAATAACATTAGTGTTGCCATATTGTGAAGGCCAGCTGGGAAAAGTTTCCCCCAAGAAATCCTAACTTTCCCTACCAAGCTATTAGCGTGGTTCGGAGTGTATACCAGGAAGTGCTTAAAAGACAAGGGCAAATTTTAATAAAGGCAAAGCAGTGGAATTTTGAAGGCTACCATCAGCCAAAAGATGTTCGTTAGTGATCAGTGTCCGATAATGAGAAGATACAGGGGAACCTCAAAGTAGCGTTGCTTTTGGAACAGAAATTTCACAAAATGGACAAATAAAAGTTAAAGTTCGCTGGTTTCAGTCCCTATATCAAGCTACTGTGTTGGTGCTTCTCAGGCGGACGTCAAACAGGGTAAGCCCCAACTCCCCACCATGTGCTGCCCAATCACGGTGGTAATCTCCCTAGTAAATAATGTCAGCTTAAAAAGAATCCGGACGGAGATTCGAACTGCCGACCTAGCGATTTCTGGGCAAGCGCTCTAACCACTATATAGCCGGGAGTTAAATTTTTAAGAGCTTTTTGTTCGGGTTTGCTGTATTCAGCCTGGTACGTGTTGCAGGTGTAAGTCCTGATTGTGGGGTAAAGATCTCTACGAGGCAGCTCTAATATTGAAGGATCTGCCCATTATTCACTGAACAAGACACGTCAACGCCAGGAGTCTGGGAGAAGACCCTACACCCAGACCCTGTGAACAAATCTAAAAGAAAGGCCATGCCTCGCTCACCCAGGTGTCGACACATGGCGTAAGGGAAATCGTCCGGACCATGGGCGGTGTCCGCGCACGAAGCAAGAGCGGAACGCAACTCACTCACAGTAAAATTGTCGTTGAAGGGTTCTCCACCTCTGGAGGTAAAGTCCAGCCGGCGGCCTTCCGCGACATCACGACGTGCATTGAATGCTGGCGGAGCAGCATCCCGGTAGAGAATGCGGAAAAAGCGGTCGCTAAGGATTCCGCCACGGAAGCGGGGTATGAGATTGCGGTCCCATTCTCCTGGAGAACGGGAGGGGGGGTCCTGCGAGAACTTGCCCCGAATCCTTCCACACCTCAGCTAAAGGGGTCTTCCCGTTAAGTGAAGACACGTATGCCCACCAAGAAGAGCGGCGGGCGTGCTTCGAAATATACCGGAATCTAGCCCTAGCCCGACGAAATTCAGCGACAGTGAAATCGTTCGGGCGGCGCTTATAGCGCATGTAGGCATAACGCTTCTGTTTGAGGGCCGTCTCACACTCGGCCGACCACCATGGGAGTGGTCGGCGTGCAAAACGGCCAGACGTCCTAGGAATAGTAGTCGGGCCCACGGCGATGATGTTGCCGGAGAAGAACTCAACGGCCTCATCTACCGACCTAAACTCCTCGACTGGGATAGAGAATTCAGTCATTTCTTGAAATACACGCCACCGCGCCCAGCACCACCGAGGTGGTCTCTCAGGCGGCAGTTGCCCTGAAAATGATATTTGAATGGGAAAGTGATCACTACCATGGAGGTCATCGACCACCCCCCAATCAAAATCAGGCTGTGCATCCAAAGAGCACAAAGATAGGTCAAGGCAAGAAAATGAAGCGGTTCTCTGACAGTGATGCGTAAACTCATCCACGTTTAGGACACCCATCTCAAGCTCTTCGATCAGATCGGCAAGGACTTGGCCCCTGGGATTTATGGAGTAATCTCCCCAGAGAGGATGCCTGCCGTTCAGATCTCCAAGCAAGAGATAAGGCCTCGGCAACCGTGCCACGACGGAAGTCCCCCACGTCGAAGTCAGCTGACGGTGGAATGTACGCAGAAATGATAGTATACCTCCTATCCAGGTGCAGCTGCACAGCCACTGCCTGAAAGGAGGTATCTAAGGATAAAGGAAGAATGGAGACATCATGCCGGGTGTAAACCGCACATCCCCCAGCCCGGCCATCCCGCGGTGGTGGGGTCGCAAGACCCTTATATCCCGGGAGGGCGGGCAGGGAGGACACGCCTAGCATGGTCTCCTGCAAAAAGATAGCTAACGGGGAACGGGACGAGCCTCCGCAGCTCCTCCCAGTTGGCCCGGAGTCCACCTCAATTCCATTGAAGGAATATGCCCTGCAGGACTAGCTCGGAGGAGACGCGGGGGCCCTCCTTGAACTGAAGACCCTCACGGGAATGGCCGTACGCTTCCCGGAGGCAGAACCCCAGGCGCTGAAGGCGTTGTCGCCTTCAAAGACTTATTGGGGGAGGTTGGGCTCGCCATGCGAGTCTTTTCCTCCCTCCGCCTCGAAACATTAGGCGGGCGTTGCGGCTTCGGAGGCGGGGGGCCCTCTTTTCGAGGAACCACCGTCTCCGAGCCACTTGCTCCACCATTAGGCGTGGGCGAAGGAGCCGAAGCTCCTTTGTTGCTGTCCTCCTTTCGGGGGACAGCTTTAGGAACCCCGGAAGATATCCTAGCGACCATCTTCAGGGGTGCTACTTCCTGTGAGTCTAACGACTCGGTGGAGGCGCGTGGCCGTTTCGCCTTACGGGAAACGGTCACGCTGGGGGAAGAGGGGGGAAGCCCTGGTTTTAGCCGGGGCTGGGTGTGAACCCTTTTTGCCGCCAGCTTTACCAGGGGAGCGCCCGGGTTGAGTAGAGCGCGCAGAAGGACTCCGAATGGGCGCGGAAACAACCGTGCTCGTTGGCCTGGATGGGCCAGGAGCAGAGGGTGCCTTTCTAACTATTGAAGCATATGACGTCCCAGGCAGAGCCGGGCGCGCCAGGACCAAGTCCTTAGCCTCGCGGAATGAGAGTCGATCCTGGGCCTGAACGGCCAGGATTTCTTTCTCAAGGAGATATGCACCACATTGCTTCGAAGAAGCGGGGTACGGCTCTCCGCAATTGACACACTTAGCCACACACGATTTGGACTTATCGTGTGCGGCCTTGGAACAATTTACACAAACATCAGGTGACCCCGACTTTGCACGTCTACAAGAACGATTCGTATGGCCGAAGCGGTGACAGTAATAGCACCGCCGCGGCAGTGGCACGAATGCCTTCACGCGGTAGCGGTACCAACCTGCATGCACCGACTCAGGGAGCTTGAGACAGTCGAACGTGACGAAGAGTGTAGGGGTGGGTCTCGAGGCCCCTCCCTGTTTTCTCATCACACGTTCGACCTTGACCGCCCCATGGTCGGCCAGCTCTAGGGTGATGTCCTCAATGGAGTAGTCAACGAGTTCCCTCGCATAAACTACTCCGTTCACAAAGTTCATGGTAGAGTGCGGCGTCACACTCACCGGGGTGCCATGAAGTGTCCGAAGAGCACTTATCTTGGCCGCCTCGGCGGGATTCGCCAGAAGGCTCCCGTCCGAGAAACGGGTCACCTTCGGCTCTCTACCAATTGCACTAGCTAATCCTCTCCTCTGATGGATCATGTTGCACTTAGCCAACATGGTGCCATCAGTGGAGCGAATAACGAGGAAGCGTTTGAAGCCAGCGGGCTCGAAAACGCCAGGTAACCTCTGAATAAGGGGCCCCGATGTCATCGAGGCTCCACCCTGTGCACTTTTAGTTTTAGTCAGTGGCTCCGCAACCTGAGGGGCAGAGGGGCCAGATGTGCCGATCTTGGCTTGGTTGCTTGCCAAAGTGGCAGCAGACCCATCCGTCCCCGTAGCCCCCGCGGGTGGAGAGGAGCCCCGAATCTTCCTAGTCTTTTCTTTTTTGGAGAGGAGGGCGGGGAATGAACCCGCTTCTCACCTCCGCCGATAGGAGCCCCTAGGCCAGATGGACCGGCCTCATCCAGGTCCTTCTCCGAAATGGAGAGGGGCCTTCCGCTGGAAGAAGGGAGATGCCCGAAAGCACCTCCAGAGAAGGGGGTGAGGGGGAGTCCCCTTCACCCGTAGGAGTAGGAGAGGAGTAAACCTCCTCTCTGGTTGAATAAATATGGAGGGTGCCCTGCGCAAGCACAGGGGGGTAACCTCCATTTTTTTCTGTGGAGCTGCCCGAGAGCGGCTCCGTCGTTTGTACAGGGGAGTTAAAGGTTTTTTTTGGTTAGACTCATCATTGGGCATGGTGACCCTCTTTTTATTACGGGATGCAACCGCTCATCACCTCTCGCAGTTGCCCGCACTGCAAGAGGTGCTTACAGGACCGCCATTTGGGACCACCCCTTCCGCCTGGTGGCCTGGCAGTCCATCGGCATGGCGGCTCCACCTTAGACGCGGCGTAAAAATGGATAGAATGTGAAGAGGAGAGGAAAAGGGATGTGAGGAAGGTATGGGTGGGGATGAAGCAGGTTGCTAAAAAAAAAACATCCCGAACCGGAGCTCAGGGCTTAGGGAACATTGTCCCCTCCCCCCTCAGCCCCGATCTGGGACGGTTGGCTTGAGAAGGTCAGCATCTACCCTGTGAAATTAGAGGCTAACCATTGAAAGTTGTGGGAGAGGTTGTATGAAAAGCGACGAAGTAGGGGAGAAATACAGGCTATCTGAAGGAAGGAAGAGAGGCTAAGCTGGGGCCGGACGGAGCGCTGGATCCCGTCAGCACGGCGGCAGAAAAAGGCACTTTAATAGACGAGGGTCAGTAGACCCTTTCTCGAAATGAAAAAAAGCAGTACAGAGGACCTCAGGAGGGCGGACGTCACAACACGGAGCCGGCGGGAATGGGAGGGCCAACACCCTAGGAACACCCAAGGAGGAGAGATGGTCCCCAACCCGGAGCCCCAGAGGCCGAGGTAGAGATGGCCGCCGATCAAAAGATGCCCGAGAGACCGGGGCAAAAAGGCACTTATGGACTGGGGATGAAGGAAATTGCTGAACACGAAACAGGAATCGTAGGCACACCTGCAGCCGGTGCTACCGCAAGGGAAGCACGCCACCCTCAACAAAGAGGCTAGGGATAGACGAGGTGCGAAAGGCTCCACTACCAAGACGGGCCCCAAGCGAACGAATAGGGTCGAGTATCTTCAAGGCTGAAGGAGACGCTGAAGAATACACCTGGCAACCGTAGTCCAGCCAGAATTGGACCAGTGCCGAATGAAGTGACCACAAGGTGCGCCTATCACCACCCCAAGTGGTGTGGAATAAAACCCTAAGCAAATCCATAGCCTTCGAACACGACGTCCTCAAGCGACCTAAATGGGGTACTCAAGTGAGCTTGTTATCTATCAAGCGTTAAACCCAAGAACTTAAAAACGGGGACATATTCAATCGCCGTGCCATTCCAAGAAGAGGGGAGGAGGACCAAGGACACCACGACCCCGATAAAGATGCATGGCCTTAGTTTTGGTGACCGAAAAACGGAAGCCCTTGGCGATAGCACGACCCGACACTGCATCAATTACCAGCTGTAATCGACGGGCAGCAGAAGACAAGCGGGGAGATGAACAAAACAACGCCAAGTCATCCACGAAGAGGGAAGCCAAAACCCCTTCCGGAAGACTGGACACCAGATTTTTTTTTTTTTTTTTATTTAAGGGGCTATCTGGCGACTGCCGACTTAGGCATAAGTCGCCGTAAACAAACAGCCTAGTTCTAGGCTACTTCAAAAAATGGAAAAGGGAACAACAAAAAAGAAATAACAATAACAAAACAATAACAAAAACAACAACAACAACAAAAACAACAACAAAATTAAGCCTGGTTACAAAAAAGGGAGAAGGCCGGCCTCCCCCAAAAAGTTAGCAAGTCCACCAGTCAAAGTGCACGCACTCGTCCCGAGTACAAGGGACAGGCGGTAGCGACCCCGCCCATCCCGGTACCGGGACAGGTGTCGTGCGCAAAGATCACCCAGACTGGGACATTCGACAAGAATGTGCCGAACAGTCTGGGGGACAACGCAGTCGTTGCAATAGGGCGCAGGCGAGCGCTCCACCAGATAGCGATGCGTCACACGAGTGTGTCCGATTCGGAGACGACAGAAAGCAACCTGAAGCCACCGCGGCATTGGGGGATAGGTCCATGGGAACAGTCGCGGCGCAATGGCACGCAACTTTAAGTTCCCTTCGACCGTCTCCCATCTTCTTTGCCAAGCAGTCCGAAGAGCTGCCCGTATTCCTGCCATGTAGTCGGTGTGAGGAAGAGCGAAACGCTGGTCCGGTCGCAGAGTCCTCGCGGACTCTTTGGCGCCCTCATCGGCGCGCTCATTCCCACATGTCCAGGAACCCAGCAGAAGATAATCTCGACATCTGCCCGGCTCGCCAAAACCGTGGCGTCACGGATATCGCGAACCAGGGGATGCGGAGATTCCAATGCCCCGAGAGCACTCAGGGCGCTTTGTGAGTCGCTATAGATCACAATCCGGTCTCCGAACCGGGCACGTCGCGTAATCTCCCGTACCGAGTGGTGTATTGCTACCAGCTCGGCCGTGAAGACAGACGCAGCGCCTGGTAGAGCCCCGCTGACTTCAAACAGAGGGGATACGGCGTGGAAGCCGACCCCCTCTTGGGACTTGGAGCCATCCGTATACACTGGCACGGTTCCAGCGTGACACGATGTGTGCTCCAAAAAGGTCGAACGCAATACTCCCGGCGCAGTACAAGCTTTGGGAGCAGAGGCGTGGCGACAAATAGCCAAATGTGGTACCCTCCAGGGTGGCGTCCTGGGCAGAACCAGGGGCGCCACCGGCCCGAGAGCTATATCTACCTCTCGAAGGAGTTTCCTGGCCCTAAACCCAAAGGGCTTAGGGTATGACTGGCGTCTCTCGGCGGCATAGGCACCATCGAGATCAGCTGCGGATGCAGTGAGAGCTGTTGGCGACTGAGGGAGGCGCCGGGCTCGCGCGTACAGGCGAGTGATGCACTGCACGCGGCGCAGAGCGAGTGGCATCTCCCCAGCATCGACCAACAGGCTCTCAATGGGGGAAGTGCGGAAGGCACCGGTCGCAAGGCGAAGGCCGGTGTGGTGGATCGAATCCACCTTCCGCAATAAACGCTCGGCTGCGGATGCATAAAACTCGCATCCGTAGTCGAGCTTCGAGCGAACAAAGGATCGATAAAAAAGTAAGGCGGTAGCCCTATCAGCGCCCCAAGCGCTGAACGTCACGGAACGGAGAATGTCCATGGCGCGGGTACAAGAGACCCTAAGGCTGCGAATATGAGCCTCCTAGGTGAGGCGTCGGTCGAATACAAGACCAAGGAAACGGTGCGACTCAACCACATCCAGGCGCACCCCATTAAGAAACAAATCTGGGTCGGGGTGAAGCCGTGGATGGCGGCAGAAGTGCACCACCTTAGTCTTGGCCAAAGAAAACCGAAACCTGTGCGCTTCGGCATAGCGAGAGACGCGGTTCAATGCCTGTTGGAGGCGACGCTCCAGAGTTGGCATCTGGGCCGCGCCAAAAGAGATCGAAAGGTCGTCCACGTAGAGCGTAGCGAGAACATCTTCCGGCAGCACCGAGGTGATGCCGTTGATGCTCAGGGCAAAGAGTGTGACACTGAGGACACTTCCCTGCGGGACACCCTCTTCCTGCTCCTTTGGGCCGGAGAGAGCTCCCCCCACCCGTACGCGGAATCGACGATCTCGCAAAAATTCAGATATAAACATTGGGAGGCGTCCCCTCGCCCCCATCGTGTAGAGAGTCTCCATGATACCGTATCGCCATGCGGTATCATAGGCCTTCTCCAGATCGAAAAACACCGTGGCGTAGTGCTGTCTACGAAGGAAAGCCTCGCAGACGGCATTTTCCAGTCGGAGCAGAGCATCCGACGTGGAGTGGAACTTGCGGAAGCCGCACTGTGCGGAAGACAGATGGCCTCCGCTGTCCAGGAAAAAAGCTAATCTAACGTTTACCAATTTCTCCATCAACTTGCACACGCAAGAGGTTAGAGAGATTGGGCGGAAACCGGTCGGAGTAGAGTGATCTCTCCCCGGTTTGCGAAAGGCGAGCACAGTAGCGATTCGCCAGGAGTCTGGGAGAAGACCTTCCACCCAGATCCTGTTGAACAGATCTAACAGAAAGGCCATGCCTCGCTCACCCAGGTGTCGAAGCATGGCGTACGGGACATCGTCCGGACCATGGGCGGTGTCCGCGCACGAAGCGAGAGCGGAACGCAACTCACTCACAGTAAACTTGTCGTTGAAGGGTTCTCCGCCACTGGAGGTAAAGTCCAGCCGGCGGCCTTCCGCGACATCACGACGTGCATTGAATGCTGGCGGAGCAGCATCACGGCTAGAGAATGCGGAAAAAGCGGTCGCTAAGGATTCCGCCACGGACGCGGGGTCTGAGATTGCGGTCCCATTCTCCTGGAGAACGGGAGGGGGGTCCTGCGAGAACTTACCCCGAATCCTTTTGACTCGCTTCCACACCTCAGCTAAAGGGGTCTTCCCGTTAAGTGAAGACACGTATGCCCGCCAAGAAGAGCGGCGGGCGTGCTTCGAAATATACCGGAACCTAGCCATAGCCCGACGAAATTCAGCGACAGTGAAATCGTTCGGGCGGCGCTTATAGCGCATGTAGGCATAACGCTTCTGTTTGAGGGCCGTCTCACACTCGGCCGACCACCATGGGAGTGGTCGGCGTGCAAAACGGCCAGACGTCCTAGGAATAGTAGTCAGGCCCACGGCGATGAGGTTGCCGGAGAAGAACTCAACGGCCTCATCTACCGACCTAAACTCCTCGACTGAGATAGAGAATTCAGTCATTTCCTGAAATGCAGGCCACCGCGCCCGCGCCAAGCACCACCGAGGTGGTCTCTCAGGCGGCAGTTGCCCTGAAAATGATATTTGAATGGGAAAGTGATCACTACCATGGAGGTCATCGACCACCCCCCAATCAAAATCAGGCTGTGCATCCGAAGAGCACAAAGATAGGTCAAGGCAAGAAAATGAAGCGGTTCTCGGACTGTGATGCGTAAACTCATCCACGTTTAGGACACCCATCTCAAGCTCTTCGATCAGATCGGCAAGGACTTGTCCCCTGGGATTTATGGAGTAATCTCCCCAGAGAGGATGCCTGCCGTTCAGATCTCCAAGCAAGAGATAGGGCCTCGGCAACCGTGCCACGACGTGGCGGAAGTCCCCCGCGTCGAAGTCAGCTGACGGTGGAATGTACGCAGAAATGATAGTATACCTCCTATCCAGGTGCAGCTGCACAGCCACTGCCTGAAGGGAGGTATCTAAAGAGAAAGGAAGAACGGAGACATCATGCCGGGTGTAAACTGCGCATCCCCCAGCCCGGCCATCCCGCGGTGGTGGGGTCGCAAGACCCTTATACCCCGGGAGGGCAGGGAGGGGGCACGCACCTAGCATGGTCTCCTGCAAAAAAATAGCTAACGGGGAACGGGACGAGACGAGCCTCCGCAGCTCCTCCCAGTTGGCCCGGAGTCCACGGCAATTCCATTGAAGGAATATGCCCTCCAGGCCTAGCTCGGAGGAGACGCGGGGGCCCTCCTCGAATTGAAGACCCTCACGGGAATGGCCGTACGCTTCCCGGGGGCAGAACCCCGGGCGCTGTTGGCCGGACAAAGCGCTGAAGGCGCTGTCGCCTTCGAGGACTTATTGGGGGAGGTTGGGCTCGCCATGCGAGTCTTTTCCTCCCTCCGCCTCGAAACCTTAGGCGGGCGTTGCGGCTTGGGAGGCGGGGGGCCCTCTTTTCGAGGAACCACCGTCTCCGAGCCACTTGCTCCACCATTAGGCGTGGGCGAAGGAGCCGAAGCTCCTTTGTTGCTGTCCTCCTTTCGGGGGACAGCTTTAGGAACCCCGGAAGATGGCCTAGCGACCATCTTCAGGGGTGTTGCCTCCTGTGAGTCTAACGACTCGGTGGAGGCGCGTGGCCGTTTCGCCTTACGGGAAACGGTCACGCTGGGGGAGGAGGGGGGAGCCCTGGTTTTAGCCGGGGCAGGGTATGAACCCTTTTTGCCGCCAGCTTTACCAGGGGAGCGCCCGGGTTGGGTAGAGCCCGCAGAAGGGCTCCGAATGGGCGCGGAAACAACCGTGCTCGTTGGCCTGGATGGGCCAGGAGCAGAGGGTGCCTTCCTAACTATTGAGGCATATGACGTCCCAGGCAGAGCCGGGCGCGCCAGGACCAAGTCCTTTGCCTCGCGGAATGAGAGTCGATCCTGGGCCTGAACGGCCAGGATTTCTTTCTCAAGGAGATATGCACCACATTGCTTCGAAGAAGCAGGGTGCGGCTCTCCGCAATTGACACACTTGGCCACACACGATTTGGACTTATCGTGTGCGACCTTGGAGCAATTTACACAGACTTCGGGTGACCCCGACTTTGCACGTCTACATGAGCGATTCGTATGGCCGAAGCGGTGACAGTAATAGCACCGCCGCGGCAGTGGCACGAATGCCTTCACGCGGTAGCGGTACCAACCGGCACGCACCGACTCAGGAAGCTTGTCACAGTCGAACGTGACGAAGAGTGTAGGGGTGGGTCTCAAGGCCCCTCCCTGTTTTCTCATCACACGTTCGACCCTGACCGCCCCATGGTCGGCCAGCTCTAAGGTGATGTCCTCAATGGAGTAGTCAACGAGTTCCCTCGCATAAACTACTCCTTTCACAAAGTTCATAGTAGAGTGCGGCGTCACACTCACCGGGGTGCCATGAAGTGTCCGAAGAGCACTAATCTTGGCCTCCTCGGCGGGATTCGCCGCATTCGCCAGAAGGCTCCCGTCCGAGAAACGGGTTACCTTCGGCTCTCTACCAATTGCACTAGCTAATCCTCTCCTCTGATGGATCATGTTGCCCTTGGACAACATGGTGCCATCAGTGGAGCGAATAACGAGGAAGCGTTTGAAGCCAGCGGGCTCGAAAACGCCAGGTAACCTCTGAATGAGGGGCCCCGAGTCTTTTTTGTCTTTTTAGTCTTTTTCTTTTTCTTTTTCGGAGAGGAGGGCGGGGAATGAACCCGCTTTTCACCTCCGCCGGCAGAAGTCCCCAGGCCAGATGGACCAGCCTCAGCCAGGTCCCTCTCCGAAATGGAGAAGGTCCTGGTTGTCGTAGGGGCACCTGTCGGAGGAGATCCCTCCCCTCCTTTTATTGCCTCGGAGCCCTCAGCCATTTGAGGAGGACTTTGCATAGGGGCGGATTCGGGTTCGGTGCTTGGCGCCGAGCCCGAACTCCCCCCCATGGAAGGCCCTACCGTCTGAGGCTGGGTCTCCTCAAGGACCATGTCTATCACAGGAGGGGCCTCCAGTTGGCCATCCCCTCCCAGGACATCGCAGGTCCCCTTGGCAGTATTGTCACTAGTCAGGTGGTGTGGGGAGGCACAGGCCTTGACCCCAGCAAGGTTTAAAATTCTTGCCAGCAGGTCTTTTGAGGGAAGCGACCGAAGGGGCCTGGCTTCCCTCTCCCCCCTAAGGGGGTTTGCCCTACCGAGCCGCTTGCACGAGGGGCGGTCGGCAATGGGCTGCCTGCTGGCTTTCTTGGCAGTCCCCTTAGAAAGCAAAGGAGGGACTGCCGCTGGAGATAGGGAGGTGCCCGAAAGCACCTCCAGAGAAGGGGGTGAGGGGGAGTCCCCTACACCCGTAGGCGTAGGAGAGGAGTAAGCCTCCTCTCCGGTTAAAGAATTATGGAGGGTCCCTTGCGCAAGCACAAGGGGGGGGGGACCTCCATTTTCTCGGTGGAGCTGCCCGAGGGCGGCTCCGTCGATTTTCTTGGGGAAGTTGGGGGTTGGGTTTTTTGTTGTTTTTTTTCATTCATGGGCATGGTGACCCTCTTTTGATTACGGGACGCAATAGCTCATCACCTCTCGCAGTTGCCCGCACTGCGAGAGGTGCTTACAAGCCCGGCAGAGCCAGGCGCCGCCATTCGGGACCACCCCTCCCGCCTGGTGGCCTGGCAGTCCTTCGGCATGGCGGCTCCACCTTGGACACGGCGTAAAAAATATAGGTTGTGAAGAGGAGAGGAAAAGGGATGTGAGGAAGATGTGGGTGGGGATGAAGCAGGTTGTTAAAAAAAACCCATCCCGAACCGGAGCTCAGGGGTTAGGGAACAATGTCCCCTCCCCCCTCAGCCCCGATCCGGGGTGGTTGGCTTGAGAAGAAGGTCAGCATTCTACCCTGTGAAATTAGAGTCTGACCAGAGAAAGTTGTGGGAGAGGTTGTATGAAAAGCGACGAGGTAGGGGAGAAATCGGGCTATCTGAAGGAAGGAAGAGAGGCTAAGCTGGGGCCGGACGGAGTGCTGGATCCCGTCAGCACGGCGGCCAGGATGGCAAATCGCCGCGCCCCTTACGGGGACTGGACACCAGAATATTAATGGCAACGGCGAAACATGTCACACTCAAAACACACCCTTGGGGAACACCCTCCTCTTGAATCCGCAAACCTGAGAAAGCATCCCTAATACGGACCTTAAAATTACGGGACGATAAAAATTCTTGAATAAAAACCGGTAAAAAGCTCCTCATACCCCAATCATATAACTGACGTAAAACACCATATCTCCAGGTGGTGTCGTAGGCCTTCTGAATGTCGAAGAACACCGCTAACGCCTGATGCCTGGAGGAAAAGGCCCGTAAAACGGAGTCTTCCAAACGAATGAAGTGGTCAAGAGTACTGCGACCGCTGCGAAAAAACGCACTGAAATGGAGAGAGGAGTGAGTTGGACTCCAAAAACCAAGTGAGGTGAACTTGGATCATCTTCTCGAACAACTTACTGAGGCAGCTCGTAAGAGCAATCGGGCGATAGTGACTAGGGTCCAAACCGTCCCTACCGGGCTTGAGAAAGGGTAAAACAAGCCCCACATGCCAGGAGGACGGATAGATTTCTTTGAACCAAAGTAGGCTGTAGAGGTCAACCAAAAGTGGAGACGACGGAGAAAGTCGTAGTAGATGAAACCATCACCGAGAGAGGTGGAGCCACAGTGAGACAGAGCATCCCGCATCTCATAGGCGGAAAAGAGAGCATTATAAGAGTAGGTGGCGCACGTGGTAAAATCTAAAAAGCGACTCTATGGCGACCTTATGATCCAGAAACCGTCGAGGATAGCTACCAGCGCTACTCACCGAAGCAAAATGGTCAGCCAGAGCTTCGATGACCAACCAGCCATCGGACACAAGCGAGCCTCCGATGTCCAGAGTGGGGGTGGCATGACCAGCGTAGCGACCACGGTCTTATTGACCCACTTCCAAATTCGAGTCAGTGGCGTGGACGAAGAAATGGAAGATACGTACTGGCTCCAGACTCAGGGCGGGCACGACGGAGGGTCCTTTGGCGGATGGCACGAGCTCGGTTCCGATCGACCCTATTCGAGACGGTCGGTTTCCGTCTATAACAGGAATGGGACAACTGATAAGCAGAAATAGCCGAGGCGAAATCCTTCGACCACCGGGGGACGGTGGAGCGCTCCACAACAGGGCACCTCCGAGGAACGAAGCGCTCAGCAGCCTCTAAAATATGACTAGTAAAATATGAGACCGGGGGAACTTCCGCCCGGACAATGACATCGGCGATGCCAACGGGGGAGTCAGGCGAAGACCGGGGATGAGAAGGCATCAAAACAGAGGACACCTCAACAACCGACTCGGGGGCTAAGCCAGCCTCATCAGAGGTAGCGCGCTTGGACTCCAAACGGGGTGAGGAGGAACCCTTCCGTTTGCGCTCAGGCAAAGGAACGGAAGGAACATCGGGGGCAGACGCCTGGAGGAACTGCTGGATATCCTCCAGCGTTTCAGCTCGGTTGGTCTCACGGTCCGCGACAGAGGAAGGAACATGAGAAGAGACCAATGTCAAAAGACAGGGCGAAACGGAGGGACCAAAGGCAGAGGAGAAGGAGCATCAGAAGGACCGCGAGAAAACAAAAGGAGTGGGAGGACCGAGACCCGGCCTCCGGATAACGATAGAGAAGAGACGGCCGGAGGGGGCGAGCTGCGCCAGCGACCTACAGCGAGCCTCACGGAAGTCCAGCCTGAGGGATTCCCGAAGAGCCAGGACCTCCTTCTCAAAAAGGAATACGGGGGAAGAACGCGAAGCCGCGCTATGAGAACCTCCACAATTGGCGCATCATTCATGACTTCCACAAGAGGAGCCATGATACGCCAACGTACAGGCCACACAGCGACGAGCCTGCCTACAATTGCTGCTCATATGGCCAAACTGGTGGCGATTAAAACAACGTCTGGGGAGCTCGACATCAGGGAACACAGGGACAAGAAGATAACCAGCACGAACAAACTGGGGCAGATCCTGAAGCTCAAAGGTGACGATGAGCGTACTCGTAGGAACCTTAGCGGGACCAACAAACTTAGAACCCCTATAAACGTCCGTAACCCTATGGGGCGAAAGTTTCTCCTTTAGTCTCGAGACATATTGCAATAATTCGTTGGAGCGAATCACTCCCTTAACAAAATTAAGGCGAGGGTGAGGCACAATCGAAAACGGGACCCCCAAAAGGGAAGACAAATCCTGCACGGCACCACACTGCTCTCGCGAAGATACCTCAACCACTAAATCGCCACTACCACGGGCCCACATAAGGTGGGGTGCACCACAGCGGGACTCAAACTCCTCATTCAAATCAAACACGTCCAATTTAGAAAGCGGAGACCCAGAACTGGACTTCAGCACCAGGAAACGAGGATAATCCAAAGGGGGTGCGAACTCGCGTAGCGCAGTCTGTCTACCGTCAAGACACCTATTCGGAGCGCCGGCCCAACCAGGAGGGTAAGCCCGTCGACCCCTGATCCAACCATCGTTTTAAAAAGTTGTAAAAATGACCGGCCTCCTCGGATATTTACCAGTTGGTGAAGCAAAGATCCCCCAAGAGCGCCACGGCGGCTTAGGCACCCACCTACCAACACAGGCAGGACCAGCTAAAGGGTCGCGCCCCCTGACGGACAGCTCTGATACACCGAGATCGACAAACAAACGTAGATGGAAGGACGATGCAGGGTGAAAGAGAATTGGTACAGAAGACGAAGTAGGGGTTAGCAGAAGGAGAAAAAGGATGCCAAGCTGGGGCCGGACGGGGCGCTGAGTCCCGGCAGCACAGCGGCCAGGAGAGCAAATCGCCGTGCCCCTTAAGGGGTTGGCGTGGATAACTAACACCTTATCCACTCGACCAGCGCGCGGGGGGTGGGGGGGAGGTACTACTAACAATTATTCCCTATATCCGGATTGACAGCAATGACAACGATCGCAACAGAATGCGCAAATGACCGGTGGAACCCGTTCGAACTCACCTATTCAATGGTCGGCACGACTCACCGCGTTGGATGAGAGGGAAAATTAGCAAAGATGAGGGGGTCTGGTCCACCCTCTTCATGTGGCACCCCAAAATTCTGGATACATCATAAAACGAAAGATAAAAGTATATATTCCTTTTATTATGAATCACAGTTGAGATAGAAATATAAGTTCTGGGCTCAGGTTCAAAAGCATTAAAAAAACATCTCTCCCCCCCCCAAAAGTAAAAATAAGCGAGTACAACTTCCCCAGAGAGGGGTTTACGAAGAACCCCACGCCAATCTGGTCCCTAAAGTACACGTAGAACCCTTCAAAATTAGTATAAAACTAAAGATCTAGCTGCATTCACGCTTGTACAACGACGTAACTTTAAATTTAGTAGTTTTATCAATGATTTAGGCACAAATGTTATGAATTAATTCGATTTTATTAAGCGAAACGTGCGTTTTAGTTGTCAAGAAGCGATGCCACTGTCTGAGAACTGCCAATCTTTGTGGAGCTGTTACATGGACCTCTAGCATACAAGGGTGCTATCAAATTCCTACAGCATGCAACAGCCTCCCTCCTCTTTAACCTGGTTCCTCAGGAGTCTCAAAGAAGACGCGGACCCACTTAATTGAGGTAACGTTGGCGGCGATCAAAGTTTTCTTCCTTAAATCCCAAAACGGAGGGAGCAGATGTTATCTGATCCTGGGAAGCTTTTAACAACCTTCTTGGTTCCGGAGCAAATGTTGCCATGTGGACCTACTAAGGTAAGATCACGGGGCAGTGTGACGAGAAACAACCAGTTCACAACCATGGTTCAGTTCTTTAAACGTCTCATGTTGTATGGAAATGGACAATGGAGGGATAGGATGACAAGATCACCCCCTTTCCACTAAGAGAGCAAGAACCAGATGCGGTCCATTATAAAAATGGCAAGTTAGTGATGTATTTATCTACAAGCATATATGATTGTGGAGAACCTTACATACTCTCCTTCCGAGGGGCTGGAATGTCCCTGACAATGGTAAATTGTATCAAACAAATCACTTGGGAATCATTGAAGTGGAAACAGATCATGGGTGAACTTATTTGTATACTTTGTATCAAATATTTTGAACCTAACCGTAACGTAAAAAGCTTCCTATAAAACAACAATACAAGTAACAATAACACAAGAGCTACACTATAAGTAACAATAACACAAAAGCTACAATAGAAGTAACAATAACACAAAAAAGCTACAATAGAAGTAACAATAACACTAAAGCTCCATCAACAAACGTAAGGCAATTCGCCTCACAACGGAGCATCTTTATGAGGCAGAGAAAACGTCATAGACGCAACATAAGTTTCATGTGAGTCAGTTGCTACACACACACACACACACACTAGCCAAGGACACAGCGACACACTATGGCACAGTGACATCACCAACAAGGTGACGACCCAATGAATTTCAGTCAAAGAAACCAAGCCCCTCCCAGTTCCGATTTACTCTTGTAGGAACAATGGCCAGGACCTGTGATCAAAGCGCTGGGTCAGAAGGCCGGAGGGCGGTAAGGAAGACCATGAGAAGGGCAGTCACGCAATGGACGGTGTAAAGAAAGTGTTCAATCTAATATTTTTCAGTTAAGACACATTCATTTTACATTTCTTTTTACTTTCCAGTACTCGGGCCGCGAATCTACTTCTTGTAATCAAAAATAGAACAAAAACTAAAAGTTGTCTCACGAATCAGCGAACAATTTCTGCTCGTAACGTTTAGCATCACAGGAAATGCATTAATATTAAAGTAATACTTTAGCGTGACTGACGCTCTTAACTTATCAACAGCGAATACAACCTGGCACAAACAAATGCTGCACACCGAGCACAACCGGGAGTGTGGGGCACGCGTGTTGACTAACTGGCGACTTACTGGACAAGCCTGGGTTGCGTACGATGCCGGAAAAGGGGCAGAACATTCAACGTCCAACAAGAATGCCACTTAGCCTTGCGGAACTCCGTGATGTTCTTGTAGAAGTCATAATAAGTCTCCTTAACGGCGGTTTCTAGAGGAAAACCACGGAACCAGTCTTGAAGGAGGTTGGCGAGCTCTTCTTGAGTCGAGAAAATGAGACCATTCTCGTTGTGTTTGACGAGCTCTGGAAGCGCCGGGTAGCCAACGGCCATTACCGGGAGCCCACACCCGAACATGTCCACCACTTTCATGGGTAAATCAAGCCCTGACGAGGAATAGTGGAGACAAACTCCGAGGTCCGCGGAGGCCAGTAGAACGGGGTAATCCTCTGCGCTGAGCCAGGGCGTGACAACGGCAACATGCTGCCAATTGCGGGTACGAATATCCTGCACGTAGCTTTCCTTGAGGGGCCCCTTGCCTGTGATCACAACGACGAGCTGGGGGTAGTGCTCAGGGAACTGGGATCGAACGCGTTCGAAGTCCTGCAGAGCGTACAGCAGGATCGAGAAGTCCTCGTCTTCGGTCCAACTCGTGGACGAGACAATAAGAGCGGGGCGGTCCTCGTAGAAGCTGATCCTTCCGTCGGCGAAGCGTTCCGTGAACACGGTCTTATCGGGCGAGCTGCTCGAGAAGCAGGGGTACTCGGTGCCCATCTTTAGGATAAAGTCATGCTTTTCCCCCGCGCTGATGGGATGGAAACGGGTATGAGGTCGATCGTAGTGGACCACGATATTGCGAATACCCCAATTGCGACTCAGGTCCTCCTTCATCCGCTCCGTCACTGACAGACCGCCGTGTGACAACCGCCCGAACACTCTTTCCACTAGTTTGTACACCTTAACAATAGGGTTCGAGGGACTCATGCTTAGCGCCATAATGGTGTATCCGTAGTTATGCCAATCCACATAAAACTTGGAGCGAATAATGAGACAATAGAACCAGCAGATGGGCATTGAAGGAATCGCCGGCGGATTCTGAAGCAGCAGCTTCGTCGGTATGGGACCGAGGAGAAGGGTAAAGAACAAAATTAACGACTGCCAAAACACCTTGAACACAAAATTAAAAAAACGTGGAAGGCTGCGAATCCAAGATGGAGAAGGGGTCATATAGGTCAGGGTGATATGGTTGTTCTCCAAGATCTCGAGCGGCGGCTTAGTTCCGTGAAAGCCAATGAAGTTCACCTCGTATCCTTCCTGGGCCAGAGAGAGAGCGTGGTAATTCATCCTCGGAGAATGACCGATGTCTCCCAGGACAACGACGGCTACTTGCTCACGCTGCTGGGGGGCTAGTGCTCGCACCCTTTCGTAAGGCTCCATTTCGGCGTCTGGGTGGTTCATTCTGTCATCAGTACTTTCTTCCGATGAATCATCCGCTGTAGCAGAGCTATTACCACATTCCTCTTCAACCTACAAAAACAACAACAGCGACTTAATACATCTTGAATAATTGGGACAATCTTCAGTGCCCCTGACAAAAGAATGAGCCATACTTCTGGCCTTTACTCAGAGAACATAAGTGACATTACAGACATTAAATTAGGCCCTACAAATAAATCCTACTTATTCAGGCAGGCAAAAATATTGACCAATATGAGAGGAACACAATTCATTGGTGCAGCTATCACAAACCACATCATCTACACTACATTGCAGCACAACCCCACACACACACACACACACACCAAGAAACAACAAAACAACACTAGATATTATACTAAAATGATGTCAACTATCCCTCCCACCCCAACATTCAGAATCACATCACACTGAAATCACTCACCAACACACAATTACACACTAGCTCCCCTGACATACATACATCTGAAGCCACCTTACATCATGAGAACAGGGTGCACTTGGGCGGACTGAGATGTGGGCACCACTCGGCCCTCTTGAGCTACCAATGACTCCAACATGTATGGATGTCCAGGGTGTAACAGATCCATCCACACTTTAAAACACAGAATGGAAGAATGCATAAACCACATACGCAGACAACATAACATACACACACTGGAAAGTTTGTGGGAGCACCAAGTACTAGCCATGACCTTCCTCAGGGGCTCACGGCAAAGCAACAACAACAACCTGCAATAACTTCAATACAACCACTTTGCCTGAGTGATAGCAACCTTTCAGCAACTACTATCCCTTCATTTTTGACATATCCTACCCTTCCAAGATTTTGGTTTCTTCATTTTATCCTGCATTGAACTCAGCAAACCCACTTCACTCTTATTATTCTATGGCAGCGACCTAACTATAAGCAAGCATTCCAGCAAGATCAGTGAGCTCAGTGTGCTTAATTTCATTGAATTCTATCGCTCAGTCACCTTCTCACTTCTATTCATATAGCAGCATTTCACTTAGCCGCTGTACTTATGTATTTTTATGACAAGTATTACTGAATACCTATTCATCACAGATCACAATATTTCTTTGTCAGATTATATCACTTTTCATTCCTCGCTAACTCAACTTTTTGAGCATTTGTTATTTTAGTGTGAGAGAAGGGTAACTGCCTGATTGATGCAAGGTTATCACCTCACTCGGGCACTTAAGCAGTTGAGCAGAACTGTGCCTGCTCAACTGCTAGCCCAAAGGTACCCTCTCTGAATGGACCATAAGGTCTTCTAGGGTACTTTTTATCCTTGTAGCTCAGCAGAGTTGATTATCATCAAGATGTAGGAAAATGGGAGAACACAAGTGCACCCAGTGAAGAGGAAAGAGAATGACCAGTGAAGAGAGGAAAGAGATTAGTCTATTAACCAGGATTAGATTAAAGGGGTCAAAGTACTTAAAAAAAAATAAAGGAATGGCGAAGGGGTGAAATACAGAGGGCACTTAAGTGACTCTGATACCACAGGGGTTACAGGTGGTAGGGAGAAAGTGGGACATAGTGTCCATGGGTTAGCCTGATATGACCTAGGGGAAGACAAGCCAGTACAACCTCTTCATGGAAGGGTTGAGGTTGAGCAGGTGAGTAGGGGTATAGTGTTGTGAAGTTTGGTGAGGGGCTGAGTTTGCCAGGCTATGAGCCAGTGTGCAGTACGGATGTCCTTCACATGTGGAAGGAGGCCTGGGGCTAAGGCTGGGGCAGAAAGCTGAATGAGCAGTATACTAAGCTGCTTCACTTCAGTGCCAGGAACGCCAACAGAAGATAAGCTATTGGACAAAATAAAGTTGAGTAAGAAGAGGCAAAGAGAAGAGAAGCATTGAAGCACTGCCTCAGATCTGTTGGATCGCTGAATATGAAGAGGCAAAGAGAAGCATTGAAGCACCATCTACACTACAATGGCAGCAGATGGCCTTGGAGGAAATGGGAAGCATCAGTGAACACTAGCCATCTTCAAAGCCTTGCCAACTAGCAAAGGAGTCACCGCCCCTCCCAGAGATGAGTGGACAAAAGCTGGTTGGTGACTAGAATAAGAAATTATCCCCTGACCAAGAAAATGGGTGAGAAGAAGCTTGTAAAGGAGGGGAAAAGAGTTAAAATAGATATTTCTAAAAGAAAAAATAAGAAGTTTAGGTTATCAGGGGAACTGGGACAGGGATGCCCAGTCCTTCAGGTGCAACAATCTAACACTACACACCCCCTTTGTGGAATAGACTGTGGAAAACTTGTTGTGGGTCTTTTAAACATTTGCATTGCTACAATAAACTATTCTTTGGTACTTTTTTTTTCTTCTTCACACTTTTTCCATTACCACTTTCCCACAAAAAGGAGCAGTGGCTCATTAATGTCACTAAAATGCTACACAGCCACCCCCTTTATACTCTATCAAGCAGAAATGGCAACAATCATCTTTTTCACAGTGAATTGGCTCTTCAGTAATGGGCTGCAGCGCACTAACATCGCATCCACTCATGATTCATCTGTAGGCAGAGGCCCCCTCACAAACCTCCTCCATACACAATATCATCCATGCTACGAAACACGACTCCAGATTGGTTATACAAATCTCAACAGTAAATGCAGTGAGTGGTGTTATTACCCGACAGGTGGAAAGTCTCAATGTAGAAAGAACGGAAAAGGACAATGGCTCCCATCAGCTTAATATTCGAGGCCTAGCAATATACAATAAACTACCTAATATAATCAAAGAAGTTGGCTCTGTCTGTACTTTTAATGGTAAATCTTAAGAAACTACTTATTAATCATAATTTTTACTAATGTCATGATCAATTTATTTATTGAGGTTGTTTTTAGTCTGTACTACTATTTATGTTATTTTATACACTGATGTTCTTTTAGTATGTAGTAGTTCAGTTTTACTATTAAAATATATTTTGTAATACTACAATTCCAGTGATACCTATTAGAAATTGGTCTTATGACATTCATAATAATATATTTTTACTTTCTGTGTTGATGTTATTTTTTGTAGTTTTAGTCTCTACTAGGGTGCGTCACATCAATAGGGTAGAATTTCAAAATGAAATGTTAATGTGGAACTCTTTATTCTTTTCCTTCGCCAACAGAAACAAAAGGAGAGAAATTTCTTTTTGATTGGATGATATCTTCATGCCGTGCACTTTTCTTAATGGACAGGATAAATTGCGTCATATTACATAAATCAGTGCTTCAACTTCATCAGGCTTTCTTTCTTGGCCCTCGGATACATTTTCTGGTGCTCTTTGACGATGTGCAGGAGTCATTGCAGCTGGTCCTTCGACTTTGTGCGAGGGTTATTAGTGAAATCCTGCACCAGAGTGCCCCCTTGTTCCGCGGCGTGGTTGGTGATGAGGTCACCTACTCACCTTGCCTCAGCCTGGTATATGGGGTTTGTCCCCCACAGGGCAAGATCGATGTTAAGGAACCCTTTGTCGACTTACAGCAGATCTAGGAATTTCTGTTTTTCGTGATGAAGGAGGTAATGGCCTTGTTGTCTAAGTCAGCCTCCTCAGCGTGAACCTTGGGTGGAGGTTCCTCCGATGCCTCCACACTTCAGAGGTTGGCAACAACATTCTGCTTCTCCTCCAGGGACAGCTCATCATCAAAAAGTGCAAGACCAACTGACACTTCTGACAGGTACCACATGTGACATCCCAACGCTTTCAGCCCTGACTATCTGATCGCCTTGTTCGTCTCTTTCGCAAGGGCTTTGTAAAGGTCAAGGTCATTGCCCAGCTTTGGAGGAACTGCAGCCTTGACTGCACATGAAGTGGACCACCACTGTTTTTTTTTTTGTATTCTGCAAACTGAGGCGCGAAGATCCACATTTTGCCATCGATCAAGCCTGATGGACTGCTCCAGGCTTGTGGAAAAAGATCTTGCGTCCATGAGGGATTCTACCAAGGAACACAACAGCTAGTTCTAGCAGTTCCCGGTAGTCATCACGTGAGTGGTACTGTCGGAAGTAGCCTTGGCAGAGTTTGAGGGTGTCATCCACCCAGTCCTCCTTGAACTCTTAGTTTGCTGCACTGTACTGGTCTTGATCAACAAACTGCCAGAATTCTCAGAAGCGGACAAAGGCAGCGATATCTGGACTTTGAGATTCTTCTGGGATGAGGATAGAGAAAACAGCTTCCAGCACGGTAAAACAGCTTCCAGCACGTTGGTGACAGACCAGATGCAGATGATCTCAACCAGGGATTTGCTGCAGTCGAACACATACTCCATACTTGGATCCTGTATTCGTCGCCTATGTGTCGAAGCACAGTGTTCAAATTCAATCGGAAATAGCCCACTTGGATATAATGGGATGGGTGGTGTTTGCTGTAGGCTCCGCTTTGCAGTCAGTGATGGGAACTGCAAGGATCTTCTCCACGTCTTCTCCAGAAATGAGGATTGGCAGTCAGTCCACAATGCCTTTGTTTGTGAGGGATGGAATAAGTTTTCCATCCCAGTGGAGTGTGAGCGGTATATCAGGAGCAAAGATTTCTTTCAGCTTTTCCTGGCAATGACATCTTCACTGCCGATTGATTGTGCTCGCACTCAATGACAATTCTCCAGCATTCGCCCCCAGCTCCTCCACCAATGGAAGCAGCACATGTGCAGTTTGACGGTCACTTATGTTGGTCCAGTCCAGAGTAGCAGAAACTTTCATGGAGATGATTTTCTTGTGCGATGGTGCACAGCTGGATCGTTTTGTTGGAGGAGTTACTATCACGCCTTGCTCTTCAGACGAAGCGTGCAAGGTCGAAGACTAGAGTCCAATGGTGGCCTGCCTTTCAGCGAATGCCTGACTATCCTTTGCAGCTCGACTTCTTTCATCATCCTCCTGTTGCTGTATCCATTTCTCTTTTTCCACCCAGGCTGGATCCACACCACCAATCTTCCTCTGAGCTTCAAGGAACTTGCGGTCCTCTTTTGATCTTGATCAATGGTATCACAATGTGCTACATCGAACAAATTTTTCAGGGAAGCAACAAAATTGGCTTGGTTTATCTCAACTTGCCTCGTTGTCCAGGATTTTGATTTCTTCAATCCGTTGTACTCTTCGCGAGGATGCCATACTTTCTTGAGGATATCACACAGAGCAATGGTCGGAATATTTGCCTTGGAGTACTAATATCAAACTTTGAGTGCTGTCTGCAGAACTGAGAACATCAAATCACACGAGTTGAGCTTTGCGTGGTACTACAAAATATACAGGAGTTCCTCATGGTTCGGGAGAACACTCTATGGTAGCTCTTGAGTTGCTAGGAGCCACAATTTGTCAGTGGACCTCATGGAAGACATCTGTAAAAAAGAAAAACACAAATCAATAAACAGGAGAATAAGACAGATCTCTCCATAACATAAAAACAATACTGAAACCACTTCTTGCACTGCAAAACTGTATGAGGCGCGACCATGCCTTCATTGGATGGGGTGGTGCAATAGGGACATACTTTAAAGCATCTGCACAACATGAAGATATGCTACAAGACTTAGACTTTGCTTGTAGTGTTTCCTCATCAATACACATGAACTGCCGGGTTCCGCATTATAGTCAGAACACACTCAATTTTTTTACTCGCCCTGGTTTCTACTCTATATTGTTTCTATAATACTATTTTATCTATAATTTTAAACCTAATGTAATTGCATATTAAAGATTATTTTTCTAAAATATCCTATGTAAATATTAGAAATAAAGGATTTATTATTATTTTCACACATACCCTGCCAAACACTTCATTTAATATTTCCAAATCACTCTCAGCCACACACACCAGGTGAAAGGCATATACCAACACCTATAGAACCCTTTCCTCACAATTTCACACCCTTTTCAATCATTCCTATGGTTCTTCTCCCAGCACTGCCTCCAAACATATTCAACAGCCATGGTGATATTATGCAACAATGTCTTTCACCCCCCACATATCAAACTAATCATTCCAACCATCGTTCACCCAAACACACATTTCTTTCCATCCAATAGTTTACCATTCACTCCACACATTCTGCCTGAATGTGGGGCAGGAAGAATACACATACCATCATCCAGGGTATGTCTGGCAGGAATACATATGTAATTTGAGATGTACCACAAAAAGCAACTAAACCCAGATATGGTTTGCTGGTCTGGGAAGCCTGTCCAGTCAGGCTAGCTAATTTGTACAAATGTGTGAATGAAGTCAGTGTGTGAAATATGAGAGGTATATGTGATGTGGGAAAGAGGAGTGGTAGTCTTTAAGTCAGAAAGATTTCAGATGCTTGTTCTATGTGAGACAAACAAAAGGAATGAAGAGTTTGGGTGGGATAGTGTGAATTGAGAGCAATCAGGGCAGTAGGTACAATGAGTGTCGCATAATTCAATGCTTAGATATGCATGAGCTCAAGAATTATGTGGGTGAAGTTGAGATTTGCAAGAGTGAAACAGCGTGTGGTTGTAATGGACCCTGTAATATGTGAAGCTGAGAAAGAGGTTCTGGAATGACTTGGAATGAGGTCTGGATAGAATCGGGAATGGGTATTGGTTGATGGGTCTATGAGTTATGAATGGATATGAAAAATGAGAGAGGATAATTGGAGATTTTGGTACACCCAGAGAGAAAGCAAATAGAGCCATGTTGAAAGAAACATGTATCAAAAACATTCAGCAGAAAAATGTGCATAACTACACATGGGTTGGGTAAAGGAGAAGGGTGGATGCTAAGGGTATAATTGATCCGTGCCAATAAAAAATATGCTGTAAAACATCTTTGATGCAAAGGCAGTAAAAGGTATGACTATGGGAATATCTAATCACATGATTGTGAGGTGTTAAAATAATTGGTGCATGGGTGAGAAGATGGAAGAGAAAGGAGAATTAGAAGTGAAAGATTAGTGAATAAGAAAGGGGAGAGCATGAGAGAATGCTCATCGTATATTTTATAACTTTATTTTCTGGTGGCTGACAGTGAGGAAACGCAACCAAATCTTCTTTTTTTTAAAAGAGCCCATCTTTTGGACAGGCTAGCCTCGACCCATCCCAAAATCAAAATAAAATGCGGGAAAAAAAGATACCACCACCAACAGAAAAAAAACGAAATGGTGACAATATACCACAGGGTCAAATAAATATCGACAAGGCACACACAGGTACTAGGGTGAAGCCTACTTCCCTCAGCACCTACATCATCATGATTGGTTAAGAGGGGCCTTGACACAGACTGTACAGTGATTGTGCCGAATGCATCATCATGAATGGAGCACATTAATGGCAGGGTTAGTATAGAGGGACAGGAAAGATACATTTGGATCAGTGAATTATAGTTTTTGATTCTCAGAAACCTTACCAGAAGATGAAAGAGTCTGGGAGATATAAAAATATTAATATTTTAGTAATAGCAGTAATAATATTAATATTTTAGTGATTGGTTAAACCCCAGAAATGAAATGGCTTTGATCAAAGAAAGAGATCATCTTCAAGAGAAAGAAACTTCTGGAATAGAAAATACACTATATAAATAAAGGATAAATTATTATTTTATAAAAGCTGAATACTTAAAAAGTTGAATAATAAAAAAATGCAATATAACCTAGCTTTCTTAAATCAATGCGCTCAAAGAACCAAGACAGAGATCCAAGAATTCAATTCATTTGAAGAAATGTATGACGCCATTTTTATTAAATATTTAAAGAAAAAAGAACAAGCATGGGCATCGCTACCAGAAAGTTTGTAGAGATTTTTAATGAGGCTGGTGAAGTTAAAGAGAAAACGTGTAAGAGCTAAAGGCCCAAGAGTTTAAAAGAGGAAATTACTTAGGTAGCATGGAACTTAGTGGGCATGCAACTGGATAAACCATCACCCAGTGAGGAAACCATTACTTCAAAACTATTATTAATTAATCCATTCTGACCAAACTGCATTTATAGGATGGTGGCAGATCATGCATAAAAAACAAAAAGTATCACCAAGGCTCATCAAAATCCAAATCACCCATTATATACAATAATAAAAAACTGCATCCACAGGAAAGAGCCCATAACATAACATAATTTCACGGATGACAAAAGCCACAAGGGCCTATCAAAGGTCATCGGCATCTGTCAAAATCCACCCACAAAATGCATCCATAGGATTGTGTCCAATCATGCATTTAGAATATACAATTTGAACCATCCACAGGAATGTGTCAAAAATAAAAAGCATCATCATCAAGACTCGTCAAAATCCAAATCAATTGTAATATACAATAATAAAAAACTATCTACAGGAATGAGTCCAGAATACACCCCCAAAGTTAACTGTCCCTCCCCATAAAATCATCTAATCTGCATTTGAATACATTCAAGTTTGAACTGTCTACCATCTCAGATGGCAAACTATTCCAGTAATGTACCACTCTATTGGTGTAAAAATATTTTCTAACATCCAACCTGCACCTCTGTTTTTTAATTTTTAAGTGGTGACCCCTAGTCCTATTACTACCTTCCAACTCAAATAACTTGCTAAAATCCAACTTATCCATCCCAGAACAGATTTTAAAAAGCTCAATTATATTTCCCCTCACACATCTCTCAAATGAGAACATATTTAGTACCTTCAGTCTATCTTCATATTCAGGTGCTTCAGGAAGGTATTATTTTTGTTGCCCTCCTTTGTACTGACTCTAGCAGGTTGATATCATGTCTAAAATGTGGTGACCATGCTTGTATACAGTACCCTAAATGTGGCCTGACATACGAGTTGTAGTTTAAGGATAACCTCTATACTCTTGTAGCTAACATTCCTGTTAATGTATCCTAGCACCCTATTATCCCTTCCTATGTTAAGAACTTTGCATTTTTTAAGGTTAAAAGTCATTTACCACTTCTGAGCCCAAGCTAATAACTTATTTAAGACACTGCACTTTAAAGCTACCCTCAACTTCTTTGACTACAGCTACCAAATTAGTGTCATCAGCAAAAATTGACACTATGAATAATAAAGGGCCTAGAACGGATCCCTGAGGTACACCACTGATAACGTCCCTCCACTGTGACCTCACCCCATTCAGCACAACTCTGTTTCCTGTATTTCAGCCATTCAGTTATCCAATTCAAAACTTCACCAGATATCCCATGCATTTTTAATTTATGAACTAGTCTCCTATGTGGAACCTTATCAAAAGCTTTGCAAAAATCTAAGTAAATTACATCAACATTCTCTCCCTTATCTAATTGTTTAGTAACATAATCCATAAAATCCAGTAAATTTGTTAAACATGATCTACCTATTCTAAACCCATGCTGAGCATCATTTATTAACCTACCACACTCTAGATGGTCAGAAATCCCCTTCTTAACACTCTTCTCAAGAATTTTACAAATAAAAGTTAAGCTTACTGGTCTAAAGTTATTTGGGTCCTCTTTACTTTCCTTTTTAAAATTGGCCCTACATTCGCTAATTTCCAATCATTAGGTATTTCTCCAAACTCTAGTGATCTAGTATATATCTTCTCAAGAGCTACTGCAATACTATCTACACCTTCTTTGAGTAACCTAGAATGAATGTTGTCTGGGCCAGATGACTTACTAGTATTTAACTCTAATATAAGCCCTTTAATTATTTCCCTGTTTATATTAACGGTATTCAACGATACTTCCATTGACCTGGAATTATCATCAATTAATCTATCTTGATTTTCTTTTGTAAATACTGAAGAAAAATGATCATTAAGAACCTCTATTATTTCCTCATCAGTTTCTCTCACAACCCCTTCATATTTGATAGGCCCTATTTTATCACTGTTAGGTTTGATATTAATTTTATATTAGCTAAAGAATTTTCTTGGATCTTTATTATTATTTTGAGCTAAATTAATTTCTGCCACCCTTTTGCTCTTCTTAATAATCTTATTTAGCTCATTTCTGGTCAACCTATAATGATTTAAGTTGTTAAAAGTACTTTCTCTCTGTAATCTCTGGTATGCCCTTTTCTTCTCAGAAATTTTCCTACCTATCTTGTGATTCCACCACAACAGCTTCCTACATTTCTTCCTAATAGCCTTCAATGGAATACACTGCTCCTGGAATATGTTTAATATAGGCTTAAAAGTGTCCCACATCTCATAAGTATTCTTCCCCCTGAATTCTATATCCCACAAGCAGTCAGGTAATTCAGATTTCCTGGAAAACAATGGGAGAGGGCCTTTGTCAGTCTAGTTCTGATTCTATGAGGTTATGTCTACTTTGTTTACTCACTATAATTTAAGTTTGCTTATTTCCTGCATTATTATACTAGTAACATACTACTACTGCATTGCATACACTGTCTCATCCTGTTTCTTGAGTGAGCATCGTTGCTGGATGAAATAACTAAGTAATTAATTATAATTTTTGTTGTGTATCTCTGCTGATGGCCATTTGTCCACTTTGTTATTTTTCTGAATTATTCCCCAAAGAGTAGCAAGCTCAATAGCTCATTAGTGGGCTTTCGATACATATGTGCTATAGTGCAAAAGTATTGTATGATGTGTGCTTTGTTTGTAAAATAAATATACTATTTGTATCAAAATAAAGTTGAATTTGAATTAGTTTTCCCTGGTCTTGTAGCAACCCTTTCCTTTCATCTTTCTAGGTACTTCCACCACCTGAAAATGGGGACACCAGGGCTCACTATGAAGCGCTCGGCAGCAATGGAGACAGTGCGTGAAGTGCTAGGGATCTGGGAAATGGCTTGGATACCAACTATGGAGGAGAGGAACATTGTTCGGAAGCTGGAAGGTATGGTTGGAGAGTGGGAGCTCTTTAAGAAGCACAAGAAGAATCAGATGGCCAACCAGAAGACCAAAGAAGCCGCTTTCCAGGTGAAGATTGATTTCCTCTTTAATATCAAACACAAAGATTGGAACTTCCTGATCAAGATTCCCGAAAACAAAGCCTTTCTCTTGGACCAGGAAACCCAGCACAAGGAATACATGGGTCTTGGGGACAAAGAACACACTAGAGCAGAGAGGAAGCAGCTGGAGAGAGCTGAATGCCATCAGGGACATCAAAAAGTTGAAGCACAACGGCAGGAGACCTCCAGCGAGGCCGTTGTGCTCCTGTCAACAGTTCATCCTCCAACACATCCTGCCCTTCTCCACCAAAGACCCATCATCGTGGAGCAGACCCAGTCCCATTTTGCTCCATTCCTGGTCCATCGATGGCACCTTCAACGCGTCCCAAGTCCATAGTCACCCCTGAGGTCGCAGCTGCTCTTGACAGAACAAAAACTAGTGATCAAAATGCTGTTTACGTCTTGGCAGCCACAGCAGAAGCCTTGGTAGGAGCTGCAACTGCTGTGAGTGACCTTGCCATCAACCGATTCGACGTTAAAAGGATGTATCATTGGAGCACTATGGCATCCTCCATCAAGGATCGATTAGCGGTGTGGTTTTTGTCGTCCAGTGAGATGGAAAGGTCCTTCCTGATGCCACCACTGGAAGTGGAATGGTGGAGCGACTGCCCATCTATGTGATGGGAACAGATATTCCTCAGAAAGGGGATTCAGCCCAACTTCTTGGTGTTCCTCAACTCCCTGAAGGAGAACGTTGTGGCTTTGTGCTTCGACACAACCTCATCAAACACAGGGTCCTCTGCAGGCTGCTGTGTTCGACTAGAGAGACTGCTCAGCCATGAACTTTTGTACTTCGCATGTCATCGCCACTTCCTCGAAGTTGTGGTTGGGCATGTTTTCACCGCCTTTCCACTAGACCAGACGTTCTTCTTTTTCAATAGATTTAAGGATCATTGGGCCTTAGTGGACCAGGGCGACTACGAGAATGGATGGAGCAACCCAGAAATACAAAAATTACCTTAAAAATGATAATACAATATGATGCAAATTTAATAACCTAACAAAATAAAAGCACTTTTTGGAGAATTTACCCACGAAAAAAAATTGTCTACATTATTAAAAATATGTTTTAAAAAACATATAGGTATATGCATTATCAAAAAATTGCCAGCATAATCCCAAATTTAAACCATAAAATCAAGTAAATTTATGAAACCCAATTTACCTACCACTCTCTAGATGGTCAGAAATCCCCTTCTTAACTATCTTCTCAAGAATTTTACAAACTATAAAAGTTAAGCTTACCGGTCTAAAGTTATATTTGGGTCCTCTTTACTTCCTTTCTTAAAAATTGGCACTACATTCGCTACAATCTGAGGCACAATGATTGATGCAGCCTGGAGGCTATCTTCCACACATAAGTTACAGAATTTTCTTATTCTTTATAGCTGTATTTTAAAATACAAGACTCATTAAACAGCACAAACCAGGAAAAGATTGGTAAAATACTATTTGCTAAAGAAAATCAAGAATTAAAAAAAGAAACGGTATATATGATATGGAAAAGTCAACAAAGGCAGCTAAAACCAAAATACCAGCAATCTAACATATTTTAACTACAAACAACGAATCACAGAAAAAAAGGGATGAAAACCAAGGCTAAATTCAATAACAGGCGGCCTCTTGAAAGAAACACAAGCCTAGGGAGTATTGAAATAAATAACCAATTCATAGCAGCTGGTCTGACTAGAGACCGGAACCTCAGTCTTGCTGGATCTCCTGAGAATCCACAGGTAGCCAGGACTGCCGGGACTGCAGCCAATCCTAATCCAGGGATCAGGCTCATGACCAACAGTGCGAGTCAGATTGAAGGCCAGGAACAAACTAGGAATAGGCCTACTGGCACTCCACCAAGAACCAGAAATACTTCACTATCAACACCGGATAAAAGCAAAGGTAGAAAATCAAATGCGACTACAGATCAAGGTCTAGGCGACACGCCAGAGGACATAGATCTTAGTTTACCAATTAGAGGCTACTCAGGCTCAGTAATCTCTACAAATGAAGATATTAATATGATAAACTCTGAGGAAACAAGGCGCACTCAACTGGCCAACAAAACTACCAAAAAAAACAAAAGTCTGTAAATACCATGTGAGAAACAACTGCAAGTTCCATATTAGTGGAAGGGGGTATAATTATGACCATCCCAAGGCTTGTCCAAAGCTGCTCGGCAATGGTACTGACAAGAGGAAAGGCTGCACACTCTGGTTTAGATGTGAGTATTACCACCCCAAGCTCTGTCATGAGTCCCTAAGGAAAGGTGAATGTAGTAGATTTAGGTGCACCTTCACCTACCTTAAAGGAACCAAAAAACTAATGGGAAATCAAGATGGAAATCCAAAGACACGGAGGATGGAAACATCAAAATGCAGAAAACCAGAAACAGGATATGTCTTACAAAGAAAAACAAACAGGGTACATGTTAGAAACCCAGAAACAAATTTACGCACTACAGATGCAGATGGGTCAAATTCTACATCTCCTACAGAACCGAGGCAGATTTGCGCCTCAGCAACCAGTGGCATCCATGACTCATCAAGTGCAACCGGTGATGAATGTAGTGCCACAACAATGGTATCCGAACCGACACTAGGCAGCTCAAGCTCAAGCCCAAGACTAGGAAACATAAGAGGTGTAATTGAAAAAATAATGCTATGCAACATACAAGGTTTATATCCCACCAAAAACCAAACAAAAGTGGGTTACCTAAATGAGTTGGCCAAGGAAAACAACTATCTTTTTATGAGTCTAACAGAATCTCATCTAAAAGGGGACATAAAAGATGCGGAAGTAAAAATTGATAATTACACCCTGTACCTTACAGATAGAAAAGGGAGAACCCATGGTGGAGTATTGCTTTACCTCTGAGATGATATGGTCTCAAGTGCAAAAGTGCTATATTCTTTCTTGGTTGGATCAAATGAATTACTGGTGATAAAAGTGCCCAAACTGAATCTCATAGTAGCAACAGTGTATCACCCACCTAATAACCCCGAACCAAATAAGTTCACCAATATTATAACTAAAATATCTGAAAACCTAGAGGAAAGTGACATAAAAATAATAGTACTTGGAGATTTCAATTTACCTAAAATAAGCTGGCCCTCTGGAATTATAAATGGTGGAACAGTGAGTGAACAAAGAGAAGCCAGTGATCTTCTCAGACTTGCAGATAATCATTTTTTAGAACAGATTATCGCAGAGCCAACACGCCAGGAAAACATCTTAGATTTACTCTTTACAAATGATACTGAGCTAACACACAGTACAAAGGTGATCAAAGCCATCATAACTGATCACAATATAGTGGAAATAAGCACAAATGTGATAAGGCCAAAACCAAAAAAAATACTGTGAATTCTAGGATCACAGAATACAGTTTGAAGAACTTGAACTTTTTTAGTGATGCAAACTGGGAATCCATAAATAAGGAACTAGCAAAGGTAGATTGGGCTGAGTCAAACTAATTTCAATTGATGGAGGAAATTCTAAGGACCTTTATGGCAATATGTGAAGAATTGTGTGCAAAATATATCCCTCCAAAAAGAACAACCAAACACAGAAACAGAATACCTAGAGATAAGAAAATTCTCATGAGAAACAGAACTAAACTACTGAAGAAACTACTAAAAACAAAAATCAGACAGGGAAAGAGAAAATATAGAAACAAAAGTAAAGGAAATTGAACTCAAACTGAAGGAATCATACAAGAGAGAAAGACAGCATGAAGAAAATAAAACCCTACTAGCCATAAAGGAAAATCCCAAATACTTTCACTCCTATGCCCAGAAGAAACTGAAAACGCAAGTAGAGGTTGGACCATAACATAAAACATAACATAATATAACATAATTTCACAGATGACAAAAGCCACAAGGGCCTATCAAAGGTCATCCGCATCCGTCAAAACCCACCCACAAAAAGCACCATCACCAGGGGAAGACAAAATCAAAGTCTCCCACAATATAATATAACAGATGACAAAAGCCACAAGGGCTCAGCATAGGTCATCCGAGTCAAACGGCCTCTTTTTTTAAGGCACCCAAACTCCCAGGAAAACATCCAGAGGATTGCGTCCAGAAACAAGGGTATCACCAATCAAGGCTTGTCAAGAACTAAATTATGCAGCTATAGATATATAAAAACAATATTAATATATACAAAACTTAGGAACCATCACAACCTTCCCTCCCCATAAACTCATCCAACCTACTCTTAAATACATTTAAATTTGGACTACCTACTACCCTCCGCGGCAATTTGTTCCGGAAGTCTACCACTCTATTGGTGAAAAAATATTTTCTTAAATCAAACTTACACCCTTGCTTTTTAATTTTCAAGTGGTGATCTCGAGTTCGATTTCCATCATCTAACTAAAAAAACTTGCTAATATCCAATTTATCTATCCCAGAAAATTTTTTAAAGAGCTCAATCATATCCCCTCTCACACATCTTTCGAACGAGAACATATTTAATACCCTCAGTCTATCTATATATTCAAGGTGCCTCAGGAAAAGAATAATCTTTGTTGCCCTCCGTTGCACTGACTCGAGAAGGTTAATATCGTGCCTAAAATGTGGGGACCATGCCTGTATACAGTACTCTAGATGTGGCCTAACATAAGAGTAATAGAGTTTAAGAATAACCTCCTTACTTTTGTAACTGACATTTCTCTTAATGAAACTCAGCACTCTATTTGCCCTATTTCTTGCTTCAATACACTGCTTAGAAAACCTTAATGACTTATCTATTACTACTCCTAGATCTTTCTCATCCTCTACTGAGTTCGGCCAATGCCCATCCATTTCATAGTTAAATTCTCTATTATCTTTTCCCATGTTAATAACTTTGCACTTATCAAGGTTGAAAGTCATTTGCCACTTATGTACCCAGGATAACAATTTATTTAAATCCCCCTGCACTTTAAAATTATCATCAATATCTTTAACTACAGCTGCTAATTTGGTATCATCTGCAAAAATTGACACTTTATTATTGGAAGGAAAAGACCGGGAACTAGTAGAGGACCCTCAAAATATAGCAAACATTCTAGAAGAACAATACAAGACTGTATACAGTGAGCCGATACAAGAAAAAGTAATAAAAAATCCCAGTGCTTTCTTTAAAACAAAAGAAGAAACTGAACATATTATCAGTGATATAAATTTTACACCTAAAGATATTGTAGAAGCGATCAGCAAAATTAAAACAAATTCATCAACTGGACCAGACAACTTACCAGCAATACTCCTGAGAAAGTGTCAATATGCACTATCTACCCCTATCATATTAATATGGAGAAAATCTCTGGACAATGGGGACATACCAACAAACTTGAAGGAGGGACTGATGACTCCAATATTTAAAAGTGGCTCACGAGGACCTGCAGCAAACTACAGGCCAGTCTGTCTCACATCACACCTCTCTAAAATGTTTGAGAGAGTTCTGAGGAAGCATATAGTGAGCTTTATGGAGAAGATGGGAAAATTCAATCCAGGGCAACACAGTTTCCGCAAAGGAAGGCCATGCTTCTCCCAGCTACTAAACCACTACCAGCGAATACTGGATGATCTGAGCAGTGATAATAATGTGGATGTAATGTACTTGGACTTTGCGAAAGCCTTCAACAAAGTTGATCACAGAGTGCGAGCACACAAACTGAAAATGACTGGCATCACAGGAAAACTGGGACTTTGGATATATGAGTTCCTAAAAGACAGAAACCAAGAAGTTGTGATTGAGGGTACACACTCAAGAAAGTCCCCAGTTATCAGCGGAGTACCACAGGGTTCAGTGCTGGGCCCGCTATTGATCCTAATAATGATAGGAGACATCAACCAAGGAGTTAAATCATCCAGTCTCCTCATGGGAGATCCTGATGACATCAGGATCTCCCATGAAATTACCTCCAAGGATGATTCTGAAAGATTACAAAATGACCTGGAATTTATTTACAACTGGGCAAACAGAAACAATATGAAATTTAACAACAAAAAGTTTGAGGTAATTAAGTATGGAACAAACGAAAATCTGAAAGACTATAGATACAAGACAGGTGAAGACAAGATTGAGGTCAAAGAGACACTGAGGGACCTAGGAGTGTGGATGAGTAACGACTGCAGCTTCAAAGAGCATATAATCCACACCACCAAGACAGCCAGAAAAATGAATGGTTGGATCCTCAGGACTTTTAAAACCAGAAAACCTAAATATCTCTTGCCTCTGTGGAAGATGCTAATAATGTCAAGAATGGATTATGGGTGCCAGCTATGGTCTCCATACAAAATTAAAGATATATAAGAGCTGGAATAAGTTCAGAGAGCCTTCACAAGGAGGCTAGTCAGTGATACCCTGAATTATTGGGAGAGGCTTAAATATCTTAAACTCTACTCCTTGCAAAGGCGGAGAGAAAGAGAGATATCATATATGTCTGGAAGATCCTAGAAGGCACTGTACCAAATCCGACACACAATGAAGGGAATGGCATCACAGGGCAACACCACCCCAGGTTTGGTAGGACCTGTGTAAGAAGATCTGTAAACAGTTGCTTCCAGAAGATGAAGACTATTCAGGCAGATCGCTTCATTAGTGCTGGTCCAAAACTCTTCAACTGTATCCCTAGGGATATAAGAGATCTGATGGGAGTCAGTACTGAAGCCTTCAAGAGGAGGCTGGAAAAATTCCTGGCTACAGTACCAGATGAGCCTCTAGTCCCATATGGCCCAAATTCAAGAGGAGCGGTAACTAACTTATTGACCAGCTCCAATATATGAAAATTAGGCAATGGTGTGGCAGCGGTGGGTCCCTAGGCTGGCTGTGGTGAAAATACCTAAATCATTGACAAGAAAACAAGAAAATAAGGCTTTCACGCTTGGAAGTCACAATGACCAGGATGGCACCGCTTAGTTTTAATATGTTCATAATTAAATAAAAAGTGACGCAATTTCCTTAAAATGGAATGAAAAAATTAAACATACAAAAGAAGTACCGATGACAAAGTACTTCAAAGCTGAACTAGATACTTGGAGGTAAAGGGGAGGATATATAGATGGAATGGAGGAGAAGACAGATGCGAATGGTACCTATTGGGAAAGAGAGAATCTATAGAAGATTTGATTGTGGAATGTGTGGGCCAGTCTCCAGAGAGATAAATTGAAAGAATTGGTGATGAGAGTTGGGAAGAGAAAAATGGGAGGAGGTGGAGAGAAGGGAGGATTATGGAATGAGTGTGGTGCTAGGATTTGAGTGTGGAAAAAAGGGTATACCGAAAAAAGATATAGATGATAAGAGAACAAAAATAGGGTAAATGTTGCGAGTATGGACAGATGCGATTCTATCTTATTTTGAGGGTCGGCTCGTTGTTGGGGATGGCTCATCGGGGGATGGGGGGACCTATGATGATCCTGAGATTTCAATCATTTGGGGGGGCCTGGGTAGCATAGCCCCCCAGTATATAATCGGAAATCGCCATAAACTTTGTCCACATAGATTTCAGCTCAGAAAAAGTAGCTAGAAAAAATAGCCAAAAATAAGCAGACTCGGATCCGGCCATACTCTACACAATTACCAAAACATTTTTGCAGTGTGTGTGGAAGAGAAATGAACAAGGGTAAAAAATTATTTCTCTTCTCCACAGAAAAAAAATAAATGCCATATCCCGATACAAAGGGTGGCTCGACAACCTGAACCTGAACCCTGAAATTAATTAAAAGACAAGTGGCCAATTATCCCCTGAAAATAAAATTTTCTTACCGTTTCAATCTGGAAAACCATTCTTAAGGTGTGTTTAAAATACTTTAAAAAGGACAAGCTTGAAATAAATAATAAAAGTACAATCCCTAATCCCACATAGAAAGGTGGACCTTCTTCACGAAACCCAAACATAGATTAAGAGATATATAAAAACATATTTCTTTCACAATTTGCTTACTTTGGAAGCAAAACGAAATTGTAAATACATTATTGTGTCTCTCTCTCTCTCTCTCTTCAATGACAAGCCGAGAGAAATTTAGATTGTCTTTACATCGACCTGCTTTAAAAGAGTAGGTAAAGTAATCAGCACAAGGACAAAAAAATAGAAAACATCAAAGTGATTGAAAACATGAAGTATTTGGGCTTCTAAATAACAAACAAAAAAGACATTTTTCAAATGCATAAAAAGGAAATGATAAAAAAACAAGTACTTGCAAATGTAACCTATGAGGGTATTAAATATGTTCTCGTTCAAAAGGAGGTGTGTGAGAGGGGATATGATTGATCTCTTTAAATTTTTTTCTGGGATAGATAAATTGGATGTTAGCAAGTTTTTTGAGTTAGAAAATTAAAAAGCAAGGGTGTAGGTTGGATTTAAGAAAATATTTTTTCAACAATAGAGTGGTAGACTTCTGGAACAAATTGCCGCGGAGGGTAGTAGGTAGTCCAAATTTAAATGTATTTAAGAGTAGGTTGGATGAGTTTATGGGAAGGGAAGGTTGTGATGGTTCCTAAGTTTTGTATATATCAATATTGTTTGTATATATCTATAGCTGCAGGATTTAGTTCTTGACAAGCCTTGATTAGTGATACCCTTGTTTCTGGACGCAATCCTCTGGATGTAGTTTTCCTGGGAGTTTGGGTGCCTTTAAAAAGAGGCCGTTTGACTTGGATGACCTATGATGTCATCTGTTATATTATATTGTGGGAGACTTTGATTTTGTCTTCCCCTGGTGATGGTGCTTTTTGTGGGTGGGTTTTGACGGATGTGGATGACCTTTGTTAGGCTCTTGTAGCTTTTTTCATCCGTGAAATTGTTATGTTATGTTATGTCATGTTAGGGAGAAAGCCGTAAATCGTCTATTAATTGGAAAAACGTACTGGCAGTCGTGAAGGATCGTATTGAAGAGCATCTGAGAGGAAATGGGGCGATTTACAGGAGGGCGAAGAATTAGAGATAATCTTTATTTACTACAATACTGTGTCAAGGATATCCCTATAAGAAAGGAAACATTTTATATAGCATTAATAGACTTTCGAAAAGCATTCGATTCAATAAACAGAGCAATGGTGATTAAAACATTAAAACAGTACAAAGTATATAGTGAAATAATTGAAATAATAGCAAGAATATACAGTGGAGACAACGGAAATTCACATTAGAGAAGAAATGCAGGAGAGAATGGAAGTAACAAGTGGTATAAGACAGAGGTGTAATGGCTCATCGGTGTTTTTTAAACTGTAGGGTCTCGGTAACGAATTCTTTCTCTCTTGTAGTTTCGTAAGCTGGGTTATGTGATCATCGAGCTTCCTTAGGATAAAGGAAAATATATATGTAGCTGGATTCTTTATTGCTTGGTAAATAGCTGGAATAAGCCTTGAAATGGCGAACAGTAAGGATAACTTTTCTTTCATGAATAATAATGATAACTCTTTCTGTACTGACCTTTTCCACTAAAGTACACCTATATAAATAGTCTTTTCATCTACTCATAATTCTACACAATTCAACCAATCAGGATTGAGATACATTTAATCGCCATACTTATGTTCATTTTTGGAATAACAAACCTTAGCGTTAACAAATTGACCATTCAGCTTTTAGACATAAGCACTGCAATAATTGTCCAATCAGCGCCACGGTAGATTTAAAAAGTTAATCACGCCCGGACCGTTTGCACATAAACACGGCTGAAATACATTTTCCGAATTTCTAAACACTCAATCAGAGCTCGGATCCAGCACACTATACTGAATGTGTATTCGGGGCAAAGGAGGTAAAGTCAAGCGGAAAATGATAAACGTTCCCCGATGATTTTGTGTAAACCGTTTAAATCTTTCATACGAAAGTTTACTCGGTTCGACCCCTGCAAAACTGGTCACCTACCTGATTATGAAAGAAAAAGAAAAAAAGGCAAAAGGTTTCAGAAATAATAACTTTAAAATATCATCTCTGTTCTTCCCATATCACAGATTGATTATGGCAGAAAGTGAAGTGGATATGAAGAGCAACATCAAAACAGTAATGGAAATAAGTAAACAATATAGTCTAAAACTGAATAAAGAAAAGAGTGGCATAATTGTGTACAACAAAAGAGAAGAAATTGAAAAAATAGAAAACATCAAAGTGATTGTAAACATGAAGTATTTGAGCTTCTAAATAACAAACAAAAAATATATTTTTCCAATGCATAAGAAGGAAATGATTTTAAAAAGCACAAGTACTTGCAAATGTAACCTATGGTGTAGTGGAGAGAGCCGTAAATCGTCTATTAATTGGAAAAACGTACTGGAAAAACATGGTGCTACCATCAGTGGCATATGGGATTTATGTAATGAATCTAAGAGTGAAAGAAATTTATAAAATACAAATGATTTTAAATGGAGTTTGGAATAAAATACTTAAAGCAAGAAACTACATACCAAACTGTGTTTTAGGAGGTGAGATAGGAACATCACTAATAAAAAACAGAATAATCAAAGCCAAATTAAACAATCTAAGACACATAAAAGGAGAAACAAACATGCTTCTTACTGAAATATATTACAAGCTGTGGAGGAAAATGATATATGGACAAATCAAGTAAGAGAAGCATGTAGAGATCTGGAAATGAAATTAACTTAGGAGAAAAGTCAAACAGAATGATACAAATGAATGGAGAATGCAGTTGGAAAGAAGTAGCAGTGTGAGACTCTACAAACAATATAAGAAGGAAATAAAGGAAGTGAAATGTTATAGAAATGAAAGCTCGTCAGTCACCTGGTTGGAAGCGAGGCCTAACACAATGATGGGGATGTGGAGAAGGTGGGAGGCAGAGGAGACAGCGTGCCCATTGTGTGGGGCAGGGGATGGTGAGCTGCATCACTTCCTGCTGTACTGTGGAGCGCTGACACAAGAAAGAAAACAGTCAATTAGTCTGCATAAGCCGCACATACAGGACGAAGTTGAAAGGAAAGAGGAAGATTTGCACAGAATGTATATGCGCCGAAACCAGTTAATAAAAGAGAGAGAAAACTAAAAGAAATAAAGTGGAATCCCGTTGAAAAGGGATCAATTCCACGCATTCATCAGACCAGACCCTATCACAATTATTAAAATTGTTTGTTTTTTTTATGTTTAATGTAAGTGAATCAATAGGGACATAGGCACAAATTATTTTAAAAGGCACCGAAGGATTGTTTATCATAAGGTGAGTCATTTTCTCAGTTCATCTACGCCGTTGTAGCGCCCAATTGCAAGGTGGAGGAGAGCCAACAAGGAACCTAACAAATAAGCACCCCGTTGGTCTATAGGGGTACTAGTTATAGGGGTTAACAGTTTATATGAATGGGGAATTAAGTATCTGACTCCAAAGATGAATTATTCCCAATGTTCTTATTTTGGGCTGGGCTTACCGAAGGTTTAGCAGAATCGAGGTAAAGAAGGACGTTACAAATATATATATTTTATTATAATATTGGCCTACAACGGGGCAAGCGGCACGTCCCGAATTTACTTTGCGGGCGACTAGCAGTCTATATATACTCAACGCGAAGTATTAAATTTTGGAGTCACAAACTTGGTGAATTTAAAAAGGATTCCGTAAACCCTAATACGGGTATGACAATACTTAATAACACTTATAATGATTAATTCTTAACTCCTTATTCCTCTCATTGCTCGCCTATATATACAGTTTCATTTCGAGGGGGGCGTTGCCTAGATTCGACTCCGGGACAAATCTGTCGTTGGGGTTCATTAGTTCTACCCCTTAAGGGTGGATTTTTGCACGGCTGTGTATCACAATTTGCTTACATCTCCAGCTAATTTAGCTATTCTATGACCCGATTTTACAGAACTGTTATAACTTCCTTTAATTGGACTTTGTGTTTACTCAGGTGTTCTGTAGTCTTCCGTCTTCTGGTAATTTTATCCCGATACGTGAATTGCTTGTTTATTCGTTTCCTCTTGTTGACTTAGGTATCCCACACCTTTTATCCTTTTTCTCGCGTTCGCCCTTTTTGTATTTCCCGCGCGTTAGGATTTAATGGGACCAACGCGCGTCCATTTTGTGGAGTTTCTTGCTGGGCCTATTAAATCCTGCAACTTGGTGCCAGTGGCCTACCTATTACATAAGCCGATCACCACACGTCCTATGAAATCTTGAAATTGGACACACAAATCGAACATTGAAACAATATACCATCCTATAATAATGAATTAATGTAAGACAAAACAAATACTTGTAAATAATGTAAAATTTCGATTTAATAATCAATGTAAAGCGGAGTATTTTGTATGAAGGCAATTGACTATAATTAGTGAATTCGAGCTTACTATGATGGCGATGAGAATACAAGTGAGAGAGTCATTTCGCGTTATTTCACAAGTGGTGAAATGTGTGTTTGTATGTGCGTGAAATTCTAAGAAATGCTTAATTATTAAAGGTTACATAAAATAAATGAATGATTGAATTGCAAAAAGTTATGCATAAAATAATTGAATGAATTATTAAGTTATATTTCAGGAATGATTTAATTGACAAATGAATGATTTAAATTTTATACATAATATATATATATTGAATTTTTCCAGGAGGATTTATTTTATTATAGGAATTCCCAGAGGGCATTGCTATACTCCCGTACGAACGTACAAACATACATACATTAAGAAATAGGTGCCGCCGACGGTCAGGCCGTAGAGATAAACAGATATGGTGGAAACAGCTGTGCACACATTGAACGGATTCTGATCTGACTCGCTGGAGTTTACATCAACCTGTGAAAAGACAGTCTATTAACGTTGGTTGATAAAGCACGGTTAGCTTCCCAAAGTCAGATACTATCTTGATGCCCACACACCTCCGCCCAGCAGGCTTAGTAGATAACACAATCACATATCCTTTGATCCAATAAGCCCTGGCCGGCGCTCAGATGAGAGAAGCGAACCACGCTCACTTAATTGGTTTTAGTATAAATAAGCGGGCAGAAACATACATTATTATTATTATGATCACCAGACAGTACCTGACGCAGAAGGAGACTTACAAGAAAGACGATATTAACAATGATAGGCAGCCAAAACGCGAGTACACAAACGAACCACGATAAACTGAACAATTTCACTTGCCCAAACTGGGGTAGCCATAAGCAAAGATTTAAGCCTACAAAACCGCTATTTTTCTTCCGAGTCCTTCCTTCTTTCAAGCAACAACCAGGTTGCCATTCGAATTCCGTCTGCAAGCGGATTACACTAAAGAACACTTTGGAATCAGACCAAACTCGACTGTAAGGCAGCCTTACCTTCTCTACCAAATAAATAGGATCATCACCGAAACCCCTATAACTGGTGACCTACCATAAGCTGTTGGTTGCCCACACCCATACCTCTCGTGCGAAAATCTTGCTCAAAGAAACAAGGTTCTGTATGTTTCTCTTTCGGATTCAAGCCTTCAGTATTCGCCACAAATACTCAAAAGGATTGAGGCCTGAGAATTGCCTTGACCATGGAAGGGAGTATATTATGGTCTTAAACCATTCTTGAGTTCATTCGGCCGTGTGTTTAGGATCGCTATTCCGATGAAATATACATTGATGTCGACTATAGAACATTTTCGCACTTAGGAGCAGCTTCGTCTCCAATATCTTAATACGTGGTGTCATCCAATTACCCATCAATGGTGATGGTGTTCTTAGGATTATAGGCACTTATTTTTGCCCACGTGAGAAGCATAATTTTGGCCGAAAAGTTGTATCTTAGTCTCAACTGACCATATTCACTTCCATTTTAAAGATTCCCTTTGGTAAACTTTACGGTTCGTTACAACTTTATTATTGAGAAGTATAGTTTTGAGGGGGGTGAAAGAATGCAAATAATCACGATGGGGTTCTCTACTAATAGTTATTTTACTCACTTTAGTCTCTAGCAATTTACCGTCGCTTTGGTGATCTTTCATAGTAATCATTGGATTATTATTTAGCTTTCGAAGCATGTAACGTCGAGACAGACCGTTCATTTTACGAGGAGTACCGGCTCTTGGTAAGATGGAGGTGATTTTGTGGTTTTATAGCAATGCCTCTGGGCATTTCTATAATAAAAACCTCCTGGGAAACTTAATATATATATATATATATATATATATATATATATATATATATATATATTTGAATCAATTATTATGTAGAAGTAAAATTCATATCATGCAATTCTTTTACTTTTGTAAATTAAATCATATTTTATGTACAACTTAATAATTAATTAATTCATCTATCTTACTTGTCAATTCATTTAACGTACTACTGTTTTAAACAACATCTCTTAAAATTTCACAAACAAACAAACAAACACACGCTCGACCTTCTGGAACAATATTCTTTCCCATTCGACTCTCACTATTCTCCATATAAAGGTCGGTAATCATACCTTCTACAATTAGTCGTTTACCCCCAAACAAATCATACTTAGTTTAATTCCATCCTCTCGCAATTCTCTGCAAACGACCATACGAGAGTAGGTCCTAATTATATTTACTTCTCATATTGCAGTCCCTAATTCACAGTCCATCGTAGTCACCATATTATTCCACCATATCATTTCATATTTACTTCACGTACTTCATTTCTCTTCACATCTCGTTACTGTAAATTACATTTTACCATATCTTACATTGTATACCTAATCCAACTTATCTCATTGTACATTCGTTGATTCTATGAATATATTTATATTTGTTTAATTGTTTTTCTTAAACCTCAGTTCCTTATTTCAAAATTTACTTCGCTTTCGTCTTAGGCCTAAAAACTAGCAGACGATAACTTCGATCAAACAAATTTATGATTATGGTTTTCGAAACGCTATTTAGGCTCATTTATTAACAGAAAATAAATCCCATGAATAACCATATACTATAGTGTTTACATTGTAATATGGAATAAGAGACTCAAATGAACCTCGAAAATGAACACTTTGATGTGTTTTATGTAATATTATAATGGGTTCACGTCGAATCAAAATAACATTTAACTTAAGGGAGTCAGAATGGATAGTAGTGCTCTAAAAAGAGCACTGTTCCCTAAGTCACAGTACCTCTTTTTTGGAAGAGTCCAAATGGATAGTGATCAAATGTACGGGGAACTTTTCATAGTTTATTTTTCCTATCTGCTGCGATCTGTGGAAGCGGTGAAAGCTAAGAGTAGTAAAGATACAAAACGACCAAATAATAATGAGCACCTAAAGATACGGCCAGACCCCTTAAAGAAATAGGGAGAGCTCATAACAACAAGGAAAGAAGGTACCCTAGGAGACCTTACGGTCCATTCAAAGAGGGTACCTTTGGACTATCAATTGTGCGGGCACAAGGCTGCTCAATTGTTTTGCGTCCCTAAACGGCCACTTTTCAAGACTTTGTCTAGTCTTGACTTGAACTGGTCAACAGATTCACTGTTGACAACTTCCACTGGAAGTGCGTTCCACATACCGCAGATACTGTAGGTGAAAAAATTTCCACACAGATTGCGGTTGTAACGCTTCAGTTCAAATTTGAAGCCGTGATTGCGCGTTCTGTTCTCACTCAGTGTGAACATATCCCGGTAGTCAACATTGTCGAACCCTCGAAGTATTTTGAAAACTTCGATGAGCTGACCACGCAGTCTACGGGTTTCCAGCGAGAACAGATCTAATTCCCTTAGTCTATCCACATAACTTTTATGTCGGATAGAGGGAATCAGCTTGGTTGCCCTGGCTTGTACGCGTTCCAATCTCGCGATGTCCTTTCGCAATGAAGGACTCCAAAATTGTACGGCATACTCTAGGTGCGGTCGGACAAGTGAGTTGTACAGGCACAGTACAATCTCCTGGTTCCGATAACCAAACTGGTGCTTAATATAGCCTAGCATCCTTTGGGCCTTTTTCTCCGCCTCAATGCACTGTTTCGAGAACTTGAGGTCACTAGTGATTGTTACACCCAAGTCCTTCTCAGTGTCGGTGGATTCCATAGCAGTGCCCTTAAGGATATACTGAGATTGGGGGTTTCTGTGGCCGATATGCATCACTTTGCATTTGCCCACGTTAAAAGGCATTTGCCACATGTCCGACCACTCCCCAATCTTCCCAAGATCTTCCTGCAGGCGGGCAGTATTTCCATCCTTTGCAACGCTCAAACCAAGCTTGGTATCGTTGGCAAATTTGGAAATCTTGGCAACCATGTCACCGTCCATGTCGTTGACGTAGATGATGAATAGTAGTGGTCCCAGGACAGAACCTTGAGGCACCCCGCTAGTAACGGGCACCCACTCAGAAGACTGTCCATTCACCACCACCCGTTGCCGTCTGCCACTTAGCCAGTTCTCGATCCAGCCTGCTACCTTTCCGTCTATGTCTAGCGCTCGCACTTTCCGGAGAAGGCGGCGGTGTGGTACCTTATCAAAGGCTTTCTGAAAGTCTAGGTAGACCACATCCACCGCCTTGTCCCGATCGTGCTCACTGAAAACGAAGTGGAAGAATTCCACAAGGTTCGTCAGGCATGACCGTTGCCTTCGGAAGCCGTGCTGGGATCTTAAGAGCAATAAGGTCTGAGCTAAGACCACCACTTTTTTGAAGCTCGGCGTTCTATCCGAAAGTAATTAGAGTTGATAACAATAGATACCGTCATCATTTTTATCAATATGTTTCCTAAAATATAAAATTCACAGTAAGGTCATATTATCCCAAATTGATGTAATTTTCAGACGCAATTCCTATTTTATCCATAAGTAAATTTTAGTTTTCGTTAACTCGAGGAACCTTAGTATCGTTTTAAAAAAAGGAACAATAGACAAGAATATTTCAAATTGTATAATTATAAAAACCTGTGTGTACGAGAGTGGGTAATAATTACAATGCAATGACCTCTGAATATTTAATTTAAATCGAATGAATGGAGGATTTGCCAAAGAAAATTTGGGGTTTGAGCACTAAAAGGTGATATATGGCGGCATTTGGCAAATATTGAAGGGTATTTCCCATAAGTCACTATTTCAGATATTAACAAACAAACAAAACAAACAAACAACTTTGTTGCGGATTTCGGTGATCCATTAAAAAAAAAAGAAAAAAAAAAGAAAAACAAAACAAAAAAATAAAAATACATTACAATTTTGAAGTATACCACTATCTTACTGCTAATACTTATTCACCTATTTACATGAACTGTCAATCTACTAATATTTAATATTGCCGGATTAATGCAATGGGTAATATTTATCATGTGAGTAGTAATTTCAGAAAGATACCTACAGTCTGAGTGAAAAATACCAGACACAATTTTATTTGAGCTGCTTTCTAACCTATTTAAAAAAAACAATTACAAGTTTTCTGATTACTTCTTTAGGCGAAGGTATATTTCTACATACATACATCGGACTAGCTCTACAATACTTAGGTTCACCACACAGAATTCTGAGACAATTGTTATAGGCAACAATAAATCTACTATGGGTAGCGTTTGCATAATTCCACCATAGATGAGCTGCGTAAACTGACTCACAATAAGACCCAAACAGTTTAATTTTTACACTTTCAGTACAATGTCTTTTAATCATGTTACTTTGTCTATACAGCTTGTTACGCTGGCGTTCTATATCTAATGTGTCTTTGAGATCATCACTAATTATATGCCCTAGATACTTTATATTGCTCACTATTGGAATTGTATCATTACCTAGCTTAAAACTATCATATTTACAACATTTAAGAAATTTAGACTTAAAAACTAGCACCGCACTTTTAGAACTATTAAATTTGATATCATTTTTTATCCCCAAATCATTACAAACGTTAATTAATTTATTTAGACCACTTGCAGATGGTGCAATTAGTGCAATGTCATCTGCATAAATAAAATGATTCGTTTTTGCATTACCTATTATACAACCTACTTTGATTGATTGTATAGGTTTATTGTGCAATAGCGTACATTTATACATAATCATAATACAAATAATAATAAAATAAAAACAAACAAAAAAACAAAAAGACAAATACAGTAATAATATGATACAATAGTATAAATACATGTATAAATGCACACATTGCACAAAACGGGCAGCCCGTCAGTGTTTGGCGTGCAGTAAGACGTGGTGGAGCGTCCCACGCGTTTCTTATCTGCTGCAAGTGGGTGGCGTCGGTCTTCATCACCTGTCGCCCGGCTGGGCGCGAGCGGCGATCAGCGCGGAGGGGGTGTTGTTCTCAGCACCTCCAGCAGCTCGTTAGTTGGGGTGTAGAGGACCACCTGGGCGGCTCTTGCCTCTCGCGCCCTGAGTAGGGCGCCTCTTACAGGGGGAGGGGCTGGCGCTCGCTCTGGCCTGAGGCAGGCGGTGGCTGGGCAGGAGAGGAGGTAGTGCACCAGTGGGCGCCGGGAGCGGCCGCCGCAGTGTTCACACCTCCCTGCCACAAAGTCGGCGTGTAGCTCTTCCCGCGTGGAGTAGCCCAGCCTCACACGCTGTAGCAGCACGCCGTTCGCTCTGGGCTGCTGGAAGGATGGGTTCAGTGGGCGATAGGCTGTGGCTGCAGCATACCACGCCGCTTGCCTCTTGATTGCTTCCCATTCTTGGTGCTGCTGGTGGGCGTTGTGGGCGGCCCTGCGTTTAACCTGCACCTTGAGCTGCTGCAGGCTGGGGCGCACGGTCCAGGTGATGATGGGGCCGTGGGCGGCTCGCTTGGCAGCCTCGTCGGCAGCATCGTTGCCGCGCACGCCAACGTGGCTGGGAATCCAGTGGAGCCGGACACGCCTGCCCTGAGCTGCCAGGTCCTGCAGGGTGCACAGGATGGTGGTGGTGAGGTGAATGTTGTCCCGGGTGTGGGCGTGGGCGTGCTGCAGCGCCTGTAGTCCCGACCGAGAGTCAGTGTGTATCACCACAGTGGCCTCCCGGCGGAGCAGAGCGTGCTGGAGGGCGTGCAGGATTGCTACCAGCTCCGTCTGGAGGGTGGAGCAGTGGTCTGATGTCCTCCACGCTTGCGTCAAGCCGCTCGTGACGAAGGCGGCGCCGGACCTCCCGCTTTCGGGGTCGACGGAGCCGTCGGTGAAGTACACTGCGCTGCCTGGCTCCGTGACCTCAGACATGGCCATGAGGGCGTGCTGGCGCAGCTCCTCGGTGAGGCAGTTCGCTTTGCTGTCGGGCAACTGTGTGGCGGTGAAGTGTGCGGCGGGGGGGTCCCATGGTGGTGGTGGAACGTAGGCGGGGTTGGGGGTATCGGGGTCGCGCCACAGCCAGTTCCCTGCCCGGTTGAGGGAGCTGGTTGCTAGGCTGACGTTTACGAGCCACCTGTTGTTACGCAGGCACTCGATGCCCTGCACCACGGCTATTCTGAGTCTCCTCTGCGCAACACCTTCCACGTCGCGCTGGAGCACTCTGGCCACCCGACAGGCCACCATGCAATCCACCCTGGCTGTGAGGGGCACCAGGTTGGCCTCACTCTGCATGACACAGGCACTGCACCACCTGGGTGCCCCTAACATGGTCCTCATGGCGGTGTTTTGTATTACCTCCAGGCGCTGTTGCTGCTGCCGGGGCAGCGCTACAAGGACCGGTGCACTGTAGTCCACTAGGGAGCGCACTGCCTGGAGGTAGTAGAGGCGGAGGACGGGGAAGGTTGCACCAGCGCTCGGCCGCTACAACCTACTTTAATTTTGCCTAATTTTATGGATAAATCATTTATATACATACAGAATAGGTAAGGAGAAAGAATTCCTCCCTGTCGAACACCATTACTTACGGTAAAGAAGTCAGATATGGTATTTGACCATCTTACACACATTTTTTGAGTAGCATACCAGTAACTAATTATTCTTATAATATATGATGGAACCTTGAATTTACTTAACTTATCTATTCGAACTCTGTGATTTACTCTGCCAAAAGCCTTTGACGCATCCAAAAAACAGGAATATATATTGCTATTAAGACTATTATATTTCAATATCATTTCTTTTAATGAGTAAATACATGTATCTGTACCAGGATTTTTCTTAAATCCAAACTGATTGTCCGTTGTTAAGATAAATGATTCTATTCTACTAAGTATGATTCTTTCTAAAATTTTACTACAGATACTAGCTAACGCAATTGGCCTATAATTGGATTTTATAGTTATACTTTGACTTTTGTTTTTAATAATAGGTATTAACACAACAGACAACATGCTTTCAGGTAAGACTCCATGTACGAGACATCCAGTGAGACACATAGCTAATAATGGAATAATTTTTGCACTGCTAAATTTAATATGTTCAGCTTGAATTCCATCCAATCCACAACTTTTATTTACATGAAGTTTTCTTATCACGGTTGCCACCTCTTCGCATGATACTAAAACCTTTTTATAGTTATCAGAGACTGCATAATTGTTGTCTAAGAATAGTGAACTATCGTGCAAACAATTAAACAGTTCCCGAAACATATATTTTTAATTATATTAATGCAGAGTGACCACAAAGACACTCCTTAATTTCAAATATATATTATAGCAAAAGTTAAATGAATATTCTTATAATTTTGGTGTCTACAGTTTCATAAACTAATAAAGTTTCATGTGGTATTGGTTGATATTATAGACACTTGATGTGTGCCCCATCTTGTTGCTCGGCAAACATCAAGGCGATAATCAAGCAGAGTTAATAGAAGTACATAAACTTTGTCCTTGACATGTCCCCAAGGTAAAAAGCCACAAACAGTTAAGTCTGGTGTTCTCGGGGGCAATTTGGAAAACACCTGGTCATGTTGTCCAGCACAGCCAATCCATCTATTTGGTAGGTTCGCGTTGAGAAAAGTGCGGACATCGAGAGACCAGTGCGGCAGTGCGCCGTTCTGCTGAAAAATGTAGTTACTACCTTCAGCAGCTAGTCTTGCAATCAACCAGTTGGTTAACATTCCCAGGTAGGTTTGCCCAATAATAGATGGTTCTTAAAAAAAAATGTCCGTAAACAGACCGCTCTGTTACTGCTATAGTGTATGGTTATCAATGTAATTTATCTTCGGTTAATAAATCAGCCTAGATAGCGTTTCGAAAACCATACCCATAAATTTTATTTGATCGAAGATGTCTGCCGTTAGCTTTAGGCCTAATGTGACAGCGAAGTAAATTTTTGAATATGACGGGCTTTAAGAAAGACAATTACACAAATATAAATATATTTATAAAATTAAACGAATGTGAAACAATATAGAGTGAATATAGAGTATCTTAGATATAGTAAATAATATTGAGTTGTAAGTAGTATAGTGTCGTAATTTAGAGTATCTATAATGGACTGTGAATTGGGGGCTGCAATGAGAAGCAAATATAATTAGGACTTACTCTCGTATTGTCGTTTTGCAAAGAATGCGAGAGTGGAATTAACTCAGTATGATTTATTTGGAGGTAAACGAATAATTGTAGAAAGAATGGTTACCGACCTTTAGACGACGAGAGCACCGAGTCAAGTGGGAAGGTTCGCATGCTTATTTGGTCGAGCTGGGAACGTGTTTGTTTGTTTGTTTGTGTGTGAAATTTAAGAGATGTTGTTTGGAACAGTATACGTTAATTAAATTAACAAGAAAATAAATGAATTAATTAATTATTAAGTTTAACATGAATTGATTTGATTTACAAAAGTTGAAGTAAATTAATTTGGAAGATTAAATAGACAAAGTTAAGTAAAATGATTAAATTAACCGTTAAAGTAAAATAATGAAATGATTAAATTAATAAAGTTAAAGAAAAATAATTAAATGATTAAATTGACAAGTTAAAATAATGCATAATTAATTTTACATAATAATGGATGTATATACATATTTAAGTTTCCCAGGAGGTTTTTATTATAGAAATGCCCAGAGGCATTGCTATACTGCACAAAACACATTAACTTATGGGGAGTTACGTTCAATCTCCAGGGTGGCATACGGAATCTGAGTCATCCATATTCTCACATTGTGCCTATTGACCTTTCCACTTAAGTGGAAGGTTGCTTCATCACTGAAAATGATCTTTGACAGCAGATCAGGACCACTTTCCATTAACAACTGAGATTGCTGCTAATTCAAAGCGCATTTCATTGTCTTGCGGGTATAACTTTTGGACCGGTTGTAGCTTGTATGGGATAAACCTCAAGCGTTTGCATAAGATCTTGCTTACTGTGCTTTATGAGACTCGTAACTCTCGGATACATCTGCGTGCCGACTTCTTGGCGCTGCGAAGAAAATGTTCTCTGACCCTATCGACAACTTCCTCCGACAGCGATGGGCGGCATGAATGTCCCTTTCTCTGGTTACAGATGCATCCTTTCTCACTGAAATCACTCTACCACTTCAAAATGGACTTGTTAGTAGGTGGATTCCCATAATGAATGCGTCGAAAGCACGCTGTACATTTTTAACATTCTTTGTTTTGGCAAATTCTAACACATGCCAGCTACGTTGTTGTGGAGTGAACGCCATCTTGGATTACACTGCCATCTAGCGGGTCAAGTAGAATCTGCAAATGAGGAAGGAAAAACTTTATTAATTTATACAACTCTAGGCATCAAAATTGTAATAATATTCATTTAACCTTTGCTATAATATCTCTTTGAAATTAAGGAGTGTTTTTGTGGTCACCCCGTGTTATAAAAAAACAATTAATATAATGGTTTTGTTTTATTTCTGCCAAAATTAATATATCTTTAATTAAAAACAACCCATATATAATAAACTAAATTCCAAACAAACCTATATTTGAATCGATTAAACTAGCTAATTATGAACACATTTATTAAAGAAATAATAAGGAAAAATACCCTATTAAGTACTTTTTCTAAGATTAAATAACAATTTTAAGATTCTATAATAATGTAAAATATGGAGGAAAAATTAATCTAATTAAAATGTATAAATTTAATTCTATTGATATAAAGGGGAAATTGGAAAGTGACTCAAAATAGAGTTAGCAACATATAAAGAATTCCACAAGCCACTGCAGAATAAAGACGAGCAACACCAGAAGACGCTTCCAAGATCAAGACTACACGAAGTGAAGAGAGTAGCAACATAAGAAGAAATACCAAAATTCCGCCATCAAGGAATACAGAATATACGGAAGAAGAAGACTTTCACCACATAGAAGAAGACCTTGTAGCGGGCCGAAAATCTAGACTAACCCGCGTTCCAACCTTATCCTAGGATTTATAAGAACATAAGAAAAGAAGGAGACTGCAAAAGACCATTCATGGCCTACACTTGGCAGCTCCTGTTCCAGTCAACACACAAAAGATTTCTTACCAGAGACAAGTCATCAACATTGTCACCCTTTACAGGAGTTCGTCAGATCTAATCTATAAAATGCATCCAGAGGATTATGTCCATTCATGCAACCGCAAAATATAATCTCCCCACTCCTTAGAAAAATATATACATATGTACATAAAAAAAAAGGTCAGTCGCATCTAGCAGCTTCATCCATATATTTATCTAATCTATTCTTAAAACTAACCAGAGAGGAGGCTTCTATCACATGTCTAGTGAGCCTATTCCATTCATCTACCACACGATTTGTAAACCAATTCCTCCCAATCTCCTTCCTAAACCTATACTTATCAAGCTTAAACCCATTGCTACGTGTCCTGTCATGTTCACTAAGTATAAGAACCTTACCCAGATCCCCTTTATTATATCCTTTTACCCATTTGAAGACTTCAATCAATTCCCCTCTGACTCTTCTCCTTTCCAATGTATGTAGATTTAGTTTTCTGAGCCTTTCACCATAGGGTAAGTTCCTTAGCCCACCAATCATCTTTGTCATCCTTCTCTGCACAGACTCAAGCAAATCAATATCCTTCCTATAATATGGTGACCAAAATTGTACTGCATAGTCTAGATGAGGCCTAACTAGCGCCAGATACAGTTTTAGAATGACTTCAGCACTCTTATTGCTTACACTCCTCCTAATGAATCCCAATATCCTATTAGCTTTATTCTTAGCATTTAGGCATTGCTTTCTAGGACGAAGGTCTGAACTTACCAAAATACCCAAGTCCCTCTCACAATCGGTCCTCCCTAAAATTCTCCCATTTAATTTATAACTATTCAGTGGATTATTTCTACCTATACTAAGTACACTACATTTGTCTATGTTAAACTTCATTTGCCATTTCTCGGCCCAATTGGACAGAAAGGTCAATTCCTCCTGCATTACAACAGCATCAGAATCAGCCCTAATGGCCCTACCTAGCTTAGTATCATCAGCAAATTTACTCAGGTCACTACTTATACCTATGTCAAGATCATTAATATAAATTAAGAATAGCAAGGGACCCAAAACAGATCCTTGTGGAACTCCACTGCTAACACACCCCCACTCAGATTTAACTCCATCTATACTAACTCTTTGCTGTCTGTCACCAAGCCATGACTGAATCCACCTAAATATACTGCCATCGATCCCGTGTGCTTTAACTTTGCTCAGAAGCCGTAAGTGTGGCACTCGATCAAAAGCCTTACTAAAGTCCAAGTATAAAATATCATAGTTTTCATCCTTATCTGCTGCTTCATACACCTTACTATAAAAAGACAGCAAATTAGTGAGACAGGATTTACCCTTACTAAAGCCATGCTGTGATTCTTTTATCAACTTATGCTTATCCAAGTGATCTCTAATATTCCTTGCTATAATAGATTCCATCATTTTCCCTACCACTGATGTCAAACTTACTGGTCTGTAATTAGACATATTTGTTTTATCCCCTTTCTTAAATATAGGTATCACATTGGCTTTCTTCCATGCCACTGGCACAATGCCACTCTCCAATGATTTTCTAAAGATGCATGCTAGGGGCTCACTTAACACATCCTTACATTCTTTCAAAATTCTAGGAAAGACCTCATCAGGACCGGGTGCTTTACTACTTTTGATTTTATCAATTTCCTTTGTCACTATCTCCTTTGTGATCAAGATATCCTTTAATTTCTCTTTATCATTACCCCGAAAGATCATTGACATCTCAGGTATATTTAGAGTATCCTCCTGTGTAAATACTGAGAGAAAAAAGTCATTTAGCATTCCAGCCATTGAGTCCCTATCACTCACTAATTCTCCATTGGAATCTATAAGTGGGCCTATTTTATCTTTCTGGTAAGAAATCTTTTGTGTGTTGACTGGAACAGGAGCTGCCAAGTGTAGGCCATGAATGGTCTTTTGCAGTCTCCTTCTTTTCTTATGTTCTTATGTAAACCTTAGTACTACCTTTCTTGCCCATCCACTCAGTCAGAGGCTTACTCACACCAGAACAATCACATATAAACTTTCACTGGAACTCAATCAAACCCCAAAACGACTTCAGTTGCCTCACAGTCACCGGTTTAAGAAACATTCGCACCTTCTCAACATACTTTGGTGATTTTCGCAACCCATTCTCTCTCACCATATGCCCAAGGAACGCCACTTCTTTGGCAAACCATTCACACTTCGCCACTTTCACCTTCACACCAACATAACATAATTTAACGGATGACAAAAGCCACAAGGGCCTATCAAAGGTCATCCGTATCCATCAAATCCCACCCATATAATGCATTCAATGTTCTCTCCAATTTTCTCAACACATCATTCACCAATCTCATATTCTCCTCAAAAGTCTGTCATAATCAAAATATCATCTATAAACTCAATCACATTCTTACTCGCAAACTTACTCAATACAACATTCATTGCCCGCTGGAAGGCTCCGGGAGCATTAGCCAACTCAAAGCTGAGGTTCCGGAACTGGTAATGCCTCTTTGAGGAAGAGAAGGCAGTTACTGGCCGGCTCTCCTCAGCAATGGGCATCTGGTAATACCCCCGTACCAGATCCAGCTTCGTAAACCACTCCATCCCATGCATACTATACACACACATCGGAAACCTTTCTTTCACAGTCGCTTTCATTCAGCTTTCTATAATCCACACACAGACGCAATCTTCCATCCGGCTTACGTACAGGTACAATTGGACTATTCCATGCACGCTCGCTCTCTTCAATCACCCCCAATTGCTCCAATTCCAAGCACTGCTCCTCAATCTCATCAGCAACTGGACGTGGAAAATGCCTTGGCCGCTGATAGATTGGGGAGTCCTCCTTCAGGACAATCTTGAATTCCGGGAGCTTTGCAACCCCGAAATCCAGATCACCCTTACTGAGGGCTCCCTTTCGTTCAAATATCATTTGATACACATCCTCCATTTCATGCTCCATTTCATCCAAGGTACCCTCTTTGAATGGACCGTAAGGTCTCCTAGGGTACCTTCTTTCCTTGTAACTCAGTTAAGCATCCATCCAATTCCACCATGCTCTTCACTTCATTATACGCCCATTCACACGTCTTTTCACCTGCAACATTCACCCTGACATCCGTGCTATCATCTATACCTACCTCATTGACAGTGGAGAGGTGACCCAGTACATCTCCGACTTGGATTCTCCTCACCTGCCCTTTCACACTGGAGTCCGCTTGCACACATACAAAAGGATCATTCATTCTCATCAAGCCATCAAACACACAAGCAACACGCCTTACCTTATAACACGCATCCTTTCCATCCAATATCACAGTGTTCTCACCCACATTCAAACTAACATCCTTACTCCAACTCACTCTAACAGACACCCTTTCACCCTTCACAAGCCTTACATTCTCCATAGCCGTCACCTCAATACCAGTAAACACACTCCTCAAAACGCTATCATCTTTCCCTACATACAACTTATACACCCCATTTTTACCAATTTTTCTCTCATTCTGATCACTCGCAGGATGCACAACCATACGATTCATTTTCATAAAATCATACCCCAAAATCACACCATACTCACTACTCACCTTATCAATCACAGAAAATTCACATTCATTCATCATCATACCATGCATTTGAACAGCTGACCTTATCATTCCAATCACAGGCACTCTCCTATTACCAATACCTACCAAACTACCCTTGCACTTAGACAGGAGGGCTTTCTCGCTAACCTTGTCATACACATCTTTATACACCAAGCTCGCGTCATCCAGAATCTATCAAAGCCAAACACTCAATTCCATTCAATTCTACCTTCACAGTCACACTTCCTACCAGATAGCACTTTCACACTAGACAGACTTACCAACACATTACTCACACTCATGCACCCAGAGGATACTTCAGCAGGTACCCTCTTACCATTCAGACTTCCCATTCACACCTTGCGCTCTCAGTCTAATCCAACACTTTTCACTTGAATGTCCTTCCATCGCACAATAGCTACATACATTCCTCTGGTCACGACACATCCTTGCATAATGACCAGCCTTTCCACAATTACCACATGCATACTTCACACTTCCCCCAGCAGTTTCTCCACCATTCAACCTTGGACAATCTTTCTTCAAATGGCCTATTTCTTTGCACTCGAAGCACTCTTTCACACTTTCCTGGCAATCCTTTATCATATGCCCTTTCTTACCACACCCAAAACATGCACCAGATCTCCACCTACATTCTGCCAACATATGACCTTTCCTTCCACACCCACGACATTCCACAATCTTTCTCCCACCATTCAGTCTCTCGTTTGCTGGGACATACCTCGGTTTCTCTCTCATATATCCGTTCCCACGCTTGAAATTCATCTGCCCCCTTCCATTCGACCACCCTCCATTTGCCCATCCATTCTGCCGGCCCAGGAAGTTTGACATCACTCCAGCTGGTGCAGCCTTCAGGGCATCCCTGTAGCTGACAAACTGCTGGGGTGGATGAAAGCTCCTGGGCTTCTTACCCCCAACATTCACACTGTACCATCCATCCTCTTCTAGATCGCTTTCATCATCAAATCGTCCATCTTCTAACAGTTCCAACACATCCTCCCACATCAACCGTTCACCTGTCAGTCTCACTCTCTCCTTTCTCTTTCCACCCAGCCATTCACTCACCTTTCGTGGGATCGTGTCCAAAAACTTCCTCATGAGTGGTTTACATTCATTTACATCATCATCACCATACCTCGTTCTTGCCATACTCTCAAGCCTATGTGCATACATATTCACACTTTCACTCTTCCCCATTCGAGCCTTCTCAAATTCATTCACCCTCTTATACTTCACACTCTCTTTCATTCGTTTCACCTGCCCAATCAATCTCTTCTTCACTACATCGTACTTTGGCTCTCCCACACTCGTTATCACTCGCAAGAACTCCAACACTTTCCCATCCAAACAATCTCCCAGAACACTCACCCAGTGACCCTTGTTCTGCGGGTACTTGAGCTTGCAGTACCGCTCAAAATCCCCGAAGAACTCATCCATACTCTTTCCCCCATGCAATCTAAACTTATCAATCCTTGGCACTTCCCTAATCAAAATTCCTTTTCCCACATTCACTTCACTCTCCGAAGAGCTACTCTCGGTCTCACTCATTCCAATCATATCGTCACTCTCTCCCTCATCTGAGTATAGCGAATCCACACTCTTCCCTCTCGCCTTCCTATCCTTAACCTTAGAACCATGCTTACTTCCTCTCTTACTTTCCACTCTCTTCCATTCTCCGTCCTTCCTATCACTCATAATCACCCTATCCTCTCTAGACTCGCACACACTCCCATTGATCCCATTAGTCTTATCCCCTTCAGTCGGAGCAGGGGTCAAGGTCGAGGGTCCTAGGGCCGGTCCTGACCCCTTCATCATGTCATACAGGTCCTGCATCCGTTGGTCCGTCTGATCCTGTCGGTCTCCCATTTCCTTCTTCATCCTATCAGTCTTTTCATTCATCCCTTTTATTTCATTCTCCATTCCCTCCATCATTCCCCGCAACATTTCACACCTCTTCTTTCTTCCTCAACTCCAGTCTCAATCGCACTACTTCTTCACTCAAAGTTTCCGCTACAGCCATTGTTCCCAAGTTAGTAAAAAGATAGTAGGAGGATAAAATCAATCAAACTACTTCTACCAATATACAGACGAACTGCAATCAAATCAAATTCCTCCGGTTTCGAGATCTCAAGGTCCCTATTCGGGCGCCAAATGTAGCGGGCTGAAAATCTAGACTAACCTGCATTCCAACCTTATCCTAGGATTTATGGACCTTGAGAACCCCCGAGGAAGAATTGATACAATTTGATATACAGTCCTTTACTTTATAAAAGAATACAGTTATATTTACAGCTTATATTTACAAAAATATGGGTTAAATATTCACACAATAATTTATATTTGCACACTTCAAAATGAGGTCAAATTCCCCAATCCCAACAAGATGCCAAAAGAATTTTATAACGGGCGAATAGAACAAATTTACTTAAATGTACCTACACAAAGAAATGAAAAACAACAACAACCGAACGAAAAGGGGCACACGCTATCACTTGTGTGCTGGAGGTGGGTGGTAGTAGGCTAACATAAAAGGAGGCAGGCTTGTCAGCCAATGCAGGTGTGGTGGTCCAGGTGTCTAGCGAGGTATGAAAGCCCTCCGTCTAAGGGCTGGGTGGAGCACTCGTCTAGAGAACCCTTCTCGCAATCCGTCCAAGCTTCCACTCTCTGTAGAAGAGATATATCCTCCGTTTATGACCCATTTACTTATTCATGGAAGGGAAACTAATAAGTGGGCATTACCCGAGTAAATTTATTGACTAGCTTACCTCTAAATGTATATCCAAACAATCCTGAGCATCAACAATTCTCCAAATATTTAACTCTAAAAACTATTCTTTCAAAATATAATCTTTTGCTAAAAGATTATTTTAAACAAAGTACAATTTTGCTAAAAGAATATTATAAACAAAGTACAATCTGAGAAAGAAAAACAGTTTTAATACATGAAATCAAATACATATATATACAAAGAGAAAATATAAAAAAAACCTCATTCCCACTCACACACACACACATTCTTACAGAGGGAGGGAGAGGGTACAGAGAAAAGGGGTGGGAGAATGGCCCCTTTTACACACACTCACGTTCGCTCCACCACACCCTGATCACCAATTATTGAGCATTCCTTTGTCAAGGAGGTAGACATATCCATAAGTGGTGCCCCCTCTTAGATCGAACGATGGTGATCAAGAAGAAAATGGATTCGCCAAGAGAGCAACAAGCTTCTCACTCTATACACCAAGAAGAAGCCCTTGTGAATTCCACCAGCATCAAGCCTCCAGTCTTCAATAAAGCAGCCGTTACAGGATGGTTGCAAATCGTGGATTTTTTTTCTGACTTGCTTCCTGAGACGATGGATCGACTTCCACCTACAATCATCTAGCAGAATTAGCCCCCTAAAAAAGGAATCATTAGCCTCCGTGAGACTAGGAAGCACGAATTATTCAAGGAGCTCATTTATACTCACCGGTCTACTTTCCAGCAACTTATAAGAGCTATGATGAACCGCTACAAGTGTTTGTAAGAGAAGAGGTAATCAAGTACAAGTTTTTCAGTCTCTACCTACGAACACAGCACCCATCATCACCGCTCAAAATGACTTATTACTGGATCAAGAAAAAGTAAGGAGACGAGCTCATTTGTTATTGCAATGTGCTTCAATATTTATAACAATAATAATAGTAAAAAGTGTTCCAAATGCCAGTAATAGTGTTTAAAAATTCAGTGTGAATTCAGTGCCTAATTTGGGTTTTAAATAGTTGATTAGTGGTGAGAATATAACCGGAAGTTGGCTGGTCTATTCATCAAAAAACAACAGCCTATTTCTCTGTTGCACATTATTTTACAAGAGAAAGATACATTTAACGAGACTGGGACTTTCAGACAGGAAGCATGCAGGCAAATTGCTTACATCGCACGAAAGCAGTCCAGAACACCTAAAATCTATGAAAATGTGGAAAGAGCTGGCAGTGAGGATGAAAAGAGGGGAGACTACTGAGAAGCAGGAGATGGCACTTCAGGAGGCTGGGATATCAAGATGGAAAGCAGTGCTAACACGTCTTCTTGCTATTGTGCATTCTCTGGCGGTTAGGAATTTGGCACTAAGGGGACACACATAAAAGTTATTCTCACCATCAAATGGCAATTTTTTGAATGAAGTTGAGCTTATGGCACAAATTGACCCTATAATGCTTCGACACCTGGGTGAGCGAGGCATGGCCTTTCTGTTAGATTTGTTCAACAGGATCTGGGTGGAGGGTGTTCTCCCAGATTCCTGGCGAATCGCTACTGTGCTCGCCTTTTGCAAACCGGGAAAAGATCACTCTACTCCGACCAGTTTCTGCCCAATCTCTCTAACCTTGTGTGTGCAAGTTGATGGAGAAATTGATAAATGTTAGATTAGCCTTTTTCCTGGACAGCGGAGGCCATATGTCTTGTGCACAGTGCAGCTTCTGCGAGTTCCACTCCACGTCGGATGCTCTTCTCTGACTGGAAAATGCTGTCTGCGAGGCTTTCCTTCGTAGACAGCACTACGCCACGGTTCTTCGATCTAGAGAAGGCCTATGATACCACATGGCGATACGGTATCATGGAGACTCTCCACACGAGGCGAGGCGAGGGGACGCCTCCCAATGTTTATATCTGAATTTTTGCGAGATCGTCGATTCCGCGTACAGGTGGGGGGAAAGCCCTCTCCGGCCCAAAGGAGCAGGAAGAGGGTGTCCCACAGGGAAGTATCCTCAGTGTTGCACTCTTTGCACTGAGCATCAACGGCATCACCTCGGTGCTGCCGGAAGATGTTCTCACTACGCTCTACGTGGATGACCTTTTGATCTCTTTTGGCGTGGCCCAGATGCCAACTCTGGAGCGTCGACAACAACAGGCATTGAACCCCGTCTCTCCCTATGCCGAAGCGCACAGGTTTCGGTTTTCTTTGGCCAAGACTAAGGTGGTGCACTTGTGCCGCCATCCACTGCTTCACCCTGACCCAGATTTGTTTCTTAATGGGGTGCGCCTGGATGTGGTTGAGTCGCACCGTTTCCTTGGTCTTGTATTCGACCGACGCCTCACCTAGGAGGCTCATATTCGCAGCCTTAGGGTCTCTTGTACCCATGCCATGCACATTCTCTGTTCTGTGACGTTCAGCGCTTGGGGCGCTGATAGGAATACTGCCCTACTTTTTTATCGATCCTTTGTTTGTTCGAAGCTCAACTACGGATGCGAGTTTTATGCATCAGCAGCTGAGCGTTTATTGCGGAAGGTGGATTCGATCCACCACACCGGCCTTTTCCTTGCGACCGGTGCCTTCCGCACTTTCCCCATTGAGAGCCTGTTGGTCGATGCTGGGGAGATGCCACTCACTCTGCGCCGCATGCAGTGCATCACTCGCCTTTACGCGCAAGCCCGGCGCCTCCCTCAGTCGCCAACAGCTCTCACTGCATCCGCAGCTGATCTCGATGGTGCCTATGCCGCCGAGAGACGCCAGTCATACCCTAAGCCCTTTAGGTTTATGGCCAGGAAACTCCTTTGAGAGCTAGATATAGCTCTCGGGACGGTTGCGCCCCTGGTTCTGCCCAGGACGCCACCCTGGAGGGTACCACATTTGGCCTTTTGTCGCCACGCCTCTGCTCCCAAAGCTTATACAGTGCCCGGAGTATTGCGTTCAAAATTTTTGGAGCACACCGCGTGTCACGCTTGAACAGTACCAGTGTATACGGATGGCTCTAAGTCCCAAGAGGGGGTCGGCTTCCACGCCGTATCCCCCCTGTTTGAAGTCAGCGGGGCTCTGCCAGGCACTGCGTCTGTCTTCACGGCCGAGCTGGTGGCAATACACCCCTCAGTATGGGACATTACGCGACGTGCTCGGTTCAGAGACCGGATTGTGATCTATAGGGACTCACAAAGCGCCCTGAGTGCTCTCGGGGCATTGGAATCTCCGCATTCTCTGGTTCGCGATATCCGTGATGCCACGGTTTTTATCTTCTGCTGAGTTCCTGGACATGTAGGAATTGCGGGAAATGAGGGCTCCAAAGAGTCTGCGAGGACTCTGCGACCGGAACAGCGTTTCGCTCTTCCTCACACCGACTACATGGCAGGAATACTGGCAGCTCTTCGGACTGCTTGGCAAAGAAGATGGGAGACGGTCGAAGGGAACTTAAAGTTGCGTGCCATTGCGCCGCGACTGTTCAGGTCGCTTTCTGTCATCTCCCAATCGGGCACACTCGTGTGATGCATCACTATCTGATGGAGCGCTTGCCAGCGCCCTATTGCGACGACTGCGTCGTCCCCTAGACTGTTCGGCACATTCTTGTCGAATGTTCCAGTCTGGGTGATCTTCGCGCACGATACCTGTCCCAATACCGCCTGTCTCTTTTACTCTGGACGAGTTTGTGCACATTGACTTGTTGACTTTTGGGGGGAGGCCGGGCTTCTTCCCCTTTATTTAAGAAGGTTCTATTTTTTTGTTTTGTTTTTTGTTTGTTGTTTTCTTTGTAGGTTGCACGCTCCTTCACCGGGGTGAGGGGACCTCCCCCCGCTGCCGGAGATTGCTTCCCAATTGTTAAGTTTTTCACATTTTTATCATTGTTATGTTTTCATATTTTTATTTTAAAGTAGCCTAGTTCTAGGCTGTCGTGTTTCCGGCGACTGATGCCCAAGTGGACAGTTGCCAGATGGGCTCTATAAAAAGAGAAAAATAGGGGTGTGGCTAAGCCCGAATGGAAGTGACGAGAGGAAGAATGAAAAGATTAGTGTTACTAATCAGTGGGTTGGCCAACTGGTAAGTGCAGCAAGATTGAGAACGAGTAGGTATGATGTGATAAGAGAAGTATGGTAGAGCGTCGCTGTGCCGAGCATTATGTATGGTATAGATGTGTTTGTATGGAAGGAAAGTGAGATAGAAAAGTTTGAAGGGGTACAAAACTGGGTGGCTAGAATGGCACTAAATGCACCAAGGTACAAGATAAGACTGGAGCGAATGGATGATGCAAGACTGGCGAGGAAAGTATATCTGTGGAATGAAAGATACAGTAAATGGGGGAAGAAGTGTAAAAAAATGGTGTATATGAATGGTATAGTAGGTAGAGAAAATGTGCATGAATGGAGAATGATGAGCAGGAATAGATAAGGGTTAGAGTGGGATGCAAAAAAATGGAAGGTTGAGTATTGATAAAGAAGTGAAAGACATGAGACTTAGAAAGTGGAAGAATGAAATGGAACAAAAGCAAACCCTGGAATGGTAAAAAAGAGAATGAATGAATGGTACAAAAAAAGACGGGTGCTGCGTAAGACCAAGTGTTCAAGCCTGCAGCCATTTTCAGAAAGAGAGGATTCTTTAAAAACAAAGACTATGATTAACAATCTAAAAAATATATATATAAAAAAAAGGAAGAGGAAGTAAAAACGTAGAAAAATAAATGCCTCTAGAATGGTGTAAAATCACAAGACACGACACGTCTATCTGGTTCTCAAAATGATATGATAAAAATTCAAACACGCGGTTCATGTTAAAGGTGCACTCATGTTCGGAGAGGATGCTCCTCAGAAGCTGCTGGGGACACATCCCTTGGCAAATAAAGGGAAAAGCTTTTGCCTCAGAGTATGGAATCGTAGGCATTCAGCAAATAGGTGGAGTACAGACATTGGTACTCCACAGCGAGTGCACATTGGAGGCTGCTGAAGGAAGGTCTTCCATCAGAAAGCCGTGTGTCAGATGGCATAGAATAATATCCTGAGTGTGTGGCCAGGTGCAGACTGACTGTTTGTTGGCATGCAGTTTAGTTGGGGGGAGTTCACCCCAGGTCCTCTGCCACTGGCTGACCATGTACTCATGGATGTATGGCACGACATCACAGAAAGGAAGAAGAGCAGGGGCAGAGGTTCCTAGAGATGCAGCTGCCTTGGCAACAGCATCTGCTCTCTCATTTCCTTCTATATTTATGTGGCGAGGTACCCAACAGAATAAAACTTCGTGGAACGAGGATAAACAATACAGCCACTGTTGGATCTTTGAAGCCAGCGGCTGATCTGGAAATAAAAAGACTAAAGCCTCCAAAGAGCTGAGGCAATCAGAGGATATTGTATAAGATCCCGGTGATGAAGAAGCGATGGTATACAGTGCAGCCAGTATCCCGAAAAGCTCAGCTGTGAAGATAGAGGCTGTATTGGGCAGGCACACAGACACATGACGGGAGGGGAAGAGAGCAGAAGCTCCGACCCCATCAGAGGATTTAGATCCATCTGTGTAAATAAAATTGCTCAATTTGTGTCACAAAGTGTGTTCATAAAAGAGGCTTTGTAGAACCAAAGGCAAAAACTTGCTCTTCAGTTCACCTGCCAGCACCTTGCAAACCCTCACGGGTGCCAATAGCCATGGGGGTACTTTAGGGATCTGATATGGAATAACTGATAATTTCCTCAGTTGACCTGTATCTCCAGTCATATGCAGGGCAAAGGGGTGAGTCAGCGAAGGAAACCTGTCATATGAGGCCACCGAGTGAATATTATAGGTGCACTCATATACAGGTGAGTGGGGGAGCTGTTGTTGCCTGAAAAGGTACTACAGGTTAAAATTAAGGTGGTGAAAGAATAGTGGAAGGACCCCACTCTGCATGGAGACTCCATACTGGGGAAGACTTGAATGCTCCCAAAGCTAGATGCACTCCCTGGTTCCTGATAGAATTGAGCTTATCTAGGTTTGAGGATGAGGCTGAAGAGTACACCTGTGACCCATAATCCAGCTTAGACTGGATCAAGGCTGTATACAAAAGACACAGGGTATGGCGACCACTTCCCCACGAAACATGTGATAGAAGTTTTAAGATATCCATTCTCTTAAGCAGGATTTTGTCAAGGCAGTTATATAGGGGACCCAGGAGAGCTTTGAGTCAAAGATAACCCTAAGAAATTTACAATGAGGCTCAAACGAGATGGGGGGAGCCATACAAAGATAAGGTTGGCTGTTTCCAGTCAACTTGCCTGAAATTGTAGAAATGAACTGCCTTTGTTTTTGGCAATGATGTTAATGTCCAGTTGCAATTTATGGATGACAAATGGCAGCCAAAGTGATGCTGATAAAGTTGCCAAGTCATCCACATAAAGAGTTGTCATTACCTCTGCAGGAAGATCAGTAATAATGCTGTTGATAGCCACCGAGAAGCAGTTGACGCTCAAAATGCTTCCCTGTGGCATGCCCTCGTATCTGATTAACAAGCTCCGATATGACATTTTCTACCCTAACACAGAACGTGCGTCCAGCAAGAAATTACTGTATGAACCTAGGAAGATGGCCTTTGATAACCCAGTCATATAGTTGCTTCAGGATACCATACCTCCAGGTGGTATCATATGCTTTTTCTATATCAAAAAAGATAGCAATGGAGTGTTGTCTCTTTGAGAAAGCTTGTCGAATGCAATCCTCCATCCTGACCAGCAGGTCTGTGGTGCATTGTTTCTTTCTAAAACCCGACTGTGAGGGAGAAATAAGGTTGTTTCTCTCCAGAAACCATACCAACCTGGCATTCACCAGCCTTTCAAAAAGCTTGCATGGGAAACAAGTAAGGGCACTTGGGCGATAGTTGGTTGGAAGTTCTCCAGGACCATGTCAATGTTTCCCTCAGAGAAGTGTCCAGAATGGTGAGAAAGGTATTTAAACTTTGGCCAATTGGCTTTCCTGGTGTTCCACCTATTGCCTGATGGGGAAGGAGGGCCACCCAGGCATGAGGTCAGAACAACTGAGAAATGATCGCTTCCTCTCAGATCAGGATCCACTGACCAGCTGTAATCTGCTCTACAGTCTGAGGAACAAAGTGACATCTCCACAGGTAGAGCTGTTGGTCTGGACATGGAAGGATGTTGGAGTGCCATCATTAAATAATGACACATCCAAGGTCTCGCAATCAGATTTCCCTTGGGGTTGTCATCAGTCTCTCCAAAAGTGGTGTCTTGCATTAAAGTCACCAACTAGTAGGAATGGGGTTGGGAGTTGGGAGATGAGATTGGCTAATTTGTTAGCCAAATCTGAAGCAAGTACTCCTTCACCAGGAGGGAGGTACAGCGAGCAGACTGTATAAACGTTTGGTATACACACAAATCGCCACTGCTTGAAGGTCTGTTTTCAACGCAATTGCTAAGTGAGAACAGTCTTCACGGACAAAAATAGCCGAACCATGAATGGGTTCTGGTAGATTCTTAAAATATCCCACATAGTGGGGGATCTTGGGTATTTCCTGAATACCCAATTGGGTCTCCTGTAATGCTATACAGCAAGGGTTGTAATCATGAAGCAGGAGTTTGAATTCTTCCCATTTGGAGAAGATCCCTTGTAGATTCCAATGAACAATTGGAAACATATTCTTCATTTAAGGGTAATTAAATTTTTCTTTGCGCCTGATGAAGGTGACTGGGGTTTTGAACCTTTTTGATGTTTAGGTGTAATTAACGTTTGAGGTACAGGTAGTTTCAATGCTTTGGGGGTGGCTTTTTTATTAGATGGCAAAGAACCATTTGTCAGTTGTGAATATGACAGGGGGGTTTTTGCTGGCAAAGATGCCTCTAAAGATATTGGGCCCTCTTTACTGGTAGGTATTAATGTTGAGAGAGTCATTCTGAGAGGTGGTTGGTGGGTAGCTGGGGTGGGTGAAGAAACCCCAAAAGGCTGTTTCTCCTCTTCCAAAAGGACCACACCAAAGCTGGATCAGAAAAAAGCTGTTCATCTTCTTCTGGAGTTACTGGATGCTGTGGATGTAATAGGCTGGCTAGTTGTGACTGATGGACTTTGAATTTTTTATGCTGATCAAATGAAGTGGACTCCACAACAAGGCAGCCCTCATTCCTCGGCCACATTTGGGCAGGTTCACCACATTTGGCAACAAAGTCTTCATAGACATTGAAAATGTCAGCCTTACTTATTGGTGTATCATTGTCTGATTTTAAAACTACAAATCTATCATAATCAAGATCATCGTCGACCTCAGAACCAAAAGGATTGAGTCTATGAAGATCACGGTCATTGGTGGCACAGGGACCAGAAGCTTGGGGCCTCTCCAGGATCCAATGTAGTAGGCTGTTGAGTAACGTTGAAGATAAGTTGGATAAGATTTTTTTTAACACAATTACAATTTTTTAATTTTCAATTACATAAACATTTTTAATTTTTAAAATGATGGGTAATTGTTTACTTTATGGGCAGATGCTATTTCTAGCTATTTTTTGAATTATTTTTCTAGCTACTTTTTTTTTGCCTCCATTGTTGAGTCATAAAGCTTTTTTTTAGAAATGAGGGGGGCTTTGCCCCGATACCCCCCAGACTATTGCTCCAAACTCAGTGACATTATCCATGAATTAACAATGTAATTTGGATGCTTTTTTTTATCTCTTTCCCTTTTTTTTCCACCTCTTTTTTTTATACTTACATGACTATTTGATCAAAATTAATAAATAATTAGATATTTGGGGGGGAACTAGTTTTTGTCGCCCATACAGCCATGCTGCTGTAAAAGAAAAAAAAACCCTATTTATTTGGGTGTTTAGCTAATTCTTGTGATCTTTGAGTACAAACAAAAATGGCACCACTGGTTTTGAATTTGGACATAAATCATATGTTCATGCACGTTGAATGAAACATAAAAATACAAGTTCCAATATATTTTGGCTAAAAATCAACAATTACAGCTGAGGAGGTCATCTTCACTTTACTCTGTTTGAAGGTGTTGGGTGATATACCTTGATACTCGATATATTGTTGAGAGGTGATCCTTACAACCATGGTGCTCCACAACTGCATCCGACCTTGGTGTCCCTCAATGTTAGGTCCACCTGGTCCTATAGTGAGTTAGATTTGGCTCTGAAGAGTGATGTGTAGCCTGGGACTGGAGGCTCGTCTGGGTTTCTCTTCAGGAAGTCATCGAGTTGGCATTTGAATTTCTCTATAAGACAGCTAGTGATGTTCCTTATTTTTGGTGGTAGGCAGTTGAAGATTTGAGGGCCACTACAACTTGGCTGGATGACAGGAGGGTTCTTATTCTAGTCAGTGCTTGTGTTGGAGGGATTCTTTTTTGCACTTGCGGTCTGTTCTTAGGTTTTGGTTTGTTTGTGTGCTGAAACTTCAGAAAACCTATGCCGTGTTTTTTGCAAAAACAGTACTAATGGTGTTTTTAGGCATTCTAGTCATTTGCCGCTTTGTTTAGGCACTGAAAGCACTTATTTTTAAGATATTAGCCCTCTGAGTATGGCTTTATTTGCAGTGATACTAAAAAATAACTGCTTTCCTTTACCAAGTATCGTGATGAGCTGGTCGCTAAGGTTTTTAAATACAAAACATGGCCTGAATAGGGAAAGAAATATTAGGATAGTATCACTATAATTGGGAAGAGAAAGATAAAAGCAAGAAATAGTGGGGATTTTATTGTGTTGCACATTAAAGTGTATAGAAAAATTTACTAATTTGTTCTTAAGTTCAATATTTTGTATCTTTCAGGTTTACCTAAGCAATTTCTAAAAGCTTATGATAAATTAGAAAAATGCCCATTGAATATTTCTAAAACTGATATTTGCTTCAAGTAATTCAGGGAAAGTTAACATTTCATATCAATGGGCTTGTGTTCATCTTGTTTTGGTGAACCAGCTACATACGAGGAGAAAATTATCACCCAGAACTCTAATGACCAGGTAAATCTTATAAATAATTTAACAATCACAAGACATATTGACATTTTTCACCACACTCTTCTCTACAATCTAGTTTGTGTTTGTTTTTGGAAAAGGAAGATGGGGTAGGAAAAGTTTTGTCAATGATTGTCATTTGGGAAAATGATTTTTTCATAGCTAAATTTTAATGAGGCTCTTCATTGGGGGGGGGGGGGTATTTAGCACAGAGTTAACAGTTCCTTATAAAACTTGAATAATATATTTTGAATACATTTTGAATTCAAAAGGAAATGATAATTTAAAAAAAAAATGTAAAAACAAATGAGAATATTTCTGCAAGACTTTTTGGATTGTTTATATAGAAAGCAAAGGTATGTAAAAGTATATTGTGTGATGTAAGTTGTTAGACATGAGGTGGGTATAGAGCTCTCCAAAACCTAACCCTTTTCCCTAAAAGTCACTGCCGAGTGTGGAAATGAGAAGAGAATTGCTTTGTTTAATCAATTTTTCAGTAAATTTAGGTTGAAATTAACATTACATTTGAATCCTTAGTCATTACATGTCTGGGTAGTAAAGAAGCATGGAAGATAATGAAGATGTCCCCCTGCAAAGTGGTCCCTTGTGTAGATAGTTGTTACGACTGGTACCAGGATGAAGCGCCCTGCTGACTCCAGCAGTCTTAAACTCACTTGAGGCTACCTGGGCTTTACTACTAGACGTTTGCATTTTACTCTTTTCTCACCACTTTATTTACAAGCCACCTTGCCTCTTTTCTTGGCCGGTAGCTAATTTCTCCAGCTAGTTGCCACCTTTTACCATACATGGTTAGGGCCAAGATGAGAAGGTGGGGGGTTACCTCTCTTTTAGCTTGCATTCTTCCCCCTCTTTCCTTCTATCCCCCATCACTTCCATCTTTCCATATGCTTTTACCCACCCACAAGGGGATGTATGGTGTAGTTTGAGCAACCTTGCGACAGTTGACATTTGGAGGAGATTGTCTGCCTTCTCAGCCACAACACTAGCAGTTTGCCCTCCCAGCCAATTCCTGTAGGATGGTCTGTAGCTAAATACCATCCATACATTTTCACTCTGTTTAGCTTCACTTTACAGATCTCTCATTACAAACTTTGTGCATATGCCCTCGTTGGTATGGCACTCTAACTTTGAGGGGGGCTGGGAGTTATGGTGGTGGCTCAAGCTCTACTCATTTCTAGTTTTCTTCTTTGAATAACAAAGTAATTTTTTTTTTAATAAGCTGCATTTTTCTCTATCATTCACAAAGCTTGTGAATTGTAGTCAGGATGTGTTCAGGCACACTGTCATAAATAATTCAATGGATGGGAAAAGCTGTTATATTATGTTATGTCATCATACTCAACAGCACCTCATAAACTCCATCTACAAGATCAGGTCTGAACTGCTTAAAAAGGCATCACCATCATGACGTTTCCTAAAACTAAATCATGCAATACACATCAATAATATATACAATTTATATAAAAGAAATCACCCTTCTTCCTCCAAAATGTGCTCAGAACACTTCAAAAACAATATCAATAATTTTTTAATGTGTAATTTGCCTCAATGCAATTTAAAAACCATGACAACCTACCCTAAGAAAGTCTGAAATTCTTAAAAGGGCATTACCATCATGGCTTGTCAAAAATTTAAATCATACAATACATATATCAATAATATATACACATTAATAATGCAATATGTAATTTGCCCAATACAGCTCAAAAACCATGCTAACTACAATCCTCATATACTCATCTGACCTGCGCTTGAAAACATTTAGGTTTGGACTGCATATTTTCTCATGTGGTAAACCACTTCAATAATCTACCACTCATGAAAAAATAGTTTCTACACCTCTGTATTTTAATTTTCAAGTGGTTACTTCTAATTCTATTATTACCTTCTAACTCAAATAACTTGCTAAAATCCAACATCCATTCCAGAACAAAGTTTAAAAAGCTCGCTCATATCCCCTCTCTCACACCTGTGGTATTTAATTTCTGGAAGAGGCCTGACTTCTCCATTGTATAACGTCCTATTTGTGGTGTTTGGGTGCAGGATCAGGCCCTTAAGGGAGCAGGTCTTTCTTACCTACCTGACTATTCTGATTTCTTATTGTTTTTTTTTCATTTGTCATTTTTTTAATATTTTTTAGGCTTAAAAAGGCAAATAGTTTACATGTGTGTAATTTCACTGGCGATGCCTTTTTTGGTAGTTACCAGGTAACTTTAAAGTACCTTAACCCTATAATGCCTGAATTATCAATCTACCAAAAAATAAAATATCTGTTAGCACTTTTGTACTTATTTAAAAGCTAAACAGTATTAATAATGCATAATTAAAAAGGGTGGTCCATTGCTTGAAAACTTATGCTAGGACAATTTGTTTTTATTATGCCATCTTTATAACTTGCCTTTAATATTTTTAAGCAATGCACCACTGGCTATATTAACCTCACCAACTAAGGTTTTGTTTTTATTTTGTGACAATTTATTTTACATTTAAGTAATCGCCGGAACACGCCACAACGCTTTTCATTTACCAAGGTATCAGGATACCCAACAATTCGTCGTTTTGAAAAATAAAACAAAATGAAGAATTGCTGGTGTTTTCCCCAGCTGATTACGAGGCTAAAATCAAGGTATTTCTACAATGATGGTAGCCTTAGACCTTATGACCAAAACTTTCCTGCGCTCATGTTAATATAGTTTTTCATTTTTGCATCTGGCTTGTAATATTAATAAGGAATCGCCATATGCTAACTATTTTGATTTTTAACACTTTTGCGCGTAAAAAAACAAAGGTTATTTATATATACTTATTTCATTACTTTAACCTTGGGAATAAAAGAAAAGGAAAGAGTTGAACTTGGGTCTCTTATCACAATTTCCATTCGGAAATAGGTTCCCAGTGTCTGGTAAAGGAATCAGCTCTGAGAGGCATTCAAGCTTTTTTCCTAAGGACTTAGCTTCGGCAGCATATGATTTGTCAATGGACTACTACATCATTGGTCTTAACCCTCGGTTCCTCTCGTACTCAGTGGGGTTACCATTCACTAGTTATTTATTAAACAATGTAAGATAAAACTAACCTGTCGAACGATGGTCTAGATCCAGCTCACATTCCCTTTCTATGAGTGAACAATCCAACACTTGATGCCAAATTTAGCCAGCAACATACAGAATGTTCATTGCTGGGTATTTGTCCGTTGAGATTTTTGTGGTCCACTAAATCCGATATCCGTTAAATAGAGGGCCGAGTGCACTATGCCACGGTGTTTTTCGATCTCGAGAAGGCCCATGATACTGCATGGCGATACAGTATCATGGAAACTCTCCACACAATGGGGGCGAGGGGACACCTCTCAATCTTTATATCTGAATTTATGCGAGATTGTTGATTCCGTGTTCAGGTGGGGGGGGGGGAGTCCTTTCTGGCCAAATGGAGCAGGAAGAGGAGGTTCCGCAGGGAAGTGTCTTCAGTGTCATAAAGAAAGTAGAGGGAGAGGTGACGCCCCCTTGTTGCGGGAAGAGAGCTTGTGTGGACCTTGGACTTTTTGAGCTATGTCAGTGGGGGTACCTCTTCTCGGTAATCCTGGTAGGGCTTTCCTTGTCGATTTGGTCGGAAATGAGGTTCCAGACTAAGTGCATCATTCCTTCCTTTTTCTACTCTATCCTTCTCCTTTTTTACTTTTATTCTACCTCCCACCTATACAAAAAAAAAAGAAGCCTCCTATCATGTCACTCTTTCCCTTTTTTCCCTCTATCTACATATAATAACCTGGCAGCTACCTCATGCGTCAGAAGAGAGGCTTTGGAACCTCTATAAACAATGCCAATCGACGCTCACTGGTTGCGAGAGACTAAGACTAGAGGTGTCCTAGGCATTGGGGTACGATGAATGGGATGAGGGTAGTGCCCCGTTAACCCCTTCCCTGACGCGTAATTATTGACCGTTCCCAGTGCCCATTGACGGGTGTTTTTGGTAGCATTGGTCCGAGGTGATGGCCCTTTGTTCCCATGTTGGTTGCCAGGCGAATAAAAAACCTTGGGTCGAGTTCCTTGGTGTTGCGGGATATCCATTGAACGCTACTCCAAGATCCTGGCCGTTGTGAAGGGAACTAGTAGGAGTTTAGTAAGGGGCGTGCTTCGTTGTTGTTCACCTGGTGACAAATCGATGGCCCCTTCGGGTACCGTCTGTGCTGCTTGGTTGGGAGCCACGGCACGGCGAGGCTTGATGACTCAGTTGGACAAACAGTAGCACTTGGAGTGTGCCTTCTGGAAGACTCCGATCAATAGGCAGGAGCAACTCACGCGGGGATAACTGACCAAACCCCCCTTTTTATATATTGATTGGTCACAAGCATAAGAAATATAGTGTTCAAAATGGCAGGCAAGAAAGGTCCAGCAGCGCTAAAATTCACAGTTGCCACATGAAATAAGGACAAGTGGTGCGTTGACTTCCCGGAAGGCTGCTTTGCGAAATGCCACCCAGGCAGTGTATGCACCACTTGCATCTTAAAGAAGAAAGTGGAAGAAGTAGTGTCCTACTACAGGGAAAGGACTACAGACCTCAAAAAGAAAATCAAGAGGCTCAAGGAGGAGCACTCCCACCAGATCCGCAGGCTCGAAGAGAAGTTAAACGAGCTCTTGAGTCCTGTGGCAAACACCACCTCTGTAGAGAGGCTGGGCCCGAATGTGGCAGAAACGCCAAAAGGAAAGAAGAAAGAGGAAGAGAGAGAAATAGAAGAAGTTATTGAAAAGGATGACAAGAGAGAGGAATTGGAGAACTTGTCTCAGAAAATAAAGACTCCGAGCTTAGCAGGCAAATGTGCCAGGGTCAGCCTTGTGGGTGATTCCCAGGCACGGGGCCTGCAGCCCCTGCTAGCGGCCCGCCTTCGCACAAGCATTAAGGTGAGCTGCCTCCCAGGCTGTGGGAATAAGCAGGCAAGAGCTGAGGCCGAGAAGTCTCAGATTTCTGAGACTTCAGTCGTTGCCCTTATGGTAAGTGGTAACGACCTCTACCTCAGAGGAGGTAGGGTAGGCCCTACAGGCGAGATTATGAAGATGGTTATGGGCGCTGTCGACGACTATGGATTGAAAACCCGCAGACGCGTCGTGGTGGGGATGCTCCCGAGGTGGGGTCCAAGCCGGACTGCCCACTTGAGGAACATGTCGCTAAACCGGCGCCTTGCAGACCTCTGTACAGCGGAGGGGGTCTTTTTTGTCGACCCGTACGCCGTATTCTATGGTAGAAAAGACCTCTACCAAAGGGGTGCACCTCTCCTTTAAGGGCAAGGCTTTCCTAGCCAACCTCGTCCAGGATGTTGTGGAGCGCACCCAAAGGAGTGTCCCGCCCATTGGGAAGGCGGACGTACGCCAGTACGCCCGAGTCACTTCCCAAACAACCTTCTTGGAGGTTGTGCATCATCTTCCGTCAATCTCTCAATTCCGCATCTCTTCCTAGGGATTGGAAACGATCTGCAATGGTTCCAATTTTTAGTTCTGGAATAAGGCGAATCACTAAAAGTTACCATCCTGTAAGTCTTACTTCTGTCTGTTGCAAGACAATGGAGAGGATGGCTGGTTCCCATAGTGTGGAATACCTCAAAAGTAATGGGCTGCTATCTGTGAACCAGTTTGGATTCAGGTCTGGACGCAGTACAGAGGATCAGCTACTGATTTTCTATGGGAATATAGCAAAGTGGATGGACAAGGGATTTGTAGTAGATGTGGTGTTTATGGACTTCTCAAAGGCATTTGACCTTGTTTCACACACTTTGCTTATCAGTAAACTTCGTCTCTTGGGTTTTGACAATGCTCTAGTTAATTGGATTGAAAGTTTTCTGGTTGGTCGCACTATGTCTGTGTCAGTGTCGGACAAGTTGAGCTCTGAGAGAGATGTTACTAGTGGGGTTCCACAGGATTGAGTCCTTGGTCCGATTTTGTTTCTCATTTATGCCAATTATATTACAAAGGATGTCAACTCAGATTGGAAGGCATTTGCGAATGACTTTAAGCTATGTGTTTGCTACTCAGTTGGATCATCTGTTAATGGTAATAATGCAGCACAAGCTCTTCAGAGACCTAGATTCTATATGTGAAGTCAGCAAATCATGGAGTCTCAGATTGAATCCACTGAAGTGCTATGCAATGAGATTTGGCAGAGGTGCAAGTCATAATGATCCACCAATTCAATATTTTATTGATCAGCAAGCACTTCAGTATGTTGAATCCTACAAGGATTTGGGTGTAATCGTGGACTCTTCCCTCAAATTCCATCAACATATACAACTGGTAACTGCTAGAGCTGGAGGACTGATGGGTAATTGTTGAGATCCACAGTCTGTAGATCAAAGGAATTCATGCTATCTCTTTTTATCTCACACATCCGACCATTTGTTGATTAGTGCTCTTGTCTTTGGAATGTGGGATACCTTGGAGATATTAGAAAGGTAGAATCGTTACAACGAAGGTGGACTAGAGATATAGCAGGTTTAGAAGCCCTTGACTATGTGGCTCGCTTGAAGAGTATTGGTCTCCATTCTATACAAGGACGTTTGTTACGTGCAGATATGATAAAGATCTGGAAGTCCTTTAATGCAAATGTAGATGTTGGAATAACATATGTTTGAAATGGCGCGAAATGTTGGAACCCGTGGTCATTCACTCAAGATGTCTATCCGAATCTGCAGAAGTGAAGTATTGAGAAGGTCATTTGCAGTGCGGCGAGTTACATTGTGGAATTCACTTCCACCTAATGTTGTTGGGACACTTCCATCAGTACATTCAAGAGACTTTTGGGTGATAGATTGTTTGAGATTTCATGATGAGGTTGTGTAGTGGAAGTTATTAATTAAGGGTATGTCCTAATTAATTAGTCAATTTTTAAATTTTTTAGTTTCTTTTTGGCCTAGTTTTTTTTTTTGCTTTTCATTGTTTTTTTGTGGTTTTTCTGTGTTTTTTGTTTTTACTTTGGATATGTTTTTATGTTCTGTTGTGTCTTTTGCTTGTTTCTTCTTCTTAATTAATTAGTCAATTTTTATTTTTTAGTTGTTTCTTTTTGCCTTTGTTTTTGCTTTTTATTGGTTTTTGTGTTTTTTTCTATATACTTTGTATTTGCTTTTACTTTGGATAGGTTTTTATGTTCTGTTGTGTCTTTTGCTTGTTTCTTCTTCCTATTGTTAGCAGTATGTTTTATTTAAAAGCAGTGTTCTTGGTTTTTGTATTTTGATTCTTTTTATTTTTAATGATAGTCTAAGTATTAAGAGGATGTCCTTATTTTGTTGTATGGGTGTTTTCTAGATGGGCTTAGTAGTTGTGTTGTGTTATTTTCAGTTTGTTTGTCTCATTTAGATTGTATTATTATGATGTGTAATCTAGCTATTCCCTGCGCATCATTCCATTGTGTCATGTTTCTTTTTATTGTTGTTCTACCATGGCCAGTGGTCGGGTGGCACAGTGGCGTGCGGGAGTGTAGTGCCTCTGAGTCCCTGATGCATAATTCCTATGCCTAAAGGGGTGCAGCTCAGGAGGCTTCACAGGTGAGAATCACTGGTGAGAACCTACAGTATCTGCAGTAAGTGGAACGCAATTCCAGTGGAAGTTGTCAACAGTGAATCTGTTGACCAGTTCAAGTCAAGACTAGACAAAGTCTTGAAAAGTGGCCGTTTAGGGATGCAAAACAATTGAGCAGCCATGTGCCCGCTCGATTGCTAGTCCAAAGGTACCCTCTTTGAATGGACTGTAAGATCTCCTAGGGTACTCTCTTTCCTTGTAACTCCTTGTAACATCAACGGCATCACCTCGGTGCTGCCGGAAGATGCTTTCGCTACGTTCTTCGGGGACGACCTTTCGATCTCTTTTGAGGCGGCCCAGATGCCAACTCTGGAGCGTCGACTCCAACAGGCATTGAACCGCGTTTCTCGCTATTCCGAAGCGCGCAAGCTTCGGTTTTCTTTGGTTAAGACTAAGGTGGTGCACCTCTGCCGCCATCCACGGCTCCATCGTGACCCATTCTTATTTCTCAATTGGGTGCGCCTGGAAGTGGTGTACTCGCACCATTTCCTTGGTCTTGTATTTGACCAACGCATCACCGGGGAGGTTCATATTCGCATCCTTTATGGTCTCTTGTACTCGCGCCATGGATATTCTTCGTTCCGTGATGTTCAGCACTGATAGGGCTACTGCCTTACTTTTTTATCGATCCTTTGTTCGTTCCAAGCTTGACTACGGATGCGAGTTTTATGCATCCGCAGCCGAGCGTGTATTACGCAAGCTGGACTCGATCCACCACACCGGCCTTCGCCTGGCGACCGGTGCCTTCCGCATCTCCCCCATTGAGAGCCTACTTGTCGATGCTGGGGAGATGCCACTCGCTCTGTGCCGTGCACACAGCAAGTATGCGCGAACCCGGCGCCCCCCCTCAGTCGCGAACAGCTCTCACTGCATCCGCAACTGATCTCGACGGTGCTTATGCCGCTGAGAAACGCCAGTCATACCCTAAACCCTTTTGGTTTCTGGCTAGGAAACTGATTCGAAAGCTAGGTATAGTTCTCGGGCCGGTGGCGTCCTTGAGAGTACCACCTTTGACTATTTTTTGCCACGCCTCTGCTCCCAAAGTCTCTACAGCGACGGGGATATTGCGTTCGACCTTTTTGGAGCACACTTCGTGTCACGCTGAAAAAGTGCCCTTTACGTATGGCTCCAAGTCCCAAGAAGTGGTCGGCTTCCACGCCATATCCCCTTTGTTTGAAGTCAGCCAGGCGCTGCGTCTGTTATCACGGCCGAGCTGGGTGCGATGCACCGCTCGGTACGGGAGATAACGCGACGTGCCCGGTTCAGAGACCGGATTGCGATTTATAGCGACTCACAAGGCGCCTTGAGTGCTCCCGGGGCATTGGAATCTCTGCATGCCCATGTTCGCGATATCCGTGACGCCACGGTTTTGGCAAGCCGGGCGGTTGTCGAGATTATCTTCTCCTGGGTTCCTCGACTTGTAGGAATTGCGGGGAATGAGGGTGCCAAACAGTCCGCGAAGACTGGGCAACAGACCAGCGTTTCGCTCTTCCTCACACCGACTACATGGCAGGAATACGGGCAGCTCTCTGGGCTGCTTGGCAAAGAAGATGGGAGACAGTCGAGGGGAACTTAAAGTTGCCATTGCGCCGCGACTGTTTCCATGGATCTACCCCCTAATGCCGCGACGACTTCAGGTTGCTTTCTGTCGTCTCCGAATTGGACACAGTTGCGGGACGCACCGTCATTTGATGGAGCACTCACCTGCGCCCTATTGCCACGACTGCGTCGTCCCCCAGACTATTTGGCACATTCTTGTTGAATGTCCCAGTCTGGGCGATCTCCGCGCACGTTATCTCTCCCGGTACCTTGTGCTCGGGACAGTTTCGTGCACACTAACTTGTGGACATTACAACTTTTTAGAGGAGGCCGACCTCCTCCCCTTTATTTGACTGTTTCTTTCGTATGTTGCATGTTCCTGCGCCCCCGATGCCAGAGCGCGCCTCCTTCTTGCTTTGTTTTCTTGTTATTTCTTTTAGCTTTGTTATTTGTTATATACACATTTGATTTTTGTTACTTCTTTCATAATATAGCCACATAGTAGGCGATGTCATGTAAGCAACTTATGCCCAAGCAAGCAGTCGCCAAATGGGCTCCCTAAACCTTTAAAAAAAATCAAAGCATAACTAGAAATGTGGCAACACTCGCCAAGTTTTATAACTTCTTGCGCTCACTATTTTTCTTTCAACCGAAAGAATCCTTTCCATTCACCGAAATTGTCAATTTTGATGGTTTTGTGCCGTAAGCGCAAAATAATTGAAACATCAACAATTCTTAGCACTCGCCGTTATAGGGTTAGATAAAATCTGCCGGGTCTGATCTCAAGGTTGTCATTTCTCTCTTGATTTAATTTTCTATTTAATGCCATTGAGTCGCACCTTGAGTATTCACACTCCATCGGATACACTTGATAGATACTCCTCATCCGTGCCAACTCAGGTTAGGCCACTCCATGATACTCCAACAATAGAACCGCAGAATATACCTTGCCCCAGCACCAACAGGCACCAGATGCAACCAAAGCCCAGACAACACCTACAGGCTATTCCCAGACTACCCAAACCTCACACAAGCATGCACTACACACATCTTCTCTCTTAATGACCCACCCGGCCACCCACTATATTCCACTGGCCCTGACACCAAAATACATGAGATGTAACCAAATTCCATACAACATCAAACACCTATTCTTTGATTACCCAAACCTTGTACAAACTCACACTACACCCAGGGCGTATTGTGCCCTTCTTACCATACACCCACCTCACAGAAGAGTTAGGGGTGGCCAGTGAGTAAGTTGAGTGTATTGGTGTTTTTCTTCCAGGATGCAATACGGATGAAGATGCTGGCAGCAGCGGAAGAGCGGCAGAAGCAGCAAGAGAAAAGGGGCCTTCACAACCCTGAGCGAGTGAAGGCGAAAGAAGAACGACTTAGGGCATTGGAAAAGACGCAGGAAGAAGCAGGGAGGTTCCCATCTGGGGAGGGAGGGCTCAGGGTAAGAGAACATGGCAAATCCTAATGTGCCTTTTCCTCCATTCTGGTAGATGGAGGAGGCTCATACCCTCCTGACCCTAGTGCTCCTGGGCGATCTCAAACTTGATTGAAACTACCTAGGCTTTATTCCTTTTAGATATTTGCATTTTTACACATTTTTGCTACTTGATCTAGTCACTTATTTTCCTAACCAGTGGATAACCAATCCCTCTTGGCTCCTGTTGGTGGGTAGGATGGGGGTGGGTTACCACACCTGCATTATTCTCACCTCCCCTCCCCTCCCCTCCCCTCCCCTCCTGCCCCCATTTTTTTTCTTGTGCATATTTTTACCTTCTTGTGAGGGAATGTCAAGTGTAGCATGGCCAACTTTGTTGTAGCTGTCATCTTGAGGATTGTGGGGCCTCCTGGCATTAATTCCTGTAGGAGGACCCACATCTATATATCTTCCACACATTCACATCACCGCTTTATACCTCTATAAAAACTTTCTCCATGATGCATCCTTATTGTTATTGCACTTTAAATTAAAAGAAAAAAAACATCAGGTGTGGTTAGTTGTGAGATGGGGTCCATGTGGAAGGGTTGGCTTTCCCAAGTGATTTTGTTATGGAAGCAAAAACACTCCTTGGCAGCTTTTCTCATTGCACCCAATGATAAAAGAGATTTAAGATTTGTTATGGAAGATGCACTGTGCCTTTTATAAGACATTGATTTATGTTGAGTGAAGGGGAATATTTGAATCCTAATCACTTGGGTACGCTCTTAGGGGTGATTGTTTTTTAGGCAGGTGGGTGATGCACACGCAAATTGTTTACATCTTATAAAAGAACTTCTGATGGGGCCTGGAAAAGTTGCTGGTGTGCTTTCCCCGCGCTCCCTCTCAGAACTACTTTATCTTTATTTTATTAGTAGTATTATTGTTGTTATTCTTATTATAGTTTATTATTTTTTTATTAATATGTATTATTAATATTATTATTCATTAGTGTTATTATTTATTTATTATTATTATGGCTATCCCCCCACCTGGATAGTGGTTCGGTAACCATGGTGCCTTGGTAGACTGCATGCCATCCTGGTATCACCTAGCACCAGGGTATGATAATAATAGGTGATCACCCACCCTATTCGTTAGTGGACCTGCCTCTCTACTTCTCTTTATTACATACCCTCCAATCCCTGTCCACACTCGCTCTCCTATTCACAGTAGTTCTGGCTACCCTACACACTTTCATCCTCTTATAGGCCTTAGTCTAGTTGTCATGGAAACTTGCATATATTTTTACTCAAGGGGTCAGGACCCCCGATTCATTGGTGAGTTAAAATTCTGGGAGTAAGTAGACAAACACACCAAACTATCTAAATTTATTAACCTCATGAATATTTACATATCTATACCAAATAAACTGTGTCCCAATAATTTATTGACAAAAATAAATTTTGCTCTGGTTCAGCCTTACAAAAAAATAAATAAATAAACTCAGTCAAACAACGAAAGGAATTCTAGCTACTTGCTAGCCTTAGAAAAATAACCTCAGTCAAACAAAAAGAGGGCAGGAAAAGCTGGGAAAGTAGGATGTCCTTTCACGGACCAGCTCCACTAAGGTATCTTGCGTGGTGTCTCCCCTTACACAATTGTAATAGGTGTTGACCATACAGTGGTTTTATAGACAGTTCCTGAGAAGGAGGTCTTCAACCACTCTCTGCTTCTCAGTTCAGGAAGTCAGGGATTACATAAAGCCAAGGGAAGGAAACTTCAGGAATCACTGAGGGGCATGGGGCACTCTTCAAAAGAAAAAAAAACATAAGAACTATGCCTACTTTCCCAATACCAGACAAAAAAAAAGCCAGGTTCCACCCAATCCAAAGATTTACCAGCCACTCACCCTTTTCAGATTACAATCACCTTCTCTCACTCTTTAAAATATGGGCAGATGATTACAATTCTAATCTTTCTTAAAAAATCATAAGGAAACTATGAGGTTGGCCAGAAAGTCTTGACTCGCTTAGGAAGTGGAAAGAAAACTACAAAATTTTATGGAGCGACAACATTTATTCTTCAAAATAAAGTCCATCATTCTCTACGATTTTCTTCCAGCAATTATCTAGTATCCGAACCTGTCCCAGATACCAGGTTGATGGTCAGCTGGAATATGGTTGATCCTCAAGGGTAAGATCCCCAGATTTGAAATGTGTACCACCTGTCTGACTGTGTCTTCTCCTTCAGTATTGCAAATTTCCTTCACAGCAACTCTGGTAGAAAGTTTTCGCTTGTAACAGTAGCGAATTGAAACTCTAATTTGACTTTCTTCCAAGCTCATTTCTGTCTAAAAACAGTGTATGGAGGCTGGTAGTCGAATGAGTAAGGCTAACCTAACCTAATGTAGTCGAATGAGTAAGGCTAACCTAATGTTGATGTTGCTCCATAAAATTTTGTTGTTTTCTTTCTGCCTCTTTAGTAAGGACTTTCTGGCTAACCATATAGTTTTTGTAATATAATAATATATCAAAACTGTCTAAAGAAAATTAGATTATTCTAATACAGAAAATAAAAATATATATATATTTCACCCTTATATAATCTATCCCACACCCCCATTCTAGGCTTAAACACGCTCACTTGCATCATTGACAAAGAAAGGTAGGGTAAAGGGACAGACTAAGGCAAAGTGGAGAAAATCCATAATAGACAAAATGGGGAGAATGGCTCTCACACACATATCAACCATACTCACTCACCATTCGCCACATAGTGGCAGTGTACACTGTGATGGCTGAAAGCCCATTTGCTAGGGCAAATATTAGGCCTTCTTCCAGTATACATGTAATGTGGCTATGCCAGCATCATCATTTATGGTTAAAGCTTAAGGACAAGTCGCCTGAATGGTAGGCTGAGTTGGCAAAGCCCATCACATTCTGGAATTTTCTTAACCTCCCAAGGCATTTGAAGATCATAGTGCAGTCTACCCTCATTAAAATGGACTGATAGGGAGGGGCTCAGGTGTCCATTTTAGCCAAATGTCCGGTTTAACCAATGATGGTATCATTAGCAGAGCTGGGTGTGACTTTAATTTTTTCAAGTGCGATTTTGCTGCTGGATCTGGTGCCACTGCAACTTTTTTCCCCCTGTGTGACTTTGCTTAGTCCAACTTTTTCAAAACGTTTGCAACTCAGAAACTCATAGTGCGGCAAAGTCGCAACTCGTTGCTGCAACGCCCAGCTCTGATCGTTAGTACATAAATGATACTAGGAGTAGAAACACTGTATGCTCAACATAATACACAGTAACAAAATTGCCAAAAAGGCACTGTAAATATATTTTTTTATATAATTATTTAAAATAAAAAAGGTTTGTCTTTAGCCTTTCCCATGTATGAAGCTTTTTTCACACTGTATAGCCACCAACGCACCAGCCTCTAACTTCCTATTAATTTGATTTTCTGGTCCCAGGGTCACATGTTTCTTCTTTTGGTTATTAGTTTCTCTTGAAGCCATGATTGTAAAATAATATAAGGATGAAAGATCACTAAAATAGCGATAATTGCAGGGCAACACAAGACTGCTACTCAAAGATGGTGAATAACAACAAGCATACAGAGCCATCTAAGGGCCACTTCCAGAAAGACTTCTTCTTTCTTCTTTTAACAATGTTTTTCACTCAAATGTAATTTTTCATGTTATATAGAAGGAGACTGTACTCTCTAGACAGTGCCTCTCTTGAGCCAGAATTCATCCGGTTTATCCGATATCCGGACTAACAGGGTCCATTTTAATGAGGGTTGACCGTCTACATTCCATGCATTTTTTTTCTCCTTTTCCCTTACGATGGCTACAATAGAGGACTAGTGGGCAACCGGAGGTGCATGGAGATCTGCCCCCCAAGTGCTGCCTCGTCCTCACTAGGCGTCAGGGAAGATGAGGTATACAAGACATCTTTGACCCACTCAGGGGCTTCCCTCTCACCATGTCCATGCCGCAAAAGGGCGTTTCCCTTTCTCATTTTTGGAGGTGGACCCTCCAACCCTCTTCCATCGCAGAGGAGGCTTACTCCTCTCTCCAAATCTATGGGTGTGCCAGCTTCTCCCTCCCCCTTCTTTGGAGCTGCCCAAGGGCATCTCCATCTCTCCAATAGCGGCAGAGCCTCCTTTTATGTCACACAGGTTTGATTGCCAAGAGAGATGACAGGCCCCCCCAAAATCAACCACTGGGTGGGAGCGGCTCAATAAGGGCAACCCCCATAAGGGAGCAAAGGAGAGCAGGGCCCATTGGTCTGTGCCCCCTCAGTCCTGGAATGTGAGTTGGCAGGGTGTTGATGTGCCTTTCACCCTCTCTCCCTGAGATGAACCACGAAAAGACAGATTGCTCAATTGGGATTCCTTGGCTGTGGGGATGGCCACATGGAAGCCCCCCCTCCCCCTCAGATGGACACGGTTCCCGAGATGACCCAGGCACAGATGGCAGGATCTTCTATGGGGGCAAACCTGCGCTCGATGCCAAACACCGAACCTAGATCCGCCCCTCTGCCAGCTTCTCTTCACGTCGCTCGGTGCCTCTGAGGAATCACAAGCAGAGGATGGACCTCATCCTTCGACTGGTGCCCCTTTGACAGCTAAGACCTCCTCCTTTGACTGGTGCCCCTTTGACAACTAAGACCTCCTCCTTTGACAGCTAAGACCTCCATTTTAGAGAAGGATCTTGCTGAGGCCAGTCCGTTCGCCCTCGGGGCTCCTTCCAGGGATGGAGAGGGCGAATTCATTTCCCACACTCCTCTCCTAAAAAGACAAAGAAGACTAAGGGTTCCTCTCCCTCTGCGAGGGCTCTGGGTCCACTGCCATTTTGGCAACCAGGCCAAGATCGAGATGTTCGCTTCCCCCGAGGTGCCCTCGCGTGGGGGGAATACAGACAAAAACCAAAGCCCCTAATGCGCTAAGCGGTCTATTATATCCGGTCCCCTCATTGAGAGGTTACCTGGGGGTTGTGAGCCTGCTGGCTTCTAACACTTTCTGATTATTTGCTCCATAGATGGCAGCATGTTGTTCAAAGGCAACATGATCCATCAGAGGAGAGCATTAGCTAACTTGTTTCGTAGAAAGCCGAAAGTGACCCTTTTCTCGGATAGAAACCTTCTAGCAAATCTGTCGATCCTTCAGAGGCGGCCATGATTAGTTCCCTTCGGACACTTGATGGCACCCCGGTGACTGTGACGCCGCACTCTACCATGAACTTCGTGAAAGGAGTGTTTTTTGCGAAGGAACTCGTGGATTTACTCCATAGATGACATCACCTTAGAGCTGGTTGACCATGGGGCGGTCAAGGTTGAACGTGTGATGAGAAAACAGGGAGGGGCCTCGATAGCCACTCTCTACACTCCGTTACATTCGACTGTGACAAGCTACCTGAGTCGGTACGTGCCGGTTGGTATTGCTACCGCGTGAAGGCATTCGTGCCACTGCCGTGGAGGTGGTACTGCTGCCACTGCTTCGGTCATACGAATGGTTCCTTGTTTGTTGTGTGGGTTTTGAATGCCATGTGGGTGTCGTGTGCATCCTAGAAGGGTGGGGGGTTTTGTTTAATGGTCTGTTGTCCATTTAGTCTGATTTGGGGGTGAAAAATGTTACTGTTGATTTGTTGGCTGAGGCGGTTTTGTGTGAGCCAGTGTTCTACTGTGTATGTCGCTGGTGTCTCCTGTTTCCCGTTGTGATTCATGGGTGTTGTGCTGTGAGCGAAATTTTGTCTGCGTAGGTGTAGGCCTTGATTAATGGAGTTTGTGGTTGTGGGATGTCATGTGGGAATAGGTTGAGAATAGATCCTTGTCGGACCCCATTGTAGAGTGGTTGGGTGTCTGATTTAAGGGTTCGATGGGTGGCTTTGATCTGTCTGCCAAAGATGAAGTTCATTGTGTGCTAGGATGTGTTTTGTTACTAGCAAAGGCTATGTTTATGTGTATGAAGCAAGGATTGTACTTGAGGCCCTTACATACAATCCTTGCTGTGAGGTTAGTGAGGAGTGCTGTGCTTTCCTGACAGGCATGTTTGGGCTGATTCTTTGGTGGATTAGTTTTTGGAGTGTGCACGGAAGTGAGATTGAACGGTAAGAGTTGGCTTGTATTGAGGGTTTGTTTAGTTTTAGTATGGGTATGATCTGGGCTAGTTTCCAGATTGAGAGGATTGTGTTGGTGAGCCAGGAGTGTTTGAAAATTGCTGAGATTTCTGTGTTGCTGAGGTGCTTGAGGTGGATGTTAGATATGTTGTCTGGAACAGGAGTGTTTGAAGATTTCTGTGTTGCCGAGGTGCTTGAGGTGGATGCTAGATGGTTTGTTGGACATTTACTTTGGATAAATATGAGCACTTGCTTTTTTTGTGGATTTGTCTGTGCATTGGGAGGAAGCTAATGTTTGAGTAGTGTTTCATGAGAATGTTAGTATTGTCTAGGTGTTGCAATTTGGGTGTTTCTGGTAAATAATGACTCGTGTGTGGGGGGGGCTTGGGTGGTAATGGTATGGATGGAAGGAGTCTTTGTTTGTATTCGTTCATAATTGATACCAAATGTGGCCTATTACTGGTCTAAATGGTGCTTTAGTATTTTTCATCTTTTCTTTTTTACTTTTACTGTCATCTTCGTTGCTCTTCCCATTATTTTGTATTCTTTCTCTATACTTTCTAACTCCTTCAAAATTTCAAGCTTTTCTCATTGTCCAGTAATTAAATGTAACTCCAATTTTAGTGAAGGCTTAACCTTTTGGTGGTTTAGTAACACATAACCATATAAGCAGTGAGATGCAATTCTTTGGTGCTACTAAGTGCTTACAGAACTACACAAGTTCCAGGTTGTTTAAATGCGGCCACGTACCTCAAAAACTCACTGTTTGGACTAAACTTATAACTGGCATATTTTTTACTCTGACTGGACTTTGTCATGTGCTCATTTCTGGTGCTTCTTTGTGTATTTCCTAAGTTATATTTTCTTTTTTTGTCCTTTTTTTAGTTATCTGTATCCTTATAGGTTCTCAATTCTCTGTTTATGGGAGATTTTTCCTTCGGCAGTGATTAACATGATTTTTCTTATTGGTTTTCTTACATTTTTGGAAGGATGCCGTAAGCAGGTCGTCCTCCACGGAGTCCTATCGAGAAAAGATAAAATTAAGAGGTACAGTGACCCTCGCCAGCTTTAAACGGAGTGTCAAGGATGACTGATTTCGAAAGTATCGCTAATGAAATCCCTCGCTATCGCTCCTTTTAGGATCTCATGGTTTACTGGATATTGCAAAAGTCCTGTTACACTTGTTACGACGCTCTCACCAAAGGACACAATGATAGTTTTGATGCACTTATACACGGTTTTATTGTTTTATCTTAGAAATATGTGTTTAATTTGTAATATTAATCAATGTTGTCGCCATCGGCGGCGAGCACGGCCTCCAGGCGAGACCTGAAGGCCGCGCGCACGTTGTGGACGAAGTCCTTCCTCATGGTGGCCCACACGCGCTTGACGGAGGAGATCTGTTCGTCGACGTTGCTGTGGCGGACCTTGGAGGCCTTAAGCTCGACATGCGCCGATACGTTGTAGTAGATGGACTTGAGGTCGGGCGACTGCGGCGAGCAAAAATCTGACCAGAAGTTCATGATTGACCCCAACCACTCTTGCATGGTCTTGGCCGTATCAGCCGGGTCATTTTCATGCTGAAAGACGGCCGCCTTCTTCGTCGTGATCTTTCTCACCCAGGGCAGGCCTTTCGTGGACAAGATGTTCCTGTATTCAGCCGCGGTGAGCCTGTAACCGGCCTCGAACCACAGCGGCGGCATCTTCTCGCCATTCGAAGCCAGAACGCCGAGTATCATCACGAAGGGCCGGGTGCTTGGTCGTGGACACTTAGTGGACCTCAGAGACGTCCTGGCCGAAGCTTACCAGGCGGTTGTTCTCCGCTGTTGATGACCGGATCGACTGTGAAGATTTTTTTCATTAGAAAAAAAAATTGAGAATTCGCTTGCCATGACCCTTTAAATGGTTGAGAAGGCGAGGACAGCGCTCACGACGTTCTCGCCTACTGTCGGCGAGCAGAGGCCTTTCCATGGGCCTCATGCTTTTCACACCGTCCTTGACGGCCATGGACACCGAGGCCACCGAGATGTTCTTAGCGAGTGCATTCATTTCGAAGGACTTTCTCATACCCAAACGGTTGACAACTTGAGGTCGATCTTTGAGGTCTTCCCCGTTTTTTAGCCTCTGCTCGGCTGACGTTCAGCCGCTTGGCGATCTCAGACTTGTTGTGTCCCGCGCGGAGGAGAGCAGATATCTCGATTCTTTTCACTTCCATCATGTCACACCTGCACACAATGGAAAGGAAGTTTTAATGACACGTTCTGGAAAAGTAAAACCTCAAGTTTGTTTGACGGAACTTTTTCTATCACGGAAAGTGGTAAATCTATCGAATAATAAAAAACCTGAATGTAACAGCTGTTGCGAAACCCGGTATATGGTGTATGATGGCCCTTAACCTGCTTGTTCCCAGAGTTATCTTGTGGCTCTTTAGAGTACACAGCACTTGGATGTGTGTCTAAAGGGATTTGAAGATATCCTTCATATTTTTGCAAGTTTGATTAACTGTGCTCTTCTCTCCCAAAAGTGACATGTTTTTTTGCCTAAAGGAGAGAGTATTCTTTACTAGCTACTAGTTTATTGACACCTGTCCTGGTGTTTATCTTATCTGTGCCATGGGTACAAGGGGTAAGTTCCCTTGAGTCGGAATTTTGAGGAAATTGTCCCCTGCCCTCCCCACATTTTGAGGTAGCGATGTTCAATACATATACCCCCTCCCCTCCCCATTATTTGCTAACAGATTCCTTTTGTTTTTCAGTGGCAAATGGGTTGATTTGAGGTCCACCTCGAACCCCTCGAGTGCTTGCTACGTTTACACTGCCCCGTCGCCAAAGGTTTAATAGTTTTGTATGGTTTTGCTCCGGTTTAATCTCGGTGCATCATCTCTGGGTTTCTCCTTTATTACCTTAACCCCCCCCCCCCTCCTCCTGTTTCCTCGCTCATTGGTGCTTGTTACGAAAGGGGTTGTGCTCTTCAAATAGGTGGTAAGGGCGTGGGGTCGATCTGGCTTCCCGGGGGCGGGTATTTCCCCCCTTCTCGGTTTCCTTGTTTATCCCTCTCCCGATTTGGTCCCCGGTGCTTTCGTTATTGTTAATGGGTGCTTCTTTAAATTGGAGTTGATCTCGGGGGAAGGGTCCCGTAGCAGGACAGGGGGTTCATGAGTGCTATAAATCCTTTTCTTGGCTATCCCATTTTCGTCTTTCCATTTCCCCCCTTTGTGGGTGAGTTGGTGGTTGCTAGTTGCCCACACTCAGCCTGAAGCTTCTTTGTGGGGCGATACTCTCATTTCCTAAGGTATCCCACACCCCTTCTTCTCCCGCTGTGTGCCTTTGATCCCATTAATGGGTATTGATACCCTCAGATTTCCCCCATTACCAAATCAAATATACCACGGGGTCCCCGCACTGTGTCTGCTTCGTGACCTTCCCCTCGAGTTCCCTAGTCATTCAAGCCGTGCTGGTTTGGGAGCCACGTATGTAAAATTAACTACCTATAAACTGGTTTTTTTTTTTTTTTTGCATTTGAGTTTATGTTAACTATGTATGAGGTGTATATTGTGAGGAGACGGCTATGGGTGAAATTTGGTAGAAGAGAGGAAGAAAAAAAACTGTATAAACCAGTTTCTTAATCCCTTTCCTCCAAGGGTTTTCTATAGCTTTCCAGACATATGCCCCACCGGTGTTTGAAAAAGTAAAAAAATAACTTTTTAATATATTTAATAAAGTATATCGCTTAGTTTATATATAGCTCAACATTTAACTTTGAGGATTTTTGTCTCTTCAAGACAAACTTTGTATATATTATCTTTATTTTTTTATATTGCTATGATCTTGTCATGCATTTATGTCAGCTTCAGAGTGTTTAAATTTTCTAAGGTCCCAAGTGCGAATATATATATATATATAGCAATTGAAGGGACTGGTTTACCGGGGGAGTTTAGATGAAAGCTTGGCAATAATATAAAACCAAGTTCTCTTGAAGACAGAAGAACCTTTGAAGTTAATTTTGAGCTATATTTTTAATATTGTGATTTTAATTATCGGATACAAAAGAATCTAATATATTTATTGCCCACAAAAGAAATAAGTGAATCCTTTAGTTTAGTAAGAACTTTGTCCCTGCAACTAAAACTAAATAGTGTCAATCACAACTTACCAGGGATGCCAACGACAAGCAAGTGGAAGCTAATGAACCAATTTTTATCTCGCTTCATATACCCATTGGTTGCCATTTAGTAAAATTATATAACAAAAAACATGGGATGCTCATTGTCAAAAATATATTCTTAGATTCCATACCCACGCCTCACCAAAGTTTCCCAAGGCCCCACCAGTGTGGGGTGCACCGCACTGGTCTAAACGAAAGCCAGGCCAGCACCGGCGAGGCACCTAATTCAAGGCTATTGATGTACTCGTTGGATTATTAAACGCAACACAGCTTTACACATTTAGCTGCTTTCTACGACGCAGCTGATGCTATATTGGTGGCATTTTTACTTAGATACTTTTGATATTGCAATTTATAATCGATAACTACACGAAATGTCATTATACTGAAGTACTTAGGTCGATAAGCTTGTTCTATAAAAATCTGTACTTGTAATATCTTAAATTACTTAATTACTATCACCTGTAGTTAGTTAGAGGTAAGCTTTGTGATCAAAATAGGATTTTCCTGAACTCTGGATTTGTTGGAATAAACTTTTATTTTCTCACTCCGTCCTCTTCCTCACCTCTACGCTCGTGTGGTGTCTAGGTGTACCTCTTTTTTTGTACCGACTTTAAGGGTACACTTTCGTACTCCAGAATGTTCGCTTCGTTGTTGAAAATTAGACTTAAAACTCTCGGGAAGTGATCCATTCTCTAGGGACGAAGAGTCCGCTTTTTGGCGACGATGGTGACCCCTTCTTGTTTATAGCTCTCTAGGAGCGGATGAGAGAGAGCCGCTCCCTCCAACTGCTTGGGAGGTTAAGGGAGGAGACTTTAACCCTACACCCCGGGGTGTACTCCTCCCACCGTTACCACAATTAAGGGATTCTGTCCTGTAAGAACAGGTAGGAGTGGAGCGAGGCTGTTGCATGCTATGTGAATTTTATAGGAGGCCCATGTAACAGGAGGGGTTGAGTTGGATTGCAGCTTAAACCACAGCAGGATTGCACCGATTGGAGTGGTCCTACACCACGATTAAAGCAGATGGGTTGGTTGTGCCATATCCACTTAGAAATGACTAACCCCCCGCTTCAACTTTTGCCCTGCAGGGTGATGCACAAGCGTGTACCCCGTGGGTTTAGGATAAGGAACCTGGTATCAATCTGAGAAGAAAGTGAAGTCAATAATTGCAAATGTATCCGTGATTGCTCAATTGGATACAATTTTACATTGGATTATTTTAGTACAAGTTTGATAAGAGGTTGTTAATGAACCTAAACTTGTGCTAAGCCGCCCTTAGATCCTGAGGAAGGATATAACCCGTACTCGGTGTTCCCACATAGCCTTCAGGTAGTGTATATCATGTTGTTGTGTGTGATCGTGTAGAGGAGTTCCATAATGTGCGGTGTGTATTGTTGCATTCTGGACCGTCATCTGTGATAGTCGCATCCAGCTCCCTCCGGCACCTCAGAGGGGCTGAGTAATGTCCACATAGCAGCCTGACCAGGTGGACTTTCCTCACAAGGAAGGGTCGATGTCAGGGGGCCATGCCTGCAGCCTGGGTGTTGGTTAAAATGATAAACGGAACAGTGAATGAACCGGGTGTGTTTCTGGAAGCTGTTTTTTAGTGGACGATTTGACACTTTTGAATGGAGTATGAATTGAAGTTATTTTAATGTTTGTGAGATTGGGCATTTTGTCGTGTCGTGTAGTGTAGCGGGCCTAGTAGCTGTGCATCCTGATTTTTAGGGCTTTGTTTTGTATGGGTGGGAGTGTTGAAGAATTTTGGATATGTTAGAGATCTGTACATGCATGGGTATAAGAGAACGGGCAAAGAAAATATAAAGAACGAAGTAACCTGAGGCGAGTTGGTAACAGCTTCCTGCGTCCCCTGATCACCGTTGGCGAGCGGCGTATCGCCTGCGTCATCCTGTATCCAAAAAAAAGCCTCGTTCAAGCGGAACTTTTAAACATCTCGCTTGCACTTTTTGGCACGCTACAGACCCAGACAGGGCTTGCATAGTCCATTACTGAGTATGAGTTGTTTATAAACTGCTTGATTCTTTGTACTGTCGGAATGTTGTGCGCCCGAGTCATTTGAGGGTGTTAGTTCTTGTATGGTCTTGAATATCATTTATGTATTTTTGTTATACCATGTGTTTTATGTATCATAAGTTTTTTATTAGATAGGTATGCATTGGTGTTCACATGTATTGATGGCAAGGAAGCCTGGTGAACCAGATGTGTGAGGGGAGAGTAGATGAGAGGAGTAGCCGTCTTTTCTTTGACGTGCGCATGAGTTAGGTCGTCTGCCTAGGAAGCTGTATATAGGGTGAGGGTATGTCATGCCTGTAGAGGTTAAAGAGGGTGGAGGACTACAAACTTTGGAGAACGCCGTTTGTAAAGTGTTTGTCTGACTAGCAATTGTTACATGGGCGTCTGCCTGCCAAATATTTGGCTAGCCATCCTTTTGCGCATGTTGGTATTGTATACTTTGCTGTGTGGTAGTAACGGGGATTGCATTGACGTTGGAAGAAGTGTTCTATGGGATTGTGCTTGGTAGATGCCATCAAAGATGCTTGTGTCAGAACTGTAAGAAAAGTGGTTGGTGAGTATAGTGGTCTAAAACCATTTGTACACGGTGAGTGTGTAATTGGTCGCTTAACTTCAACATAAAAGAAAAGTAACACCGAAAGTTCGTTCATAAAGATCTATTTACTAAAATTAGATGTTCAAGATTGTACTAATCATTTTATTCAATGGGATAGCCATCGGCCTCCAGGCAGCGTCCCAACCTGCTGCAGGTCGCCTCGACGATCCTATTTAACTGGTGATCCTGGTCCTGGGCTTTAACTCCACTTTTCTGATTCACGGGAACTTGTTGGCCTCTCAATCACGCCCCGCACATAATACTCCAAGGGAATGCAGTCTGGAGAGTTGAGAGGTCAGATGTTAGGAGTGATGTGATAAAAGAAATTGTCTGATACCCAATCTTGGCTACTCCTGCTTGTGTAGCATGGTGCGCAGTCCTGCCGTACCAAATACGGCCACCTCTTGGATCTAGGATAACACCAACTCCGCGCAGATATACGGGATCATAACGTGATCCTCGCTACTGACCACCACCAAACACCATGATGTAGACCACCGGGAACTATGTCTTGGTGATTCTCTGTACATTTTGGAGGACCCAGCAAGCCAGCGATCGCTTAGCGAGGTCACCACTTTGCCCTGGCAGAAATTCTTCGCGTCTGATAAGAATCAAAACATGACAGGCTTGGGGTGGGAGATGCATCAGTTTCTTCACAAGCTTCGCACCACGTCCCTTTCGCTTTAACATCTTGTAGTAGTTATGTATACTAGTTACTATATCGCTGGCCTAGATAGCATATATGTAAAATACACGGTATACATAAATGTTTGGTTGAATGAATGTTGAATTGGGATGTTAGGCCTAATGGGACGGTTTGAGGCAGTTAACACACTAGGGATCAAATACAACGAGATACAAAAGATGAATTGTATTTAAGAGCTAACAGAGAATATCACGATTAAAAGATAATTGATTGGATACAATGCAAGATACAAAATCGGTAGAAAACGCGGAAGTAATGTGAGAGAAAGATGAAGGATTAAAGAAAATTGTTAATATAGATATATGAATTTAGGAGTGATATTCAAAGGATCACAAATGGTATGATAAATGGGGCTCTGTAACAAAAATAAATATCACTAACACGTGATATGCATTACATACCTGAATTGTGAAACACTTTGAATGAACGAACCTTTGTGGATGGAAGCGAGGACACAAGTAACTAAGTGACGCTTAGAAAAGGTCGGACACGGACAGTTCCAATATTGTTAGAAAGCATTTTAAGAGTATTATATATACATAATGGTTGACCTCTCATCACTCCGGTCAAGTTCATTTGATAATGATAGATATAAAATGGTTATAATTGTTTAACTTGGGAGTACTTCAGATTAATAGGAATCTGGTGCAGTGCTACAGTAGTAGCAGATGTCTTCATGCAGTATCTGTGATGAAAGAATAACACTCCGTCGTCCCTGACTATGGACCTCATTGACTTTCTAGGATCGTTGTCAATGATGGCCTGGGTCCCCCTTGCAAATTCGAGGGGTTGTTTTCGTATCAGCGCATTTAAGGTGAGGTTTCCGAACCGCCGTACCCTCGTAAACCCAGCCTGACGCATCGAACTCTTTCCTGATCCTCTGCATCAACCTCACATTGACACCCAACCACTCTGAGATCTTCACATTGGATTGCTCTGCGTGAATACCAAGCAGCACCTCTTGTCTTTTCCAAATTTTGTGGAGGATTTAATTCAGATATGACATTGCTTCCTTAATAGACTATACACAAATGAGTCTACTATGATATAAAGAAGAGAGAACCGACGCCAGAAAATACGCATGCGCGGAATTCAGTTACCGACTGCGAAAATTTATCCACCACACCCTCTAGATTCTAGGATAATGTGTAGAGTAATCTGGTTTATGATTTGTCATTTTATGGCTTTGCGAGGTGTGGAGACAAGAGTGATATGATGATGTGTGGTAGTTCAGGGACTTTCTAGGGTATAGGGATTATGGCGATTGAAACGCTTCCATATAATGTTGTGCGAGTAGCTGTAGTTTACTATGATGAGTGTTTTTATTCCATGTACTCTAAGGTCTATGTTACTGATAGAACGGAAGTTAACGCTCTGAAATCACATCAAAACTGCCAAACTCTAAAATATAAAAAAGTGCCAAAATTATAAAGGCAAAAAAAAAAAAACCTTTAATGAAACAAAATATTACTTTTGAACTATATAAAAAAGTGTCTCCTAATGCTCTCTTGTTGCTGGGTAATGGTAGTGAAGAAGTCATACTCTTCATCTTCGTTGTTGCTGTTAAATTTGCCCACGTATTGCCTCAAGACCTCCTCGACTTTATGGTATGTGCTCTTCCTCACCATGGTGCCATACTTCTCCATCCACAAAAAGCGAAACTCGGGGAGGTAGGCAGCAGACAACTGGGATTCATCATGCCATCTCCCCCAGGATGGGGGGGGGGGTTAATGCTTGCTAAAAGTGCATCGACCAAGGAGGCTTCAATAGACGAGGGTTTTTTTCATTTCATGTCCTTGAGCCTGAAGACCATCACAGCAACTGTTGGTAGAAGAGTCCCAAGGTAAGCTTGCTCGTCCCTCAATCTTGTTCTTGTCCATCGCTTGGGCCACATGTGACATCATCTGGAAATAAAGCAATGTAGCTATTAGTAAATGTTAGAAATTCAGGTTGGAGGTGAACAGAGTATTAAATAATATATTGCCAGATGAAATCATTTAAATGTCAATATTAATTTTATATTTTTTTATTAATTTAATAACTTATTATCTTACCCTGCTGCTTCAGTAAGACGACATCCTAGTTGTTGATGCTGTTGCTCTTCAGCTGGGCCATCACTGTGGAGAGTAGTCATCAGTCTCCAGGGTGGTGTTTGGGACCATCACAAAATAGTAGGAAGTTCTACTAGTCGTATTGGAGACACAACCAGCCTCCTTCCTACCCCAGGATAGATGCTGCCTGGTGGGATCCTGCAGGTTCCAGAAGGCGCGTGACTTGTCTTTGGCAGCCCTGTAGGGTACCTTGAACTCTGCAGTACAGCCTCTGCTTCCTTGCTGGCCACTAGGTTAAAGGTGTGGGCAGTGAGGTTGATGGAATTTTCATCGACGGTGTTAAAATCGCCAGACCCAGAGTCAGCCCCCGCCCAACCCGGTCGTTCTACAGCAGCAGCATCACTATCAGGGTGACCGGTCATAGTCTGAGCCAATGGCAGTTCTGGCAGTGTGTCAGCATCTGCTCCAAACTGGACAAAGCGACTGACATTGTCTGTTGTTACTCTGAAATAAAAAGCCATAATTTGTTTATAAAATGAATGACAATTAATAAATATTAAAATTTAGTTTATAAATAAAATTAATACACAATTTATTTTTAAAAATCACGTTACGAATTTTTAATAGAACTAATAAAGGAATAAACAAATTAAACAATAATCTGATATTAATATAATTGGAATATCAACTGTTTAAAATCTAACCTGGTGACTTTGTTCTGAATGTGAAATTCATAGTGGCTATTTGACTATAGCCTGTGCAAGCACATCATAGGTATGATTGCCTGTCAGTTTAATGCACGCGGGCACTCCGTATTGTCTGCCTAGTGGTAAGGTCCAACTAGTGGACGGGTGATGTCCCGGTAATCTTTCTTGTGGGCAAACCAGCACTCCGCTCTTGTGGCTACTATAGCAATGCCCTCTGGCATTCCTATAAAATATTACATGTAGCAATATTCCATTGTAGCAATTTAAATATTATCATTACCTAATATCCTTTTAACGTAATGTACCTTGTGCATAAATATTAGCATACTTTCCTTTTTAAAATCAATGTATATATATTCAAATTGTAACCAATCTCAACATAAACGGGAAACCAATTTTACTTTCAAAATATATTCCCCCAAAATCCCTTTAGAAAAATATTTTTCCTTACACCAACACACACAAACGAACGCACGCCTTTAGCTACCCGCTTTGAAGCAGTCACCCATCCATTCGTGCTCCACTTTACTTCGAATCAAGATCCCAATTCACAGTCTATCATAGTTACCTTACTTCACTTCACCTTACATTTCACTCCATACTTTTCATACATTTCATTACGTTACGTTATATTTCACTGCCTTCCTCAAAAATCAACGATACTATCCTACACTTCCCATCCTTTTTACAAGTCAACTATACTTGTAATACCATCCTATAATCTCATCCTGTAATCTATATTTCAATTATATTTACGTTGTTTCTTTAACAATTCTCAATTTAATTATCTCATTCATTCGTATAATTGTAATTACCGCTTACTAGTTATTTCCTAACTCAATTCTCTCATTGTGCATTTGTTGATTTAATAAATATAATTATTTCGTTTATCGTCCGTTTTCTTATAAACCTAACGCTCTAAGTTTTCTAAATTCAGTTCACGTCAGTCGTTAGGCCTAAATATTAGCAGATGACTATTCCATCCAATTCAACAAATTTATAGTAATGGTTTTCAAATAACTATCTAGGCTGATTTATTAACTAAAATCAATCCCACTAATAACCAATACCATACTACATGTGGAACATTAAGAACCCTGAAATAAAAAAAAAACTTTTAAAATTTAGTTTTTAAAGTTGAAATATAAATTTAGCGAATATAAAGCAACCCATATATATGATACCTTTCATGAATGTAGCACTATTCTCACTCAAATATGACCTCACTATAACGGAATTGTCGAAATATCACTAGAAATGAGACATCCTTATAACGAGACATTTCAGAAAATCGTAAAAATTGAAATAACAAATTCAAAATCTTATAAATAGCTCATTGTTTTTGTGTAATGGACTCGGTAATATTTTTCATATCAATACTAAATTTATTGAAATTGAACCTGGCGTCTAGGAGTAGAAGCAATATGAAAATTTCAATCTTAGTAATGGGAATGAAGATTAAAAAATACCCAAAAATATAAGAATTACTTGATCAAGTACTGCTTGAAGTCAGTATTCGAATTAACCATTCGCCTGCTCATCGTCCTTCGCGAGATGGAGCTCTTGCTGGAATTCCGCGTCTTTATCAGCTTCTCGAACGTGATAGACTCTACAGCGCTGTGTGGTAGAATGTTGGCAACGAACATATCCACAATTATTTGGTCCACAGCATCCTATATCACCCCATTTCCAGAAGCAGTGATGGCAAATGAGTCTAATGCTTAGCTGGCGTGCTTTCCTGGGACTGGGAGAAGAAGACAGACTGATGCTGCTGGAAGCAGAAGAAGCGAGATGAAGTTTCCTTGACGTTCTTCTCAAACTGTATGAATTTAAGTGGGTGGGTCCTACACTGAGTCGTCAGGCTCACATTAGGAAACACCCCTAAAGGTGGTCGTGATGCTGTCTTCGGGGATTCCTAAAGCTTCCTCTGGAAACAAAGTCAGCACCAAAGGAGCTTCGACTCATACACTCTTACCCAGGCCTGGACTGTGTGGCTTGGAGACGGTGGATGCTCCAAAGGAAGTACCCCAGCCTCTGAAGCCGCTCCACCCGCCAAAATTTGCGAGGCGGAAGGAGAAAATGACTCTCATAGCAAGTCCAACCTTCCCCAATAAGTCATCGATGGATCGCAGCATCCCTGACGCTGCTGTGGCCACGAGCCGGTTGAATATAGAGAAGCTCTTCTGCTGGGTTCCTGGACATGTGTGAATCGCGAAGAATGAGGGCGCCAAATAATCCGCCAGGACGAAACGACCAGACCTCAGATGTTCGCTCTTTTTCACTCCCACTACATGGCAAGAATCTGGGCAACCATCTGGGCTGCCTGGCAAAGAAGATGGGAGATAGCCGAAGAGAACTTAAAGTTGAGTGCGATTGGGCCATGACTGTTCCCATGGACCTACTCCCAATGCCGCAACGGCTTCATGTCACTTTCTGTCGTATTAGAAATGGACGCACCACCATTTGATGGAATATTCCCCTGCTACCTTACCGCGACGACTGTGTTGTCCATCGGACTGTTCGGCACATTCTTGTTGGATGTCCCAGTCTGGGATATCTTCATGCACGTAACCTGTCCCGGTATCGGGATAAGCAGGGTCGCTACCGCTTGGCCCTTGTACTAGGGACTGGTTCGTGCACACAGACTTGTGGATTATCTGACTTTTTGGAGGAGGTTAGACTCGTTCATTTTATTTGACTTTCTATGGTCTTGGTCGCATGTTCATGAAGCGGGGAAAGCCCGCCTCCCCTGACGTCGGAACGTGCTTTATTTTCTTGTTTTATTTTGGGTTTTGTTGGTGTCTTTTTGCGTTTGGTGTTTCCGACTAATTTATTTTTAATGTAGCCTGGTATCAGGCTACATCTTGCGACTACCTTGTAGAAGTCGCCAGATGGGTGCTAAAATAATCCTCTTTATGTGCTGCTAGGGATTATTGATGCTTGCCTTGTGTCCCTTTATTAAAGTAGTCTTGACCGGGCACAGCTGGCCGCTGAAAAAACAGCCTATCTACTTCCCTTGACTTGAACATAAAGTAGTCGTCCAAGTGAGGCAGAGGGTTTCTGAGCCACTTCTTTTTGAGATCCAGTAGCATTATCAGTTTCAACATCTACTATGTTAACACATTCAAGTTCTACAAATTTCATAATTAGGTAATTACTTCTAATATCTGGAATATTATTTCTGAAACTTTTTGCCACAAATTTCCCCTACACTTTATTTTATTATAATAACAAAAAAATGACAACCACGCATTGCCTTAGATGTATTTTCAGTTTTCATCTCGAACACCGGCGCACCGTCACACATGACCTCCAATCGTTACTGGCAGAAGCAAACTGAGACTACCGTTTTGTTGCTCCTGCGCACTTGCCCCGGTTATGGTAAATGTCCATGGTGAAACTGGAATGAGATGCTGATGTACTTTAAATTAACGGATTTGAGTCAACAGATGTTTAATGTAAAGAAAGGTATTAGTCAATTAATGATTTTCAAAGTTAATTTGAAAGTTAAATCGTTAATGAAAAGGTTAACTTCATTATTTAACGATTAGCGGTTTGCTGCCCATTTCTATGTATTTTATAAACTTTAAATTAACAGACACACACTGAAGATCCAGAGACGAGGCAATATTATGTGTAAATATTTACAAATAGTAAATTAAGCGAGAGAGAGTTTGAAGAAGGAATTTATTATATATCTAATGTAATAATGAACTGCTAATTACTAATAAAGTATGATAAAGAAAAATTATAATTGGAAATAATTTATATTAGCTTTTCTTTTAAGCATCCCTAAATTTGGTTTATTACACTGTAAATGTTAGATTTTTTTTCTGAACCGTGGGCAAATATTAAATTCAACCATTTAGACTGACATGCAAAATTAAATTCGCGGTTTTTTTACAAAACTAGTTACGGTAACGGTCTCATATTGATTAGCGGATCTAAAGACTGAAAGTTTTTACTCGTGGGAATGTTGTTTTGCTTCTAACCAAAAGGCCAGAAACTGTATAAGTTTGACAAATGAATTTTACATACATATGTTATTTTTAAAAGTCATAACATAACATAACATAAGATGCATTCAATTCTAAGTTTTCAGGCATTTCAAGAGCATTTTTGAACGAATTCCTATCTATTGCATACTATTTCTAGAAGCTATTCACATACAAAAAAAAAACAACCAAAAGTTAATATTCAATTTAATTCAAATGGAATACTACCTAGCAACAAGAATCGGAATAGAAACGCACGGGAGAGCAAATCTCAGGTTTCCAGGTCATTTATCTATCTGGATACGACCGTAAATTTAATCTTCTACCTGCGCTCTTGACGTGTCCCCACCCTACCAAGGAGTTTGCCAGTGCACCCTACCTGAGTGACTTCTATGTTCGTCTGTACGTTTACCATCTATCCATGATATATAAAACAATGCTCATAATTTTCTCTTGTATTTTCTTGTATCTCTGAAGATGTTACGAGTTGTAACGAAACGCGTCAATAAATAAAGTGTTTTTTACCTAAGGAATCGTCTATTCCCTCGCTATAATTTCGAAATCGTGCTATTATGAACTTTGGAGAACTTATACATGGACTCAATCAGGACATAAAGGCAAATATAAGACAAATTGAAAGATGTGAAAAAAGAATCACAAACGCAAAATTAGCAGTCGCTTTTAACAAAACTTGTTACGATGAATATATATATATATATATATATATATATATATATATATATATATATATATATATATATATATATATATATATATATATATATACTAGCAGACATACCCGTCGTTGCCCGGGTAAAATATAATATGCTTTCGGAAATAAAGTAAGACTTTTTATACAGGGCGTTGCCTGGGATAAAAATTCCTGTCGCAAATAAATACAGATGACCATTGTTTGAAATTCTTATATTGTGGCACAAAACATCTTTACTTGCTGATTATTATTATTTTTAGATTGAAGGCAGATTTAGGAAAGGTGTGCACTCTCGCTATCATATAATATACTAAAAATGAGTAGACGTTTCACCGCACGTGCTCGGCAGTTTACGTTCACGCGTGACTGACCGTTAGTTATGAGCGAACAACGTCGTCGCCACAGAAACAGATGGAGCGTCTTTGCACATCCTTTTGTAGGGAGCGAGTGAGGATAGTGGGGAAGAGAAAGTGAGAGAAATTGGGGAAGAGAGGGGGAGAGATTGTGTTAGTCCCAACGCCTAGCTTGAAAAGTGCGAAACCAACGCATTAGGGTTATAAACAAAAGTGGAGTAGTTGAAGGGAAGAGAAAAGAGAAACTGATAAATGAGAGTAAGGTTTTTGAAAAGATAAAGGTGGTCTTTTCAGGGAAGATTCTCTGAGCGATGTAAGCTCAGAGAACCCTCGTTAATTCACAGTTTAAAAGAAACGGTGGAGAGATGAAATAAAGTTTGGAGGACTTGTTCCATCCGTCTGGGAAATGAGAAATTGTGTGCTTACCTTGCGTAGCTTCGGAATTGCGACCTTACCATCGAAAACCACTGGACCGTACTTTGAAGGGGAGAAACAGAACGAGGAGGGAGATGTTTGCGAGGCAAGATCAAGCACAATTGTGTCTGAGACAATCTCTAAAGCAGGAAAGGGGGCTCAGGGTGTGGGGAAGGGAAGTTCAATTCCCCCGCGTCCTAGGAAGTCTTGGGTCAATAAAGTCAGCGCACGTGTGCGTGTGGTGCATGGGGGATAGCCCGGCAAATGTATAGGCCATTTTTCTTACAGCCTCCCCACACTCAGAAGAAAACTTTGAAACTGTCAAAGTTTTCGAAGTTTAGAAGAGCATTGTAGAGTAATTGCTTTGAAGTATTTGAAAGGGAAACGCGCATTTAAAAGGCGAGCAGGCATTTGAAGGGGGAGTGAGCGTTTGAAAAGGGGCGCGCGTTTGAAAGGGAAGTGAGCATTTGAAAGGGAAGCGCGCGTTTGAAACGGGTGTGTCTGATTTCAAGTTGATTTTCCTAGTCTTGAATTTCCTTAATTTTACGCTTTGCTCGCAAGGCAACTTTGCCTCTGAGGCCGGGGAGTGGTGGTCCTTTCAGCAACCGAGTTGCTTTGGGTTGTATCCCTTATCTTAAATCTTTCCTGTGTTAGGTCCACACGACGACGTTCCCTCTCTCTCTCCCATGGTCGCGATCACCTTCTATAAAACAAGAGAGCTTATGCTCAGGAACCCAGATCAGCCTTAGAAGCAATCGAGGACACCTCTTCATCGTTGTGATCCGTTCCACTTCAATCTTCGGTGAATGGATTTACCAAGCTCCAACCCTTCATTTTAAAAACCCTCAAATTTCGAAATAAAGTTATATTTTCATCAAGTTGATAATAGAAATCCAAGTACGAATTTATTTGGTTTGACATCCACAAGAAAGAACAGAGTCCTCTCGCTACAAATGACATAAAAATTCCCAAATCATCATCATCGCCTCGAGTGACCTCAAAAATTTACAAAAACATCGTCTTCGATCGGAGTAACTCTCATCATTATACGAAACTATCGCATCAAATTTCTGGAGTCATCATCGAATTCTTTCAACGCAACTAAGTACAACTATAGATATAGGGGCGTCGTGGTATGAACCTAGATAGATACATCACAACAAATCTATAAGTTTTTGAGGAGAGTTATTGAATCGTAAAAAGACTCGAACAGCTAAGCTTATGGCGAAGTTAGGCTTAAGGGTTGGACACGAAATCGTTAAGGAATGGATGGAATACAACGAGGATAGAACAAAATATATATTATTATAGATTAACAAGAATGGAACATATTTGAAATTATATTGATTGAATTTGAATATAATTATACAAAATGAACATGAGTTTAATACTAAATTTTCGTCGTGACTAAGCTTGGTGTAAGGTAGATAGGTAATGGTAAGTAGGTAACAAGGTATCAAAGTAACAAGGTAGTAATTAGTGTGTATGGGGGTCTTTACGCTGAGAATGACGAGAGACGAGTCAGGAATATTTGTGTTTGATGTGGAAGAGCTGAAAGTGTGTTAGTTTGTCTTTGACTAAAGTAAGTGTTGCCGAGAAGAATGTATCTTAAACACGATTTTTGGATGGCAATTATTTATTACCAAAGATATATTAAAAATACATATACAAAATATTTGAGATTTTTGATAGATACATTAATAATAGGATTATTTAAGATGATTGATAATTTATACATAAGTTGAGATTTTACATAAGATTTAATATAAATTAAATGGGAAAATAAATGGATATTTTTACATTGAATTTAAAAAGGAAAGTATGCTAATATTTATGCACAAGGTACATTACGTTAAAATGATATTAGGTAATGGTAATATTTAAATTGATGCAATGGAATATTGATACATGTAATATCTATAGGAATGTCAGAGGGCATTGCTATAACACACCCCTAAGAAAGTTACCCCCATTTATTTAAGACCTGCTGTCAGAGTAATGCCGAGGCCTTCTGACGACGCGATCGGAGCGTGTGACGATAGGGCCATTGGTTGGGCTGCGAGTGCGGAGACACGGATTTGCTGCGGAAGTGCCTTTAGTATTGAACGAGGCACTGGCACGAGAAAAGGTTGATGAAGCGAAGGGGATCCACTTGTTGGTTCCTTCCAAGATGGTGTCAAGCGGGATGTGGGACTCTTGAGTCCCGTCGTCCGCTGACAGAGTGACCAGTGGGGAAGAGATTTGCTCCTGACTGACCACTTCTGCCGACGAGGGTTCCTGCAACAAAAGAAGAGGAGGCAGCAAAACGAAAGGTGCAGTTGGAGTAGCATGGGTGGTTAAAAGGGTGGGGTTGAGGTTGTTCTGGGGGATTACTGTACCATTAAGGGGTATAGTAGGTGGAGAATGAGGTGATAGTGGTTCTAGATGAACATTTTCGGTATAAGTGTGTTTCAGACGGTTGTTAGAGACAGTATCTTGCCTGGTGCCAAGCTTTAGGATGACGAGAAAGGGGCCGTCATAGACTGGTTGTAACGAAATTCGAGTTGAATCGCGACGGGCAAAAATATGGGAGCATGCTGTCTCTTCCTTCTGTACGAAAGTTTTATAATTAGCAGACACTCGAGGGGCAGTTGACTTAACTTTAGCCATCACCAGTACAAGATTATGTACGTATGAAAAAGGATTTAGGGAAGAAGGTAGAGGTCAGTCAGAGGAAGAAAATTAACAGGGTAGACGAAGTTGAGTACCGTAAACTAATTCCGCTGCATAGCAATCCAGATCCCCTTTCAAGAACGAACGAATGCCAAGGAGAATCAAAGGTAGCTTGTCCACCCAAGTGATGTTTGGATCGGTGAAGCGTAAGCTTGTTTTGATGGTCCAATGCAGACGTTCTACTGTATAGTTACTCTGGGGGTGGTAGCTTGTGGTACGAAAGCGAAAGGAGCCAAGCACTGACATGAGTGCATCCCACTGATGGGATTAAATTGGCTGCCACGATCAAGCATGATCGTTGAGGGTACACCAAAACGAGCAACCCATGCTGAGACGAAGTCTCGAGTGACAGTGGAAGTTCTGATGTCCGAGATAGGAACCGCATCTGGCCAGCGAGTAGAACGATCGAACATTATGAGAAGATAATTGCAACCACAGGAGTAAGGAAGAGGACCTACTAGATCGACGTGAACGGTGTCAAAACGCGACGAAGGAAGAGGAAAATGGACTAGAGGAGCTTTTGTGTGGCGATGGACTTTGGCGCCCTAGCATAGCAGGCATGGCAGGAATGCGTGAGTCCATTTTGCCACGTCGGCATTCATACCTGGACAAACGAAGCGTTGGGCAACGAGCTTACTCGTGGCATTGACACCTGAATGAGAGAGACCGTGAATTTGGTCGAAAATGTGCCGACGGTAAGCGAGAGGAATGAGAAGACGGGGACAGTCAGGCAACGAATAGTCAACCAAGATGTGCCTAGAAGGACTGTCCGGCCAGTCGATCTCGCGAACGGCGATTTGAGAAGAGTGACGCAGTGTTTGCGTGTCTTCATTTTGTTCCTGGGCAAGCGCTATTGCTGCCCTATCAATGGGCGCAGTATGGGAGAGTTGCGTGCCCGAAATCGATGAGATGCGATAACGCGCATCCGGTACGACGTTTGAAGAACCATGAACGTAGCGAATATCGTTCGTCATTTGCAGGATAAAGTCAAGTTGACGAGTGTCAACTGCACTGTGTACTGATGAAGTACTACGAGACGAACATGCACCGACCAAAGGCTTATGGTCAGTGAAAATGGTAAATTCACGCCCTTCCAAATGATGGCGGAAGTGGCGGACAGCGAGATACATTCCGAGGAGTTGTCGAGGGAACGTTGAATATCTCTTTTGAGAGTGTAGGAGCGCGAGAGAACAAAGAAAGAGGTCGCCATTGGTCACCAATCTTTTGTTGAAAGGTTGCACCTAAATGAGTTGAGCATGCATCTGAGGACACGCTGATGGGGGCTCCTGGCGAGGGATGAGCCAATTCCACAGCACGGGCAATAGAATCTTTAATGCGAGAGAATGAATCGCATGCCTCAGTAGACCATTCAGTTCGTTTTGGTCTTGGTGAGTATGACCTGGTCACAGTTAGGAATGAATCTATGGTAGAAATTTCCAATGCCACATAATCGCCTGAGTTGCTTGCGTGATGTAGGGCGAGAAAGGTTTCGCATCACGATGACTTTATCTTCGAGTGGGCTAATCCCTGCACGCGAGCCATAGTAGTCCAAGAAAGATAGTTGCGGGATACCAAAAATGCACTTGGAAGCGTTGAGTACAATATAGTACTCTTAAAGACAAGAAAAAAATAGCAAAGGTGAGAAAGGTGTTCTTCCAGCTATGAAGAGTTTTTTTTGGAGGTCATCGATGTAACAAAATACGAAAGAAAGGCACCTAAGGACATGATCCTCAAAGCGCTGGAAAGTTTGACCAGAGTTACACAACCCATATGGCATTTTGACCATTTCAAAAGAACCAAATGGAGTGGTGATGTTAGTCTTTGCAACATAATCTGGGTGAATAGGGATCTGGTTGAAAGCACGAATCAGATCCAGGTGAGAAAAGATCGTACAGCCATGGAGAGAAGAGGTGAAATCGGCTAAGTACGGCAAAGAATAGCGATCAGGAATTGTTACAGCGTTAAGAGCTCTGTAATCTCCGACTGCTCTGAATTCCCCCAGTGTGGATTTGGGCACAATGTGGAGTGTAGAGGCCCAAGGAGAAGAGGGAGGCCTACAAATGTCAGCATTCATCATAAAGTAAAATTTATCACCCATAGCAGAGAGTTTATCTGGTGCTATACGGCGGGGCCGTGAGAATACAGGACCGCCTGTTGTGTCGATCCGATACACCACACTATGTTTAATGGGCCTGTCCTTCTAAGGTGGAAGGGTGAGCTCAGGAAATTCCTGAAGAAGGCGCTGAAATGGTTGTTCGGAAGGTGGGAGACGAACAGAGAGGAAGTAACTCTGAAAAGGCGAGTACGAATTCCAAACAGTGAGGAGAGTTTTGAGGTCGACAAGCTTGCGTGACGAGAATCGACCAAAAGGCCGTGAGCCGAAAGAAAATCTAGGCTAAATATTGGACACTCTACCTCGGCCATGACGAAAATCCAACATAAAACATGACGGAGACCGAGTAAGACTTAAATGTTATGCCTTCCATAGGTTCTAATATTGGTCGAATTAGCTGCCTTCAGAACTAAGTCTGAGGGAGCAGAAGCTTTGACGCCCTTAAGATTTGGTATGAAAATGCATTCTGCACCAGTGTCCACCAGGAATGAGAAGCTAGAAAGTGGGTAAAAAATGCGAAAAGGAGAAATTGACCGATTAAATGAAGTGTAGGCAGGGAATGGAGACCCGTTTATCCATTACCTTGTTAGTTTAAAGTTTGTGATTGAGATGCTGGAGTAAGAGGAATGCGAGAATTTGAAGGTTGCAAATTTGAAATTTGAGGATTTGGAAGAAGTGGATGAGTTGGGTGAAGTGAGAAAACTGGAGAATTTGAGGAATGAAGATTTGATTGAGGATTTGGAGAGTTTGGTGATGAAAAATGAAGATTAGAGGAGTTTTGAAATGAAGACTGATGTGCGAGGAGTAGAGAGTTGAGATTAGGTGGAGTTACTGGTTGTAAATATGTGCAAGGCTGTAAACATTTTACGGCTTGTGTACTATATTTGTTATGATACCAGCACCACTGAGTTGGTTGAGAGGGAAAGGGAATTTTATGCTTCGGGAGACTACTTGTCGCAGTATGTGAAGGAACATAACGGTAGTTACAAGGCTGTGCACAGTGTACAGCGTTGTGAACGTATCTTTGATGGTACCAGCATAGACCCTGATTATGTGGAAGATAATAAGGATAGGCTTAAGAAGATTGAGAAATTTGCTGACTCTCACCTGTCGCATTGAGATGCTCTCGTTGGTTTCTCTTCCGTGAACCTGAACGAGGCCTGCGCCTCTGATTGTCAACCCAGTGCCTGCACTCGTTCCGTGATCCCCGTTGCAGCATTAACCTCTAGATGTCTGCCTCCACCCTCCGTATTGAGGCCTCGAGGTCCCTCGATAAAGATGATCGAACCTCTAAACACTATGCCCGGTCGTCAGAGGAACTCGTCGTCCCCCTAACCTGGGGTATTGATAGACGAAATAATTTATTAGATGGGTTCATGTTATTAGATGGGCCACTGCCCCATTGAACATAAGGGTTGTTATACAACTTGTCAGCGGCCGATACGAGTTGCTCGATCGATGAATTTCCCTCGTTAACAATTAACAGCCTGATCCCCTCTGGGACCCCCCTCAGGAAGATTTCAGTGTGGAAGGGGTTAAGATTTTCGATTTGTGCACCTTTCACCCTGATAAGACCCTTCAAATGTTTTAGAAATTCCGAAGGGCTCCCATCTCCTGAATGGATAGGAGCTCTCTCAGGTCGTCAACCTGGGACCTGCCGAACTTGGCATTAAATGCAGCCCTGAGGCCTTCTAGAATGCCCGCCTGGCCCCTTCTAGTAAAAGCTCTCTGAATTCTTTGAAAATACTCATGGGGAGGCACTGGACGACGGCAGTAATCTTCTCTTCTTCCATCACATGCTGAGGCTTAAGGATGAGGGCTGACGCCTCTAGCCATGCGATAAGCTTTGCCGGATCGTACACGGGAAGAGAGATGTAGGCATGGGCGTTCCTCTGGATGAGTTGGGGATTTGGAGCAGGGGCTTCACTAATTTGCTCGATTGGGCCGTTGCCTGAGGTCATCTGATGTTCCATGCTAGTCGCTACCGAGTTTGTGTGCATGTGTAGATGGATAGATTTGATTCATGTGCGTGTGTGTGTATGAGTGTGCAAAACTCAGTCACGTGAATGAACGTAAAATTTAAAAAATAGTGGGAAAATAAATATTCACTCGTATTTATATAGATATAATAAATTACTCTAATAAGAATATTATTTACTCAATAAGGATGTAATTGGAAACTTGGGATTAGGAACTAACACGTGTCGAGAGTCGACGCTCGGAAAATGAACGCTTGAGTATGTGACTCGAAAAATATGAAACCATGTGACTGGGTTGAAAATTTTTATTTGATTTTATTATTAAGAATATATGTACGTACAGGAGATAATTAAACAAATTCTGGGCATAATGGTTGAACACGCTGTGGTGGAGCGAATGCGAGTGTGTGTGAAGGATTATTCTCCCACCCTTTCCCAATACCCTCTCCCTCCTTCTATAAGAATGTGTGTGCGAATGGTGAGATGTTTATATATATATATATATATATATATATATATATATATATATATATATATATATATATATATATATATATATATATATATCTGATTTCATGTTTTGTCTAAAAAAAAATTTTTCTAGCTAATTACTTTTGTTACTTTTCGCCACCACTCTATTAAATTTGAATAGATGAATATTACTTCCCTTTGTAAAGAGTGGCTGACATTATAAGATTAGGAAGTAATATAATTGAAACTGCCATCAGCCTTGACTGGTTAATGATTGGTTGGAGAGGAGGTTTTGCTTTTTTTTTATATAGCCTCAATACGCGACCGGTGTGCAATATAATATTGTACGAGCTCAGAGGCGCCAGCTTCTTTTGATAAAACCTAGGTGAAAATTGTGACCACACAAGTGGCAGCTGGCAGAACTATCCCCGGGGGTAAAACGTGAGGCCTTTTCTTTGTTGTTAAGTACAAGTGTGGTTGTTAGGCCTCTTTGTACGATTTTCTATTATTTTGTGTGCTAGGTTATCCCTAGATTGTAAATATTGCGAGCTAGTATTCGCACATAGGATTGATTATATTTGATTGTGGATATTTCGCTAAAAAGTATGTTGAGGAATAGGTCACCTTCCCAGACAATACGTCTATATATACATATATGTATCTATTAGGTGGGAGGAAAGAAACAAAAGCCACGAGAATATGTATATATACAGTTACATACACATATATCCTCTAATGTACGTACGCGTCCTTCGCTACGTACAAGTACGTTCACTTCGTAAAAGTAATCCGTTGATTACGAGGTATAAAAGTGCGATTTTAATACAGGGGCCGATAGCGTTTAATAAGTTTACCAAGTTGCAGATCAAAGATATATTTAAAAAGTGAAAACTAAAAATATATTTTTAATAAGTCGCTAGTTAACATATATATACATACGGTAAATATAGGAAATGTATGACAGACTATAAAAAAATGGCAATCGGGTAACGTTATTTACTTGTTAATTAGCTTTTAAATGGGATACTATAAATCAATTATACAGAAGGAATATTTAAAAGTCGGAAAGCGGGTCGATTAACGAGAGATGCAAACAAAGGTAGTTTTACCTTAAAGAGAGTAAACCTCTATGAAGAGAAACCTCTTAGCGAGTCAGCGCGGGGGAATGGAGAAGGAAAATGGTTGTGGTTCGCGGCCGAATATCCTGATGGTGACGAGATTGAAGAGGGGGGGAGGGCAGAAGACGAGTTCACGATCCTCCTTGAAGACGGACGATGGCTCCTCTGCTCCAGAGAAGTGCAATCTCCAAAAATCGAGACTCTGACGCAGTGGCTTGGAGCGAAATCTCACACGCAAAACTGGAGATCCTTGAGAGGGGGGTTCCAGATGAAGCGAGAGGAATCTCAGCCAGCCCTTCGGGGATGAAGCGATGATTCGAGTCTTGCTCTGAACAGGGTAAGCCTTCACAAAAAATATGGATCTGCCTGATGAGATCCAACCTCGATGGTATACGCGAATACCAGGGACTTAAGGAAACAGACACGCGATCTGAACCGAAGGCGACGAGATCTCTAACTAAATCTGCCGATCTTTGAGAAACCCAGGATATTTATATGACGGCCATTTTTATGGTGCTCGATTGTTGGAAGGCACAAAAGTCTGTGAAAAAGCTTCCGGCGCCTAGAAGGATTAGCTTTTGTCGCCTGACACCGGTCTTAATCGTCTCCAACGATGTGGGTGGGAACTTTCGGCTATCCTTTTCCCGACTCGGAGATTAGCATTTCATCGGCAAAGTGAAAGCCTTTAGCGCCCAGCTTAAGTACACCTGTGAGGGGCTGACCGATATCCAAATTCTTTCTTCTTATATTTTTCTCCTTGGATACAGAGCTTACTCCACGTGGAGTTATACTTAGGAGACATAGGGAGGGAAGGAATTTAAGAAACAAATGAAGGGGGTCTTCTTCTTGACGTCCCTTTCCCTTACATGCTTCCCTTCCAAAGATGGCGTTTTCCCGACACAAAGGGGAAGGAAAAAGGGCATTTAGACCAAAACCCATCGATATTAAAATTTAAGCCGACACTGCGGCCATCAAGGTACAGGCAGGATTTGCTCCGTTTGATCCCAGATGACGGATAAAACTTACAAATACATTTAATGGGTAATTAATTACATAATTAAAATATATATATAGTTTCATGTAAAAGCAATACCACAATTTAGAATAAGGAATCAATCAAGCGGAGGGACAATCGAGGAAATAATTATTCTGACTGATAACGAGTGTTGGGAAACCGAGGTATGAGGTGGTGAAGGAGAGACTGATTGGGCAGGTGAAACGAATGAAAGAGAGTGTGAAGTATAAAAGGGTGAATGAATTGGAGAAGGCCCGCATGGGGAGGAGTGAAAGTGTGAAGATGTATGCACATAGGCTTGAGAGTATGGCGAGAAAGAGGTATGGTAATGATGGTGTGAATGAATGTAAACAATTGATGAGAAAGTTCCTTGATACGGTCCCGCGAAAGATAAGTGAATGGGAAAAAAAGGAGAGAATGAGGCTGACAGGTGAACAGTTGGTGTGGGAGGATGTGTTGGAACTGTTGGAAGACGGGCGATATGATGAGGAAAGAGATTTAGACGAGGATGGATGGTACAGTGTGAATGTTGGGGGTAAGAAGCCCAGGAGCTTTCCTCCACCGCAGCAGTTTGTCAGCTATCGGGATGCCGTGAGGGCTGCGCCAGCTGGGGTGATGTCGAGCTTCCTGGGCCGGCAGGTTGGATGGGCGAATGGAAGATGGACAAATGGAAGGGGACAGATGACTGGTAAGCATGTGAATGGATATATGAGGGAGCAACCGAGATATGTCTCAGCGAATGAGAAGTCAAATGTTGTGAAAAAGATCGTGGAATGTCGTAGGTGTGGAAGGAAGGGGTATATGTTGGCGGGATGTAGGTCGACGTATGGTGCATGTTTTGGATGTGGTAAGAAGGGACATATGATAAAGGATTGCCACGAAAGTGTGAAAGAGTATTTTGAATGTTAAGAAAAAGGCCATTTGAAGAGAGACTCCAAATTTGAATAGTGGAGCAACTGCTGGGGAAGTCTGAAGTATGCTTGTGGTAATTGTGGAAAGTCTGGTCATATTGCAAGGATGTGTCGTGACCAGAGGAATGTATGTAGCTATTGTGCGATGGAAGGACATTCGAGTGAAAAGTGTTGGATTAGACTGAGAGCGCAAGGTGTGAATGGAAAGTCTGAAGCAGGAAACTAAATCGTAAGATGGTACCTGGTGAAGTATCCTCTGGGTGCATGAGTGCGAGTAATGTTTTGATAAGTCTGTCTAGTGTGAAAGTGCTGTCTGGTATGAAGTATGAGTGTCTGGGTGTGAAGGTTGAATTGAACGGGAGTGAGTGTTTGGCTTTGGTAGATTCTTGATGCAAGACGAGCTTGGTATATAAGGGCGTGTATGACAAGCTGAGTGATAAAGCCCTCTTGTCTGAGTGTAAGGGTAGTTTGGTAGGGATTGGTAGTATGAGAGTGCCTGTTCAGCTGTTCGAATGCATGGTATGTTGATGAATGAGTGTGAATTCTCTGTGATTAATAAGGTGAGTAGTGAGTATGGTGTGATTTTGCGATATGATTTTATAAAAGTGAACCGTATGATGATGCATCCTGCGAATGATCAGATTGAGAGAAAGATTGGTAAAAATGGGGTGTATAAGTTGTATGTAGGGAAAGATAGTAGTGTTTTGAGGAGTGTGTTTACGGGTATTGAGCTGACTGCCTTGAAGAGTGTAAGGCTTGCGAAAGGTGAAAGGGTGTCTGTTAGAGTCATTTGGAGTAAGGATGTGAGTTTGAATGTGGGTGAAAACACTGATATTGGATGGAAAGGATGCGTGTTATAAGGTAAGGCGTGTTGCTGGTGTGTTTGATGGCTTGATGAGAATGAATGATCCTTTTGTATGTGTGCAGGCGGACTCCAGAGTAAAGGGCAGGTGAGGGAGGATCCAAGTTGGAGATGTATTGGGTCAACTCTCCACTGTCAGTGAGGTAGGTATGGATGATAGCAAAGATGTCAGGGTAAATGTTGCGAATGAAGACGTATGAATGGACGTATAATGAAGTGGAAAGGATGGTGGAATTGGATGAATGTTTGACTGAGTATGACAGGAAGGATGTATATCGATTGCTGTTTGAGCGAAAGGGGGTCCTCAGTAAGGGCGATTTGGATTTCGGGGTTGTGAAGCTTCTGGAATTTAAGATTATCCTGAAGGAGGACTCCCCAATCTATCAGCGGCCGAGACATTTCTCGCGTCCGGTTGCTGATGAGATTGAGGAGCAGTGTGTGGAATTAGAACGATTGGGGGTGATTAAAGAAAGTGAGAGTGTATGAAATAGTCCGATTGTGCCTGTACGCAAGCCGGATGGAAGATTTCGCCTGTGTATGGATTATCGATAGGTGAACGAAAGGACTGTGAAAGAAAGGTTTCCGATGTGTGTGGTATCTGAGTGTGCGTATAGTATGCATGGGATGAAGTGGTTTACAAAGCTGAATCTGTTACAGTGGTATTACCAGATGCCCATTGCTGAGGAGAGACGACCGGTGACTGCCTTTTCTTCCACACAGAGGTATTATCAGTTCCGGAACCTCAGCTTTGGGTTGGTTAATGCTCTCGGAGCCTTACAGCGGGCAATGAATGCTGTGTTGAGTAAGTTTGCAAGTAGGAATGTGATTGTGTTTATATATGATATTTTGATTATGACTGAGAGTTTTGAGGAGCATATGAGACTGGTGAATGATGTGTTGAAAACGTTGGAGAGTGTTGTTGTGGAGGTGAAAGTAGCGAAGTGTGAATGGTTTGTGAAAGAAGTGGAGTTCCTTGGGCATATGGTGAGGGAAAATGGGTTATGAAAGTCACCGAAGTATGTTAAGAAGGTGCGAATGTTTCCGAAACCGGTGACTGTGAAGCAGCTGAAGTCGTTTCTGGGTTTTATTGAGTTTTAACAAAAGTTTATATGTGATTGTTCGGGTGTGAGTAAGCCTCTGACTGAGTGGATGGGCAAGAAAGGTAGTACGATTGTCAGGTGGAATGATAAGATGAATGAAGCGTATGAGAGACTGAAAGAGGCAGCGACTGAAGATGTTGAATTGGCATATCTAGATTATAGTGTGAATGCTAAAATGCTTGAATTGTATACAGATGCGAGTGGGTATTGTATGGGAGGTTTTCTGATGCAAGAGCAGCGTTTGAATGGAGAGAATGTCAGGCGAATAATTGGGTGTGTATCCAAGGCTATGAATGTTGCAGAACGAAAGTATTCGACTGTGGAACGAGAGTTGACTGCGATAAAGTATTATTTGAAAGTGTTGCGTCCGTTTTTGTATAGTGTGAGGTTTGTGATCAAAACAGATCATCAACCTCTTGTGTATCTGCAGCGTATGAAGTGGGCTGATAGTGGGATTGCGAGGACTTTTGAAGATTTGAGTGACTTTGACTATGTGATTGAGTATGTGCCTGGTGAACGGAATGGAGTGGCTGATTTGATGTCAAGGTATCCTGGTACAAATGATGAAAATGTGTGTGGAGTGAGTGATCCTGAGTATTTGCCGAAAGGGATTATGAATGGAAAGGAGAGTAAGAGTGGTGGTGATTCCTTGTTTGAGAGTGTATGAAATGGTTTGCAAGATTTGAAGAGTGATGGAGTAGATGTGAGAGTGCCCGATAGTGTGGATGACTTAAGGAAGGAGGTAATGAGGGAAGTATGTAGGAAACCTGAAAGCATTGGTATGGCAAGGGTGCGGAACTTCATGAAAGAATTGAAAGCGATGTGTATGCCAGGGGTCCTGCCGTTTCAGGAAGTGTTGATTGTAGTGAGTCGTTTGTACAGAGTGATTGTTTATCTGCACTTTGGTGGTGAGAGGCCGATTGTGTACAAGGATGAGAAAGTGAGGGGTTCGAATGCTAATGTGGTGCATCTGCAGTGTTTGAGTGGTGTACACTACATTGGGTGATTGAAAAGTGTTCGTATATGAGGGAAAAGTATGATTGTCTGGATGAACATGAGTGTGTGGTGAGTGATGATGTGGGAGTTGATGGCGGTTTGGATGTCAGTGCTGATGTTGTTGTGGACGTTCCTTCTATGTATTGCGAACATGGTGGACCTGATATGATGGAAAGGGAAGTGAAAGTTGGTGAAAAGTTTTTCTGTGGTTGGATTGATACTGGAGCGCAAGTGTCTTTAGTGAATGAGAGGATTCTGAGTAAGTATGATGAGTTTAGATGTTGCGAGCATAAACCAGTGAAGTTACGGATAAGTGGATTGGGGAATGTCATGATAGTGGCATGGGAACAGGTTAGTTTGAGAGTGAGTTTGGGCAGTGGTGTGAATGTGAAGCATAACTTTGTGATTTTGAATGTAGAAGTTTAAATACCGCGTACATTAGTGTACGCAGAAATATTCCGACACAAGCTGCGTGTCCCTCCCGTATTCAAAATGCAACTTTCGCCTCGAATTCTCTTCGCCCCTTTTCGCGCCGTCGTAAATTGCAACGTGGAACGAAGGTGTGAAAGACTTACTCTGTCTGGCAGCAGATGAAAAGGTCTTTCGCGTGGCGATACGGATTTTATGAGAATTCGGTGCTTTCTCTCGATTTCTGCTCGTGAGAGAAATAAAAGGGAAACTTCTCACTGGAGTCAAGCAGAAGATCTTGGACCTACGTTGTGAGGAGAGCTCGTCCAACAATAGAAACAGTTCGCCCGTTGCAAGGAAGGAACTTCTCGGGGAATTGGTTGTTGCCGTCACGGTACTTGTAGGTGCCAAACTTCTCGCAGGCCCCCCATTCAGAGTCAGAGGTTGCACTGGAACTCCCTCTGTGGATTACCCTAGACGTAGCTAGGTAATCAGTTTTGGCTACCCACTCCAGGAGCCGAATAATCGGACAGTCACCTCGAGGAAGAAGAAGTCCGATTTGAGCCACAGTTTGGCTCGCCTTCGTGATCCGGCATAGGATCATTATATCACCGGTCTAGGATTACCTTCTCATTCGGTAACCTCGGACGGCCGGACTAAGTGCGATCATCTTCACCAGAAGAAGATATTCACCGTCATTCTCAAAAATACTTACGAACTCAAAAGTAATATTAAATTGAATTATCCCCTCCCCTAACTTCACCAGTTTATTTGTAAACTAGAAGTCCCATCCCGAGCCCATAACCTCGAGTATTAGAAGCGCTTAATTCAATAATACTATTCCATCCATTCTGTCGGGTGCCATTAAGACGCAAGCATTCTAGTGAGTAATTTTCAAGTATAATCCCCACGACATTTTTGTAGACTTATTTATTCAGTGCAAGATTAATTCTATTTATATCTATATACGCTGTCGCTTATTTCAAATTCCTGTACATTAAAGATTATTTTTGCATCTGTGTGTTTAACTATTTTGGACGATCCTTTGGCAATTAATAAGCAATCCACTCGGCTTAAATCTCAATATTACACCGATCCATCCATGATTGGCTTTTACTGAGTAGGGACACAATCAGGGGATCATCATCTTAATTTTGATCAAAATGGTACGCACCGGGGTTATTCTTATTCACCGGAAGTGGCTAAGGTAGGTGTATTGAATACACTTCACCTCCGCTTCACCTCGGTGCGGTAATAAAATATATGTCCAGGAAGTGGGACTGGGATTACCCACTCACTAAACCTCGACACTGAAAGATGAGCAAATGCCGTGTTGTTTCTTGCTTGGTGTGGACTTTATGCGATTGAATGGTTTTACTTTGAATGCTGATAAGGATTGTCTTATGAAAGGCGAATGTGAGGTGATGAGGTTGAATGAGTGTGCGAAGAATGTTGTCAAGTTTTGTGGTATGATCGAATTGGTCATGGATGATGAGAATGAGATTTTTTTAAGTGATGATGATATTCTAGAGATGCAAGAGATGTGTCCGTTGGTCAGTGAGTTGGAGAGGTGTGTAATAATGCGTGTTGATTTGAATGAATGGCCTAAGTGGTTGAGTGATTTTAAAAGGTATGTTAAGGATTTTGTTGTTTGTATGGATGTTGTATATTTTGTGAGGCATGTGAAGGATGGGGATGATATGTATGTACCTGTGATATTCTTGGTTGGTATGATTGGTCTGGTGAAGGTTGTGCATGATAATTATGGGCATATGGGTAAGTTTAAGCTGTGGGAGTGTATGAAGGAGCGTGTGTTCCATCCATTTCTGAGAACTGTTGTGAATGATGTTGCAACTACGTGTGAAAGGTGTCAGAAGCGAAAGGTGCAAGGTGTGCAAGTGAAACCACCGATGTTGAAAGTTGATGCGAAAGAACCGTTTGAATTGGTAGTGATTGATTGTGTGTCTTTGCCGTGTACGAGTGCTGGGAATGTTGGTATGGTTGTTATGGTGGATCATGAAAGCAAGTTTGTGTATGCGGCGCCTGTAAAAGATAAAGGGAGTGTGACTGTTGCGCGCGTGGATGAGCAGTTGTTTTTCCTGTGTGTATGGAAGCCTAGAAGATGTCTGAGTGATAATGGGCCTGAGTTTGCGAATGAAGTGTTTGAGCGAATGCTGAGAGAGAATGGTGTGGAGCATGTGAGGACGACTCCGTATGTACCATCTTCAAATGGGTTGGCTGAACGTACCATTAGGACTTTGTGTGAATGTTGAGAATGATGAGTACGACTTTGAATAACTGGGATGAATGGTTGAGTAGAGTGTTATGGGCGTATAATTCGACGGTGCATAGTGCAACTGGGATGTCCCCGTGTCAGTTTGTTATGAATTTTGAAAGGTGAGTGAAAGATACGTTTCGTTTGAATGAAAGTGAGCAGAGTGTATTGCGTGAGGCGCATAAAAGGTTTCGTTCGTTTGAAATTGATGCAAAAGTATTGAAGGTAAAAGACGTAAAAGGTAGGTTGAATGTGTCGAAGATGAGTGAAAAGTTTGAAAGACCGTAGGGAGTTGTGAGAGTCTGGGAGGATGGTGTGACGTATGTTTTGGAGAGTTTGAATGAAGGTGTGACTGAGAGAGTGCGGGCTCATCAGAATCAGTTAAGGAGGTGGAGAGAACATCCTGACTACCTGATGAGCCATCCGGTATATGAACTGTGCAGAGAGAGAGATAAGGTGCATGATGATGAGAAAGAATGTGATAGTATGGATATGTCTGGGAAAGAGCTTGTCTTGGTCTCGAGGAGTAGAAAGCGTACAAGGAAGAGTGAAAGAGAGAATGCAAGTACGAATGAAAGTAAGTCTGAGCAGTCTTTCTGGCATGGGGGAGCTTGGGAGAGAGAGATTGAATGTTTGCATAAGCAGGTGAGCGATTTGGCTGGTGTAAGTAGACGAGTGAGTGAGCTGCCTGTGGCTGATAAATACGGTTTTGGGAACAGTATGAATGATAGTGTGTTTGGGTAGAGTGAACCTAGTGTGGCTGATTTTTCTGGTTTTGCGAATGGTAAGGGTAGAGGTGAGTTTGATGTGGAGAATGAGGAGGTGGCTGACTTTTCTGGTTTCGGGTTGGAACCAGTTGAAGGGGTTTCCGGTGTAGCCACTGAAAGTAGAGGGGATGTGAGTGATTTGTCTGTTTTGCAAGTGTACCTTGAGTTGGATGAGAGCTGTGAGTGAGGAGCTGATGAATGGGGGTATGAACAGTGAAGGTTCTGAACGGAAGAGTATGAAAGAGTTCGGTCGAGAGATGGGAGAGCTAGTAATGAAGGCTAAGAGTATGGTGGACGACATGATCTATACTGACGAGAAGACTGACAGTACGACTGACGAACAACCCGACAGATTGCTACACGTGGCCAGGGACCAGTAGACGAGTGTGAATGGGTGCAGAGGGGCGCCATTGAGTAGAAAAGGTACCGTGAGTAAGGATTGAGACTGTATTGTGAATGACTGTGGTCGTATGGCCTAAGGAAAGACAGGGTGTGGTGGAGCGAATGTGTGTGTGAAGGGACATTCTCTCACCCCTTTCCCAATACCCTCTCCCTCCCTCTGTAAGAATATATGTATATATATATATATATATATATATATATATATATATATATATATATATATTGATCCAAGTGATCCCTTCTTTATAGTCCGGAGTTTCAATATATATTAGAGAACGAGGGCAGCAGAAAAGAAATACATTTTTCTTGCTTCATTTAATTTCAACCAACGTTTCGAGGGCCAGCCTCATCTTCTGGGTACTGGAATTATATTTAGTATAAATACAAAGTAATTCTAATTGACATTGGATAGGTAACATAAGTGGAATGGTCTTACAAGTCACTTTTTTGTATAAGTCATGATACCACAACGATAATTGATGGAATTGCATTGGTAATAGCAACATTACACAAATTAACATGGAAGTGGCAAAGTAAGGGAAACATTAATTTAAACTAAGAAGGTGGTAAAGGAAGGTAACCACCTAACGTGCAATATGTAATGGGAAAGACGAAGTTTGGTCGTTAAGTGTGGGTTTACTATCTAAAATATATATGGGTTCAAGGATTCGTAAATCAGAGAGGGTGTTTGTTAGCTGTAGAGACTATAGAAAAGTCTTCGAAGGTTTACCTGTAAATTGCAAGAATTGGCGTGGAGTCGGATGATAGAATAGTCAGGTTTGGTTAGGGGCAAACCCGTACGGCAGGACCTCCCGGCGCGCTGTTTAACTCTTGAAAGGAGAGTTCGGCTGGTAGAGCCAATATAGGTCTCAGCGCACGATGGACACAAGTAATTATATATGAGAGATGAACGACACGCATCAGGTAGGCGATCTTTATAACGAAAGAGCGAGCCTATTGAATATTGGTTTGGGGTGATTATTTTGAGGTCCAAAAAAGGCAGATTTTTGTGGATAATCGAGCGTATTTCAACAGTTATCTTTGATGTTTGTGGGCCAAAGAAGGGCACCGACCAGAAGTGTAAGAGTTTATTAACGGTGGCTTTATCTTCACTCGGATTAAGGAAATGATCAAGACATTTCCTTATGCGGTTTTCCACAAAAAACTTTGGGAATCCGTTTTCTCGAAAAGATTTCTTAAGAAAAGAAAACTCTTCATGTAGTAGTTTGTAATTAGAGCATATTTTAAATGCTCTATGTAGCAGGGTGTCAATAGTATTAGTTTTAAAAGAACGTGGAATAAAGCTAAAGAAGCTTGTTGATAGGCCAGTCCAAGTGGCTTTGCGAAAAACACTTGTAGATAATCCGGTGGGGGTGCGGGTTAACTTGATGTCTAAATAAGACAGGCAGCCATTGTTTTCTATGTCCATAGTGAATTGTATTTTAGGGTGCTGCTTGTTAAGGAATTCAAGAAATTTAGATGCATTTTGTTCTTTACGAAACAAGATTATGCAGTCGTCGATGAAACGCCTATAAAATACTGGGGCGAATTCTTTGGGGCAAGCTTGGAGCCAAGAGGTTTCGTGGAAACAGAGGAAAATATTAGCAAAAGTTAGACCTAACGGAAGTCCCATCCCGACCCCTTCTTTTTGAAGGTAAAGTTTGTTATTAAAGAGAAAATAGGAATTGGAAACGGATAAATCAAGAAGAGAACGAAATTGTGCTTGGTCAAATTGTAGAAAATGTTGAGAAGAAGTGAAAGTTTTGTGTAAAATGATGTCAATTGTTTCTTGTAATGGAATGTTTGTGAATAGATTTATAATGTCAAAGCTTGCCATGGTATACTTAGGAGGAGTAGGAAGGCTGGAGATTTGCTCAAGTAAGTCATAGGAATTACGGAGAGTGTATTTATTTGTTGTAGGGGAGAAAGAAGAGGAACCAAATATTTTGCTAGGGCATAGGCTGGTGTGTTTATAGCAGAAAAAAAAATGGGTCGCAATGGATTAGATTGTTTGTGTATTTTTGGTAGGCCGTACAAAATCCCTGGGGCGGAACCTGAAGCAAAAAGACGAGAATATGTCTGCGGATCAATAAGGTTTAACTTCTTAAATTTGGATAGTACACGGTTAATTTTATCCCCAGTTTTATACATTATATGTTTATTAGATGATTTGACTTTAACAAATTTTGTAACATCGGAAAGGATAGTGTGCATTTTTGAGATGTAGTCAACTTTATTAAAAAAAAATTGAGCACAGTTATTAAAAGAACAGACATAAAAGATCTAAGGAAGTTAGCTCAAGACAAGTCTTTAGTAATTTGCCGGCCCGACAAAGGTAAGGGTGTGGTAATTTTGAATAAAGTTGACTACATCTCAAAAATGCACACTATCCTTTCCGATGTTACAAAATTTGTTAAAGTCAAATCATCTAATAAACATATAATGTATAAAACTGGGGATAAAATTAACCGTGTACTATCCAAATTTAAGAAGTTAAACCTTATTGATCCGCAGACATATTCTCGTCTTTTTGCTTCAGGTTCCGCCCCAGGGATTTTGTACGGCCTACCAAAAATACACAAACAATCTAATCCATTGCGACCCATTTTTTTTTCTGCTATAAACACACCAGCCTATGCCCTAGCAAAATATTTGGTTCCTCTTCTTTCTCCCCTACAACAAATAAATACACTCTCCGTAATTCCTATGACTTACTTGAGCAAATCTCCAGCCTTCCTACTCCTCCTAAGTATACCATGGCAAGCTTTGACATTATAAATCTATTCACAAACATTCCATTACAAGAAACAATTGACATCATTTTACACAAAACTTTCACTTCTTCTCAACATTTTCTACAATTTGACCAAGCACAATTTCGTTCTCTTCTTGATTTATCCGTTTCCAATTCCTATTTTCTCTTTAATAACAAACTTTACCTTCAAAAAGAAGGGGTCGGGATGGGACTTCCGTTAGGTCTAACTTTTGCTAATATTTTCTTCTGTTTCCATGAAGCCTCTTGGCTCCAAGCTTGCCCAAAGAATTCGCCCCAGTATTTTATAGGCAAATCATTGACGACTGCATAATTTTGTTTCGTAAAGAATAACATGCATCTAAATTTCTTGAATTCCTTAACAAGCAGCACCCTAAAATACAATTCCCAATGGACATAGAAAACGATGGCTGCCTGTCTTATTTAGACATCAAGTTAACCCGCACCCCCACCGGATTATCTACAAGTGTTTTTCGCAAAGCCACTTGGACTGGCCTATCAACAAGCTTCTTTAGCTTTATTCCACGTTCTTTTAAAACTAATACTATTGACACTCTGCTACATAGAGCATTTAAAATATGCTCTAATTACAAACTACTACATGAAGAGTTTTCTTTTCTTAAGAATTTTTTTCCAGACAACGGATTCCCAAAGTTTTTTGTGGAAAACCGCATAAGGAAATGTCTTGATCATTTCCTTAATCCGAGTGAAGATAAAGCCACCGTTAATAAACTCTTACACTTCTGGTCGGTACCCTTCTTTGGCCCACAAACATCAAAGATGACTGCTGAAATATGCTCGATTATCCACAAAAATCTGCCTTTTTTGGACCTCAAAATAATCACCCTAAACCAATATTCAATAGGCTCGCTCTTTCGTTATAAAGATCGCCTACCTGATGCGTGTCGTTCATCTCTCGTATATAATTACTTGTGTCCATCGTGCGCTGAGACCTATATTGGCTCTACCAGCCGAACTCTCCTTTCAAGAGTTAAACAGCGCGCCGGGAGGTCCTGCCGTACGGGTTTGCCCCTAACCAAACCTGACTATTCTATCATCCGACTCCACGCCAATTCTTGCAATTTACAGGTAAAACTCGAAGACTTTTCTATAGTCTCTACAGCTAACACCCTCTCTGATTTACGAATCCTTGAATCCATATATATTTTAGATAGTAAACCCACACTTAACGATCAAACTTCGTCTTTCCCATTACATATTGCACGTTAGGTGGTTCCCTTACTTTACCACCTTCTTAGTTTAAATTAATGTTTCCCTTACTTTGCCACTTCCATGTTAATTTGTGTAATGTTGCTATTACCAATGCAATTCCATCAATTATCGTTGTGGTATCATGACTTATACAAAAAGTGACTTGTAAGACCATTTCCCTTATGTTACCTATCCAATGTCAACTAGAATTACTTTGTATTTATACTAAATATAATTCCAGTACCCAGAAGATGAGGCTGGCCCTCGAAACGTTGGTTGAAATTAAATGAAGAAAGAAAAATGCATTTCTTTCCTGCTTCCCTGGTTCTCTTATATATATATATATATATATATATATATATATATATATATATATATATATATATATATATATATAGTCATATGAGTTGCTGCTGACCAGTCTAATCTTCAATTTCACGGTGAAGGTAAGGACATATAGGAGGCTGAGGTACATGTGATTTATTTATGGAACAACGTTTCGGGCGTATCACCCATCTTCAGGTTCTAAAACATAAATTAATCTAATACAGTTAAAGAATATTAAAAATAATTAGGTTATGACTATGTAGGTGAATAAAAAATTAGAAAATAACTCAGGAATTTAAAAGTCTAGAGAATCAAATTATCAATCAAATATAACACTATTGAAACGAAAAAAACTCACAAAAAACAAAAGTAAATAATTACATAATATTGCTTACCGATGAAGTTCAGGAGAAATCACAAAGTGAAGAAATTATAAAGGATGTGGCTTAAAGAAGGATAATTTAGGATAAGAAAGCATATGAAATCTAAAAATGAAAAATGAGTGCGTAAATTAAATTTAGAGCGTTCAAAATCAACCAATAGGCGCTCGTATGACCGAACTTTAAATTCAATTTCATGGTTTAACAAATAATCCAGAGAAGATTTATAAAATTCAGAATGATAAAGGGATTTTCGATAAAGCTTAAAATAAACAAAACTGAGATACACATTACCATTACGACAAATCTCAAGGAAAGTACAGTCAAGAGAAGATTTCCTAAGTCTTCTCGATAGCTTGGAAAAAGTTCGGTAGTACTTTAATCCTTAGATTAGACTGGTCAGCAGCAACTCATATGACTATATTTACAAGAAATATGGACCTAAAGGATTAAAGTACTACCGAACTTTTTCCAGGCTATCGAGAAGACTTAGGAAATCTTCTCTTGACTGTACTTTCCTTGAGATTTGTCGTAATGGTAATGTGTATCTCAGTTTTGTTTATTTTAAGCTTTATCGAAAATCCCTTTATCATTCTGAATTTTATAAATCTTCTCTGGATTATTTGTTAAACCATGAAATTGAATTTAAAGTTCGGTCATACGAGCGCCTATTGGTTGATTTTGAACGCTCTAAATTTAATTTACGCACTCATTTTTCATTTTTAGATTTCATATGCTTTCTTATCCTAAATTATCCTTCTTTAAGCCACATCCTTTATAATTTCTTCACTTTGTGATTTCTCCTGAACTTCATCGGTAAGCAATATTATGTAATTATTTACTTTTGTTTTTTGTGAGTTTTTTTCGTTTCAATAGTGTTATATTAGATTGATAATTTGATTCTCTTGACTTTTAAATTCCTGAGTTATTTTCTAATTTTTTATTTACCTACATAGTCATAACCTAATTATTTTTAATATTCTTTAACTGTATTAGATTAATTTATGTTTTAGAACCTGAAGATGGGTGATACGCCCGAAACGTTGTTCCATAAATAAATCACATGTACCTCAGCCTCCTATATGTCCTTACCTTCACCGTGAAACTATATATATATGCAAGTTTTATTAAAGACCAGGTCTAGTTGAACCTTAATAAGCTTCTTTCTTTGCTTTTCTAATTTCCTTATTATTCTTTTTCCGTCTTGCGAAAGGTTATAGATAAGTGTTCCGATATTCATGGTTTATTTTATCTAGCTGAGCTTTCGGTCACGTTTGACCATCTTCGGAGCCTTTAAATGTTTAACCAGTGTAAAATTAATTCGCTCCGAAGATGGTCAAACGTGACCGAAAGCTCAGCTAGCTAATTTTCTAAGGAAATTAGAAAAGCAAAGATAGAAGTTTATCAAGGTTCAACTAGACCTGGTCTTTAATAAAACATGCATAAAAGAAAAACTATTACCTAAATTATATATATATATATATATATATATATATATATATATATATATATATATATATATATATATATATATATATATATATATATATATATATATATATATTTGATTTCATGTTTTGTCTAAAATGTTTTTTTTCTCTTCCTCAGCTAATTACTTCTGTTACTTTTCGCCACCACTCTATTAAATTTCAATAGATAAATATTACTTCCCTTTGTAAAGAGTGGCTAACATTATAAGATTAGGAAGTAATATAATTGAAATCGCCATCATCCTTGACTGGTTATTAATTGGTTGTACAGGAGGTTTTGCTTTTTAATATATATAGCCTCAATACGCGACCAGATCGCAATATAATATTGTACGAGCTCGGAGGCGCCAGCTTCTTTTCATAAGACCTAGGCGAAAATTGTGACCACACAAGTGGCAGCCGGCAGAACTATCCCCGGGGATAAAACGTGAGGCCTTTTCTTTGTTGTTAAGTACAAGTGTGGTTGTTAGGCCTCCTTGTACGATTTTCTATTATTTTGTGTGCTAGGTTATCCCCTGGATTGTATATAGATATTGTGAGCTAGTATTTGCACATAGGATTGATTATATTTGATTGTAGATATTTCGCCAATAAGTAGGATTGTTGTTTTTTGCGAGATCTCAAATTTATTTACCTCTATTTCTTGTAAATATTTACCCCATATTTTTTTTTTAATGAAGGACTGTATATCTAATCCGTTTCATTTCTCCCTCGGGTTTTCACGTCCAATTTAGTGTAGGAAGCGGGTTTGATCGATTGGGAGTTTAGTGTAGATTTTCGGCCCGCTACAACGTAATCATTAAGAAATGGATGAAATACAACCAGGATAAAACAAATTATATATTATTACACAGGCCTGCGTTTGAAAAAAAATTTTATGTTCCCCAGGATTTCTTTGTGGTGTCTTAATGGAAACAACCTCTTGAGCTCAAAAATGAATGTATATTTGTTCAATCAGGTCAGATTTTCTCAGTACAGCATACACCATTTTCATTGAGATTACCTCATTTTTTCTGAATTTAAAAAAAAAAACCTTTCTCTATCTAATAATGCATTATTACTGTTATATCATATAAACAGGAATACACGTATGTAAACTATAATTCTTTTAATAAACAAAAAATAAAAGAATGCAACATAATAAAGAAAATAATTATAATTTCGAAGAACAGACGCCCTTGACGATTTTCGTTTTTGCCTGTCATCTGGTGCATCACGCTTCAAAACCAACAGTAGTCAGCAAGCATGTTTCCGTTCCATTTACACTGGTACCTGGATTCCATTGTTTTTATGTCCTGTTCGAATCTTTGCCCCTGTTCTTTACTGTAATCCCCGCAGTTGTCGGGAAAATAATCCAGATGGGACTGTAAAAAGTGTATCTTTATAGACATTCGAGCTCCCAAATGTTTGAGACTTGTTAAGAGCTGATTGACCAGGGCAACATATTCTTCTAGGCTTCTTTTATTGCCTAGAAAATTGTTAACTAGAGCTTTGAAAGCTTTCCAGGCATCTTTTTCTATGTCCTTCATTGATGCATCAAATTGCTGATCAAGTTCCTGATTTGAAGTCCATCAAAAATTCCCCCATGGAGCTTAGCGTCACTGATTTGTGGAATTTTTTAAGAAGAAATTTAAAAGCTTGGCCTACTTTATTAAGGGTTTTGACATAATTTTTCATTATACCAAGCTTTATATGCAGTGGAGGGAGGAGTATTTTTTGAGGAGGCACTAAAGGTTCAGCTATCACATTGTTTGATCTAATTCTAAATGCTTCTCGTGGAGGCCAAACCTTCTTCTCTTAGTGCATACTATCTGCACGACTGTCCCATAAACATAGGAAACAGGGATGCTTCGTGTAGCCTGTTTCCGCCCCAAGCGTAAGAGACACGACCTGAAAAAAATTTAGCACGGTATGTAAATTCAGTGTAATATTTCTAAAAACAAATTCAAAGTAATATTTCTTAAAACAATAAAAATATGAATATGTACTGAAAAATCCTGTATGCCGATGCATTAAATCATCGTATTGGAACTAATTGGATATATGTACATCTTATTTTGAGTTTATTGAGTTGTGTTGTATACCTTCTCAATTAGGATAAGTTCCCCATTAACCCAATAGGATGCATTAACCTATAGGGACACACTTCAACAAAAAATATAACTCAAAAATGACTCATGATTTCCAGATTTGCATTCTTGTAAAATGTAAGTTGACCAAAAGGTGTATACAAGTATTAACAATTAAAAATGAAAATGTCAATATCAAAAAGCTTAGAAATGCCAAGTGTAAAATGATCTTACCTTTAAGTCACTACATATCCTCCACTTATAGCTAGAGTAATTTATTGCATCCAGCAATTTTTTCATATTTTCATAACTTTCAGTAAGTTGGATTGAATGGCCTATAGGAACGGAAGCTATCTTGTTACCAATATTCAGTAACACAGCTTTTAAACTTCTACTGGAGGAATCTATGAACAGTCTCCATTCTAATGGGTTGTAGGGAATTCCAAGGGCCTCAACAAGTCATTTAATATTGGCGCAGTATACTAAAGAGCTGGAAGAATGCTGTAAAAAAATAGCTTCGAAACTCTTGTTCTCTATTTTTGTACCCCCCTAAATGTTGTTTCTTAAGCGAGAAGATTACTTTCACGAAGTCAAGAGCCAAGAAGTTGTGTATTCGCCTTTGAAACCCCCAGATCCCTAGTCAGGTCATTTAACTGAACTTGAGTGAATGGTCTTGCGACCATATCATGTGTGGAAACCTGATAAGACTCAGATGTGTCATAATCTTGGTCAACCTCCATATTAATCTCTTCATGTACCTCTATATGTTCAGGGGGAGAAGGTATAGGAATTCCTGGGCCATGGGACAGGGGTTTGATGGCAGAAGGAACATCCGGATATGCCACATTATGTTTATTCTTCTTATTTATACCTGTGGAAAATATAATTGCATATTACATAAAGGAATTGATTTGGAGTTGCAGATAGTACATAAATGTTTAGTAAAGGATATGTTCATGCTGAAGTGAACTATGTTAGTTTTTAATTTTATGCTAAGTCTTTGCATAATAATGACATTTTCAGGAGCCAATATAATACAGAAAGCTTAAATACTTGATACAATGCTCACCTTTAAGATTTGTCATGCAAAAATAGCAGTCCGTAGTGTGGTCCTTGCCATCTCTCCACACCATGGGAACACCAAAAGAGAGGGACTTCTGTTCGCCCTGCCTCCAGCGTCTTAAACTTATGTAGCATCCCTTGCAGCAGATATGTGGTGCAAAACTTTTATCTCGATCTCTTAGCCTTACTCCAAAATATGCATGATACAAAGTTTTAATTCCAGGAGGGATTGTACTTTGCTGCTCGGGAAAAGTCACTTTGCCGCAAACATAGCAAAATCTGTCGGAGCTATTCTTACATTTTCTGTTCATTTTTAACTCAACCACTATTATTATTATTATTCTTATTATTATAATGCTAAGCAATTTTTAACCTGCAAATAATAAACCTATTTGCATAATTACTTAAAATGTACACAAAATTTACTGCGAATAGAGCAGTGCAAAAACTATTGAAATTTGATGTAATATAGGAGATGTATAAACTATAAAATTATTATCACCCCCTGTCTTGCAAAAACTGGAGGTGATAGAGAAAAACGGATGACAGATTCGGATTTAGGAGGTCAATTTTATTAAGAAACACTATAGAAAACCTAAGGTACATTTTTGACGCAGACCAGTGTTATAGATTAATAAGAATGGAACATATTTGAAATTATATTGATTGAATTTGAATTTAATTATACAAAATGAACATGAGTTTAATACTAAATTTTCGTCGTGACTAAGCTTGGTGTAAGGTAGATAAGTAATGGTAAGTAGGTAACAAGGTATCAAAGTAACAAGGTAGTAATTAGTGTGTATGGGGGTCTTTACGCTGAGAATGACGAGAGACGAGTCAAGGAATATTTGTGTTTGATGTGGAAGAGCTGAAAGTGTGTTAGTTTGTGTTTGACTAAAGTAAGTGTTGCCAAAAAGAATATCTTAGACACGATTTTTGGATGGCAATTATTTATTACAAAAGATATATTGAAAATACATATACAAAATATTTGAGATTTTTGACAGATACATTAATAATAGGATTATTTAAGATGATTGATAATTTATACATAAGTTGAGATTTTACATAAGATTTAATAGAAATTAAATGGGAAAATAAATGGATATTTTTACATTGAATTTAAAAAGGAAAGTATGCTAATATTTATGCACAAGGTACATTACGTTAAAATGATATTAGGTAATGGTAATATTTAATTGATGCAATGGAATATTGATTCATGTAATATTTTATAGGAATGCCGGAGGACATTGCTATACGACCATGGACTCCATCCAACCTTTCATCAAGGAGCCACATTCATCTCACCGAAGCACCAACTCGACCCAACGGGACGCTCAACTTCCGCGACGTGCAACTCTCCTAGTCTCAATTACACCACTCTTCACAGTAAGTAACGCAAATACGACAATTCAACTCAGGCCGCAGATAAAGTTTCAAAACCCCTCTCTAGCCGATTTGCTAGGTCGTTGAATTATATGTGCGCTTCACTTCGTATTAATTCGTTATAATTTATTTATTCGCACTTACTTATTTTTTTTATTGCACTCACAGGGTCATATGGCAACGTGTCAACAATTTATTCATCTCACATAGTGCTAAGGCAACGCGGCAACAATTTATTATTAACATTCGAGTAATGCTAAAGCGACATGCTTCTCATCTAAGTAACAGACTAGCTTAGTCAACTTACAAATGCACAAGCTATGCAACGCGTATAGTTTTTTTACTTCATTTCCTTCAAGATTTGCAAGTTTGCTCGACTATTTCGTGCATCAAATTATTTATTTAAGTTAATTAATTAATTTTTCAAATTCATTATATTCATGCTTACTTTTAATGTATTATTGAAATAAAATAAGCGCACTCAATCCGCATTTTAGTTCCTTCTATATACGTTCACAACTGAAATGACACACGCGCGTTCATGTGATCTACAGCTGGACAAAAATGACCTTTTCACCACCGAGTTTCAAAGGTTATCGCTTGAGATTTCAGTCTATCATTTGTATGGGCGTTATCGTGTAAATGTCGACTTAATTAAAATCATTTCCTTTGTAAAATTTGATCTAATTGTTCTGTGTAAGTATTTTAATCATTATTCTATTTTATAATGCTTAATGTGTCGAATTGCTATTTAGTTCCCAAGAACTAATATAATTTATGCTCATGTTTTTTTTTAACCAACGAATTAATGTTATCATGTAAATACTGACTTAATTATTATTACGCATTCTATCTGTACCATTTTGATAGAAATATTCTCTATAAATATTTTAATCATCATTTTACTTTGATGATATTTGATGTATTGAATTAGCGTTTTGTTCACAAGAACTAAATGTCATTTGTACTCGTGTATCATTTTAACCAGCGAATTATTGTACATCTTACCTTATACTTATATTATTCTATTTCCCATGCCACTGAATCTTCATTATTGTATTTTTACCTAAGTGATTAATTCCGATTGAATTATATCATTGTTTTGATTCGAATGCTCTTAATTATTGCTATTTTTATGTGTACCATACGAATGTAACTACATTTGCTAATCAGAAGGCTGGGTGTTCTTTGAAGTGAAAATGTACACAAAAGTTGTGCACACTCATATACACGTATATTATATATACGTGTGTGTGTGTGTATAACCCCGTACACAAAGGCAAGATTTCTCAACTAAAAGTGACGATAAGTTGTAGTTTAGCAATAAGTGTTTACCTGTTATATTTCACATGGAGCCTAAAATCGGAGAGAGGGGAGGGGGCGGAGGCTCGTTTGTGGGGGCCACTCACGAAGGGCCAATGAGGTTAGTGAAGCCCGGCTGGTCCCGCAAGGCACTGAACCACGTACCCCCTTGCGTGGGCACCCACCATATCTAAAACACACTTACACAAGAGACGAAATGTCCAAAATAGTGGCCTCCACATCGTAACTGGACGCACGAATTCACCACCTCGCTGAAATGAAAAATACCCCCGTTGGGGAACACCTAAACATAATAAACACCCCCATTCTTGAACAAATTACGATAGCTCTTACATACCCTACACCAACCTCTTCTCCCCCTCTACACTCCTACACCACCTTTCCCACCAAACCAGAACACTACATACATACCTTCTTTTGCCGTATAGGACTTCAAAACCATCCTCCAAACCCACCTTATCCGAAGAACCCCACTTATAACGACCTGCCTGCGATCAGGATCCCCCTCCCTCAACCTTAATACAAAAACATTACCCCCACCCACCCGGGTGCCCTCCCTGGGACCGGGAAAGAACCCTGCCCCTTATTCTTGACCATCTCAGAACCTCTCAAGAAGACCTATGGAGAAATGCCGCATGCCGGAGACGCCTTCCTGAGCGTTGCTAGGTTCGATTAAAGAAGACCCCAGGGTGGGGAAAGGTAAAAAATGAACCCACTGGAGTTTAAAGAAATAACCCCCTGGAGGTAAAAATGAACCCCCCGGAGAGAATTAATGAACACCCTGGAGGTAAATAAATGAACCCCCGCTACAAATATTTGGGTTGGAAGATTCTTGCTGATTCTACCTCTGCCACACCTTCATGTCAAGGTGTTTAAGAGAGTATTATGCGTGGTTGCCCACCCTGCGAGATCGCACCAATACACAACATGGAGACGTGTCAATACCACCTGATCGAAAGATGCACAAAGGAGGAATAAGGAAACAAAGTCACCATCACACATTCACTCCAAGCTCGCCCAAACATTTTCTCCTCGTTACCATGGTAACCAGTGGCTACAAGGCACCTCGCCATACGATTTTTGCCATGTCTATCATACACGATTTCCAGGCTTGCTCAAGAGCCACGTCTCTTTCTCACACACACACATACTATCAAACAGTTGATCCATCTTTTCTCGCATAACCCGCCATTACATCTACATCCGCCTCATCTTTAATACCCGAGGTCCATTCGTTTAACATCCACACACAGCATTAAAAAGATTCGCAACATTCAACGCACTAACCTAACTGAGACGGAAATGTAGCAGGTTGGATAGAGAACTCGCTAAGCGGCAGATGGCAACGGGTGGTGTTGAATGGAGAGGCTTCTGAGTGGGTGACCGTTCATAACGGTGTTCCTCAAGGTTCTGTCCTGGGACCACTATTGTTCATCATCTACGTCAACTACATGGATGGTGACATGGTTGCGAAGATTTTTAAATTTGCCGATGATACCAAGCTTGGTATGGACGTTGCAAAGGAAGGAAATACTACCCGCCTACAAAAAGATCTTCGTAAGATTAAGGAGTCGTCGGAAACGTGGCAAATGCCTTTTGACGTAAACTAATGCAGAGTGATGCATATCGGCCACCGAAACCCCCAATTGCAATATATCCTTAAGGGCAATGCTCTTGAACCCACCGACACTGAGAAGGACTTGGGTGTAACTATCACTAGTGACCTCAAGTTCTTAAAGCAGTGTAATGAGAAGGAGAAAAAAGCCCAAAGGATGTTAGGCTACATAAAGCGACAGTTTGGATATCGGAACAAGGAGATTGTAGTCTGTTTATACAACTCCCTTGTCCGGCCGCACCTGGAGTATGCCGTACAATTTTGAAGTCCTTCGTTTCGAAAGGAGATTGCGAGAATGGAACGTGTGCAAGCCAGGGCAACCAAACTGATTCCCTCTATCAGATACAAGAGTTATGAAGATAGATTACCGGAATTAGATTTGTTCACGTTGGAGACCCGGAGTCTGAGTGATCAGCTTATCGAAGTGTTTACAATGCTTCAAGGCTTCGACAATGTAGACTACAGGGATATTTTCCAGCTTAGCGAGAACTGAACCCAAAATCACGGTTACAAAGTTGAGCTGAATCGCTACCACCGTGATCTGTGTGGGAAGTTTTCACATACAGCATCTGTGGTACATGGAACGCACTTAAGTTGTCATCAGCAACTCTGTTGAACAGTTCAAGTCAAGACTAGATAAATGCTTGAAAATTAGCCGCTTGGAGACTTGAAGCGTGGCGCGAGTGCTCCTCTAGAGCGTCAATCTGACCCTTTAGATAACTGCGCCTGCTCAACTGTCACGCCAAAAGTAGCCTCTTTGAATGGATCGTAAGGTCTACTAGGGTACTTCTTTTCCTTGTAACTCTTTTTAGTCATTACATATTGATTCCTCCTCATCAATTACTTTCTGCAAAGTGTGGTGGTGAGGGTGTGGAGGTACGCATCAACGCTAATTATTCTTTACTGCACTCGCGGGAATAAAAGCTTCGAGGTCGCGCAATCTCAGATCAGCGGACCCATATCATGGATTAGTAGGCTTTGACGAAACGAACAGGAAGCGGTCTGGTTATTCCTCCCATCCACCTACACGTCGGTATTGGTATTATTCATGATATAAATAAAGGCCGACGTGTGCGCTCATCTAGCCAACATACACGCAGGTATGATTATTTATCCGGTAATACTTGGGTTTATGGGCGCACGCTAGGGGCGCTATTTTGGGGCTACAATTTAGGCCTTATGACGTCATACGGTAGTTTCACATGTCGCCAATCACAGCGTTGTATTTGTTTGGTTATTTGTTATCGGATCTTTATTATTTAATATTTAGTAAGTGCTTGCACTTCTACTCGATTATATTAGTAGTGTAATGAATTTTTCTATGCCTCGTAATGTTGGGGGCGTGGGGCGTGTACCTATTTGGTTATTTCGTATAAAAAAAATTGCACAGCTTCTCTTAATGTTAAAATAAACAAATATTTTCACACACTGGCAACCCTTAATTCGACCTTATTTCAAACATTGGCAACTCTGGAGCCAAGCAGTTAAAAGTGCGGGATTCTTATGCATTTGGATTTGTTGAACTTTAATACGATTGTTGTCAAGATTTGCAGCAGGTGTGGAAATGAAGCACGGCTCGCTTATAGCAGTGAAAGGTGGAGATGGTTTAGCTTTTGTCGCGAAGTGATTATTTATTAGGTAATTTAAGACAACTATAGCGCAGCCAAAATTTAGTAACCGTCTAAATGTTAGCCTTTCAAATGAGGAATATTACGAGGGGTTTTTTTAAATTGTGGGATGTGTGTGTGTGGGAGGGGGGGGGGGACACACGGTGCTTCGCCCCCATTTCGAAAGTAACTAAAAAATGTTACCTTTTGGCGAAAATAGCCTAAAGTAGGCTACGCTATCGTCTTTATTATTTCGATAAACGTGCAGAGCCGATAGCATTAATTGTAGCCCAAAAGTGTAGCCCAGAAATAGCGCCCCCTAGAGTGCGCCTATAAACTCAAGTATTGCCATTCATCCTTCCACACACCCAAACTGGTATGGGTATTCTTCTGCCACAAATACAAGCCGGTGTGAGTGTCCCCTCACCCCCACCTCGCCATAATCACTGCTTTGAGCAGTTTAAGTCATGTACAGTTGGCGCCAATTCCGCGTCTAACACGTTTTGTCCTTTCTAGCAACGATATGAAAAGAAGGCGATGTTGTTCTTATCGTTAAGTTATTTCAACCAATTAATGTTAAGTCGGAGGAGGTTTGAAGAATGTTTTATTTGGGGGCGGGGGGATTTAACGAGCTCTAATTTCATTATTTTCTAAAAAAACAAAAACAAACAAACAACGAGGTGAAATTACAGGAAGTAAATATACCGCTCTGGTAAGATCCAGTTTCATTATTTTTTCCAAACTAAGAAGCGAAAACAAACGAGTGCATGAGTTTGTGAGGAGTACAGGGTCTGCCGAGTGGTAAAGTTAGCAGTGAAATGTGTAGAAGATACCTCAAGAGCACGCTTCTTGCGGCACTCTTGACCAGATGGGCGCGCAATTCTCGCGGACAAGACAGACTTTCAGAGTAAAGGCTGATAGATAACCATGTTGCAGCTAACATCTTAAAGATTGGGTTACCATATCCCATCGATCCCAACCCAGTAGGGATAAATGCTAGGAGGTTAGGTATGTTCCGAAACGATCGGAATTGTATTGTTGTTTTATTTTCTTTGTATTATTTGGCGTACTTAAGGGGTAGACGCCATGTTATCGCTTCAATCTCAGTGAGAGGATTTATTCCGAGTGAGCGTACGAAATAAAATTCGGTTCAGCGAAACAATTGCGTTTGTTTTTACGTGTTTTTTATTTTTGCGATTTTATTTTCGGTCAATCAAAACCCACCGGCATCATGCTGTGCATTTTAATGATTCGTGTGAATTACAGTTAAATCGGGCTTGACAACCCCAGTACGTTTTGCTTTTTTTGTGGTGCTTTGTTTTCTCGCGTAAAAGTTGGTAAAACTCGACAGCATGTCTTCTTTCGACCTATTTAAGTCACAAGGTGAGTCTCATGGACTCTGTGGAAAAGAGTTATTAGTGTACATCCAAGAGGAGGAGAGAACAGAGAGAGAAAAAAGAAGAGAAGTAGAAAAAGAAGAGAAAGAACGAGAAGAAAGAGGGAGAGAACGAGAAGAAAGAAGAGAGAGAGAAGAGAAGAAAGGGAAAGAATTCATCTTCATGAATTAGAAATGAGCAGAACCCGGAATGAGACGCTTTCCATCAATTCAAGGACCGACATTCAACAAACAGCGTCTACAAAATTACTCATATTAAAGAAGGTGAGGATTTTGGGTCTTATGACTCACATTGAAAAGATTTTTGAGGTAAGCCAGTGGGATATTGAGGCCGACGGCGTAGCCAAATTGTTGCCATTACTGAGGACTCAGCTCAGTTATATATTCATTTCACACCCGTCAGAGGCAACTATTGACTACTCTACGTTAAAATCCGTATTACTGGCACCCTTCATTATGACCCCGGATTTCTACCGCGCAAAATTCAGGCACTGCTGTATACAGCGAAACCAAACCTTTCGTCGTTTGGCTATACTTTACAACGCGACTTTAATTTTTGGCTGGATGCATCCAAAATTCTTTATGACTATGATGCCTTTGTCGACTTCGTCCTGAAAAATCAAATTCCGGCTTCATTTCCTTCATAAATTAGATCCTTCGTGAACAACCGGCAGTGTTTTACATTCAAGAAATGTATCAAGGAAGCCGATGTCTATGCGGCTAGCCATAACAGCTACCCTAAAGAAGGAAAGAATACGGAACCTCCATCTCCCAAATCCAATACTAGCAAAACTAAATTTACTCCCCACAACGGAAACAAGTTCGTCAAGGTAACTGGCCCTTCAAAACCCAAACATTTCTTCTCGTCCGCCCAACGTGACGTCAAACCGTTCTCGTCTAATCCTCCTTCTTTATCATTTCCCAGGAGGCCTATCGTCTGCTACTTTTGTGGTGTTGAGGGCTATGCGAGGACCAATTGCCCTCAGAACTCGCAACTTCGAAACAACCCCCTTCATCAGCTACACCAAATTCGTGCCACGTCCGCGCTACCATCATCGCAACCAGAATCTTCTTTCCCTTCGAGCACATCGAGTCCCGCTGGCCACCAAGTGAACTTTTTGTTCGATAAAAGCACCCACGGGGGCCTCAAATTTGAAACGGGAGCAGTAAACGGCTGCCGTATCTCTACCTTCGTACGCGATAGATGGTGCAACTTCATCGTGGTTTCGGACAAGCTACTCCCACCAGTAGCCCTGGATCACGTCAAATTTGCAATAGTGCACGACTACTTGGGGCGCCCAAATAGATTGCCTATTGTCAAGTACTTTATCGAATGCACTTATTTTACTAGCTGGGCAGAAGTAGTAGCAGCCCCCATCAAATTCTGCGTTGTCCTAATTGGCCAGTGTTCGCGGGTATCCTCCATCCATGTGGCTCAACCCGTGATCACCCGTTCACAAGCGGAAAAGGAATTAGAGACGCCCGCACCGCTAGAAACCCCCTTGCGTTTCAGAATTCAAAAATGTAATGAACGAGGAATTCGCAAAAAATCAGAAGGAATGCGATTCTCTTCGTCCCCTTTGGAAAAAGGCCCAAAATAAGGTGCAAGAAGCCGCTAGAGGTGATAAGGTAATCTCTTACCTCGTTAAGGATGGCCTACTTTATCGCGCTTGCTCTGAAGGCAATAACCCCGAGCCCCGAGCATTATGTGTCCCTCGCTCCCACGTTGTCATGCTCACGAAGTCAGACGGATCCTACCGTATGTGCATCGACTTCAGAAAATTGAACTCAGTCATTATGTTCGATGCCGAACACATCTCCATCATTGACCAAAATCTGCATTTGTTCGAAAAGGCCAAATACATCACAGAACTACATTTGTGCAAAGCCTGCTACCAAATCCCATTAAGAGAAGAAGTAAAAAGTACACTGCTTTTCCAACAGACAAAGGGGGGATGCAATTTCATCGGCTCCCCTTTGGTCATGTTACGGCTTGTAGCAATTACAATCGAATGATGAGACGAATATTAGACGGGTTACCTAATATAATATTCTATTTCGATAACATCTACGTGGTTACCCAAGAATGGGATCGACATCTGACTGCCTTTCAAACACTATTACGTAGACTCTGGAAGCACAATTTCACAATCGGCCCCAGCAAGTGCCACTTCGCCTTTGGCGCTATGTAGATTATTAAGGCTTCCATATCGGGAATGATCGATTAGCCCCCCAAGAAGACAAAATTCGAGCAATTGTGGAAATGCCATTACCAGTGGTTGGAGGGCAATCAGATGTTGATCCTATCCTTGGATCGGATGTGTTCCTGTGTGGTTAGTTTAATGTTGTGCTCGAAATGAGCAGCACAACCAGGAGTTTCGGAAATGACGTTCCTAAATTGACCAAGTAGCGCCTGCAGCTGGTTCTTCACAGGGCTTGAATTTTCTCTCCTTGGACTCATAATCAAAGTATTTGTCTAAGTTAGTATCGGCGTTCTGGTAAGCGATCTCGGCACATTTATCTAGTCTCTGTCTTAATTCCAGCAGATAAGCGTAGGGGTATTGGATTTCTTGATCCAATTTTTGATTAGAGAAGAGCTCCTTTAAAATGCTTAAAGAGCCTCGAACGTTCTGGCCATATAACAGTTCGAATGGAACAAACCCCAATGTGTGGTGCGGGATCTCTCGGTTTGCGAAGAGAGCTACCAGCAGATATCGGTGCCATTCTCTGGGCTGTTCGGCACACAATTTTTTTAAAATTGCCTTGAGAGTACCGATCAACCTTTCGCATATTCCGTTTCATGCGGGATGGGAGGGAAAAACGGGGTTGTAAACAAGGGCTTTACAATAAGCAACTTGCTTACATACTCCATTAGCTGCGAAGTAAATTATCGGTCACGATCTGATAATATTTCCTTGGGCAATCCAACACGGGAGAAGATCGTAATGAATGCTTCAGCGCAGGAGATAAAATCACAACACAAAAAAAAACACGTAAAAACAAACGCAATTGTTTCGCAAGAAGCGAATTTTATTCCGTACGCTAACTCGGAATAAATCCTCTCACTGAGATTGAAGAGATAGCCTGTTGTCTATCCCTTAAGTACGCCCAATAACACAGAAAATACAACAACAATACAATTCCTATCGTACTTTTTAATTATGGCAAACGAATATGGGTCCTGAAAGGACAAAAATTCCGCTGGGAAATACACATAATGCACAGTCACAAAATATCACCAAAAATAAATTCACAAAGATACCAGTTTAATATATGAAGTGAATATAATTGTTCTCAACAGTTTTCTAATCCAGAACCTTACCTTTAAGAACCTGACACCAGCTTAATAATATATATATATATATATATATATATATATATATATATATATATATATATATATATATATATATATATATATATACCAGGCAATGGCTTCGCCACTCCCCCTTACGGGGGAAGCTTGCGCTTCGCTACCAAGATTAAGATTAAAATTTTATATCTAAAGAAAAGCAGCCATGGTTAAATTTTTATAAATTTTCTGAACTTCGCCAATTATAATAATTTTACAAAGGAACTCTAAACTAAATTTCCCCCCTTTCAAAATATCACGTTGCTAAAATAAAGAGTTATAGATAGAAGAATATATATAAAAATACATTTTCTGAACTGCGCCATTTGTAATTCTTTAGGTTTTAAAACATTCATAAAATTTCGATACCAATATTTCTGAACTTTGATAAAAAAAACAAAGTCATAACCAAACTAAGATGAAATTAGTATTCAAATACTCAAAAAAGTCCCCTTCTTAAATTTTAGAGTTAGTGATGATATATATCCTATATCGTAAGTCAAAGTTAGATCCTTGACCTTCGCTCGCCTTGGTCGAGGCAGAGGGAGCGCGATAAATTTAGGGGCGAATTTAAAACTCCGGAGTGCGCGGATATTAATATATTAAGTAAGAGTGCGGTTGGCTAAATTAATATAACTTCTTAGAGGTTCTGGGAATAGAAATTGGTGAAACAAAAATAAGCTTTACAATTATACAGACAATTTACAAATAATAATTGGATACGCAAAGTTACAATTTCAAGGTCAGATGAACTCAGGGATGTTAAAGGGACATTCGTGAGGCGGTTGGGCGCGCCAACAAACTAACAAACAATTCAAAGGACACGAGAATCTGGATTCACGATTGAGTCATTCGCAGAGCCTACTTTTAGCGGTATGCTTTGGGAAGTTGTCGGAGAGAGAGAGATTGCAAAATGGGAATCGCAATCGCCACGTTTAACCTCGAGGGGGTATTACGCCGGACGAGAACGGAGCCGATACCAGAATAATCGTCAGTTGTTGCTAGACTATCGTCAATCTGGAGAGAATTCTTGCCTACGGACTCGATGGGTGCGGGAACCGAATCGAGAGTTTACACGTCGCGTTCAAGGGGCTGGCTCTTAATACTTCATTGAGGCCTGCATCTGATATTTTATACAGGCTTGCCGGAAGTGACTTCCCCGAGGCCCCAGAAGGGGGTTCCATTTTATCACACGTGGTGCCGAAAGAAAAGAACCTTAGCTTGGTTCACACAATCTCGCGGAGTTTCCGCCGCCGCTACCCTCGGTTCACTCGGTCCATCCATCGTTCTTGTTATCGCTGGAAGTGTGTTGGTTTTCTCACGGCGCTGCTCGATGATTTCCGTCCGCGTGGCGCTTTTCTCTCTCTCTCTCTCAAAGTCCCCAAGGCAGAGCCTGCAACTAGTAAATCAAGGAAACTCGATTTGAGAAGAGCAGACTTTTCAGGTCTACGCGCGGGACTGACTGAAGCGAGGCTAGAAGAGTGTGAGGCTGTTGAAGACTCTTGGAACAGTTTCAAAACCACATTCATGAGTCTTCAATCGCGTTTTATCCCTCTGAAATGCCCCCGTCGGTCTTCTGTTCAACCTAAGTGGTTTAATCGAGAAATCGGCCAACTGCTTAGGGAGAAGAGAACTGTGTACCGGCAATCGAAGATCTCGGGTGACTTTGACGAATACCGGAGGCTAGCCAGGAGAGTGAAGTCCAGCATAAGGGCGGCTAAGCGGTCTGAGGAACTCCGAGGGGCGAGACTCTGTAAAGAGAATCCCAAGGAGTTTTTTGGATATGTGAACAGCCGTAAAACAATCCGTCGAACGATTGGCCCTTTGAGGAATGAGGAGGGGACATTAAAGCATTCAGATGCAAAAAAATGCTAACCTCCTCAACGACTACTTCTTTTCAGTGTTTACTGAAGAGTGTGGTCCCATTCCCCAGCCGACGGATTCCTACTCGGGAGAAAAGCTGGAGGCAATGGACTTCACCGAAGGAGAAATAAAGAAAAAGATCGCTGACCTAAAGACGAATAAGTCCCCTGGACCGGACGGATTTCTACCTAAAGTGTTGAAGGAAGTGTGCGATGAAGTATCACGACATCTGTGCGCTATCTTTAACATGTCAATCCGGACCAAATGCGTTCCTAGAGACTGGCGTGAGGCGGAGGTGACTCCTATCTTCAAGAAAGGAGACCGTAACCAACCGTCGAACTACCGACCTATCAGTCTGACTTCGATAGTCGGTAAACTCATGGAAAACATCATGGTGGACAAAGTGACGTCGTATTTAGAGTCAAACCTGCTACTGAGGAGTTCCCAGCACGGCTTCCGAAGGCAACGGTCATGCCTGACGAACCTTGTGGAATTCTTCCACTTCGTTTTCAGTGAGCACGATCGGGACAAGGCGGTGGATGTGGTGTACCTAGACTTTCAGAAAGCCTTTGATAAGGTACCATACCGCCGCCTTCTCCGGAAAGTACGAGCGCTTGGCATAGACGGAAAGGTAGCCGGCTGGATCGAGAACTGGCTAAGTGGCAGACGGCAACGGGTGGTGGTAAATGGACAGTCTTCTGAGTGGGTGCCCGTTACTAGCGGAGTACCTCAAGGCTCTGTCCTGGGACCACTACTATTCATCATCTACGTCAACGACATGGACGGTGACATGGTTGCCAAGATTTCCAAATTTGCCAACGATACCAAGCATGGTATGAACGTTGCAAAGGATGGAAATACTGCCCGCCTGCAGAGAAGATCTTGGGAAGATTGGGGAGTTGTCGGACACGTGGCAAATGCCTTTTAACGTAGGAAAATGCAAAGTGATGCATATCAGCCACAGAAACCCCCAATCTCAGTATATCCTTAAGGGCACTGCTATGGAATCCACCGACACTGAGAAGGACTTGGGTGTAACAATTACTAGTGACCTCAAGTTCTCGAAAAAGTGCATTGAGGCGGAGAAAAAGGCCCAAAGGATGCTAGGTTATATTAAGCGCCAGTTTAGTTATCGGAACCAGGAGATTGTACGGTGCCTGTACAACTCACTTGTCCGACCGCACCTGGAGTATGCCGTACAATTTTGGAGTCCTTCATTGCGAAAGGACATCGCGAGATTGAAACGCGTACAAGCTAGGGCAACCAAACTAATTCCCTCTATCCGACATAAAAGTTATGAGGATAGACTAAGGGAATTAGATCTGTTCTCGCTGGAAACCCGTAGACTGCGTGGTCAGCTCATCGAAGTTTTCAAAATACTTCGAGGGTTCGACAATGTTGACTACCGGGATATTTTCACACTGAGTGAGAACAGAACGCGCAATCACGGCTTCAAACTTGAACTGAAGCGTTACAACCGCAATCTGTGTGGAAATTTTTTCACTTACAGTATCTGCGGTAAGTGGAACGCACTTCCAGTGGAAGTTGTCAACAGTGAATCTGTTGACTAGTTCAAGTCAAGACTAGACAAAGTCTGGAAAAGTGGCCGTTTAGGGACGCAAAACAATTGAGCAGCCTTGTGCCCGCTCGATTGCTAGTCCAAAGGTACCCTCTTTGAATGGACCGTAAGGTCTCCTAGGGTACTTACTTTCCTTGTTGCTCCTTGTTACTCTCTATGACATAGACTTTTCACGAATTTGTATTTTCCAGTACCAGAAGATGGGTGAAATTAACACCCGAAACGTTGTTGTTATCAATATATATATATATATATATATATATATATATATATAATATATATATATATATATATATATATATATATATATATATATATATATATATATATATATATATAATAATAAATAACACCCACAAGGAAAATGTAAAAACGGTTCCGAGCGCTTTCGTCATTATTCTAAAAGACCTCTTCATTTCATGAAGAGGACTTTTAGAATAAAGATGAAAACGCTCGGAATCGTTTTTCCATTTTTCTTGTGGGTGTTATTTATCATAATTTTGACTCACGTGCAAGTTGTGAGTTTCTTTTCATATATATATATATATATATATATATATATATATATATATATATATATATATATATATATATATATATATATATATATAATATATATCAGTAGCGACTCCGGCACTCGGGCTGTTTGGTCTTAGCCTGGGTATAAATTTACTAAAGTGAACGTATATTTGCAAGCTGATTAATTTTTGGCCAACAATGACTTTAAGTAAGTAATTGTAGCCAATAACTCGGGTTCCTTTCATTGACCATGTTCGTAGTTCATATATTTTCGTTCAGCATCTGGCGGTTATCTTAGAGGTGCCCTGTGTCAAAAATATTATTCGTAGCAGACGTTCCCTAGTCAACGTTCACACGCGCTTGACTCAGGCTCACAAGTTACAGCACGAGTTGTTATCTATAATCGTAAAAATTAGAAGAAATTAAAATTTAATGTTTTCTTGAAGCAATAGATTTCTATAGAGATTAAGATTCAAATTCCAATCCATGAAAGGTCTCTGAAGGCCAACTACGAGTGCTCCCTCATCTGAAGCGTGAGTTAACCCGACTTCCCTCATCGCAGTCATCGTATCCTGACTGACCCTTCCTTGCACCGAACACGTAAGCAATTGTAACCGTTGCCTCTTGCAGATTGATCTATAACCTGCCTTACCCAATCGATCCGTTCTTTGTGTGTGCGCCCCGGTTTAAAATCCCCTTTTATCACCTACCTGAACCCGACCACTTTAATCCCCTAATTAACCCACCTGTCTCGCGTAGACAATCAACTTCGTCTGAGCAACCATTCCCTTTAAACCCAATATCTGTGTATATTTAAATATTATTTTTGTTACTAGTAAAGATATATTTTTGTCAGTGTCTTTCCTTTGCAACCCCAACGTGTACCAGCTATCTGTTAATTATTGGCCTACCTGCACTCTGAAATATTTGTTTTAAAAGGACCCCATAAATTTGAAAATAAACCATCCCCACTGAAGTCACAACAATTTCCCCATTCACTAACGGTCTTCAACCAACTCCGGCCCAAAGCCCCCAAAGTACCTACTTATATATATATATATATATATATATATATATATATATATATATATGGGAAATATCACGAAAGTTAGCGCGTGATAACTATAAATATGAATATGTACCACGGAAGGAAACTGAATAAAAAGCAGATTGGAGTTAGTACTTTCGTCTATTCGACATTTTCAAACTCAATGGTACGAAGAATAAGACACCCAGTATTTATACAAAGCACGTTTGCCTGGGATGAGGTCAACATTTTAATGTTATCAGAGAAGTCGAATTTAGAAAAAGTTATCAAATTGGATCTAGTGAAAACAGCCCTGAGCTAATGTTGAGATTACTCTCCTTTGTCCGACTTCTCTGATAGCATTAAAATGTTGACCTCACAGGAAAACGCGCTCAGTATAAATACTGGGTGTCTTATTTTTCTTACCATTGAGTTTGAAAATGTCGAATAGACGAAAGTACTAACTCTAATCCGCCTTTTATTCAGTTTCCTTCCGTGGTATATATATATATATATATATATATATATATATATATATATATATATATATATATATATATATATGATTACATGTAGTTAATCCTCAAACTTACAGTTGCTGCTCAATATCTGTCGGTAAGAAGACCACAACTATGAATGGATAAATAAATGAATGTAGGCCATAAATTAGCTGATGATGTGGCAACATTCCCTCAGTAATATGCAGATGATAAAGTTAATAATAATTAAATCAGCTAGGTTTCATGTTTCCTAGCTTCTTCTAATCCATTTTAGATAGAAAGCAAAAATTTCCCAAGAACAACGATTTGTCCTCTTTGGAGCAACTGCCTCTGTTGCCTGTTTTATTTTAGCGATGAAAATGTTTTGACTGAACTCACAAAAGTGGTCGTTTATAGCCTAGGTTGACTCGACATTACAGCATGGTAAAAAAAGTTAACTGATTACATTTTAATTTATTTTCAAAATGATGCCGATGACGAAAAATAATCCACGTATTTTTCTCAATCCATTTATTCAGAGTAACAACGTTTCAAGCTTGCGCGCTCATCTTCATATGAGTTCCAAAGGGAACTTTTAAATCATCCTTTGACCTCAAATAAGTTTTTGGTCAGCTTTGGTGTTAAATCTCTCTTCACTAACATTCCCGTAGAAGAAACCATAAACATAATTTTAGATAGAATTTTTAAGACAGAAAACTTTGCAGGATTTACCAGAAATAGATTTAGACCTTTACTAAACCTAATATTTAAAGGTACTTATTTTACATTCAACAATAAAATTTGCAAACAAAGTGATAGTGTGGCTATAGGATCACCGAGAGGTCCTTTATCGGCAGATATTTTCATGAGTCATCTGGAATCGAAAATGTTTCAAGATTTCCCATGACTGTCGTCCTCTGTTTTATAGCGTTTTGTCGATAACTCTTTTGCAATTTTCCAAATAAAACTCAAGCTTTCTTACACTACATAAATACAATGCATCCAAACATCACATATACAATGGGAACAGAAATAAACTTGACCTTGCCACTTTCAGACATTATTTGTAAGACGCAAAAACCCATTGTCACTAGAGTTTTCCGAAAGCCTACATTCACTGGGTTAGGAATAGAATTGTTCAGTTCGTACGATTTTAAATATAAAATGTCAGCCATTAAAAACTTTCTTACACTCTGGTAACCATGTTTCCTCCAACAACTCAATGCATCATGAATTCATAGAATTAAAAACTTTTCTAATAAAAGCTATTAATCCTTATACTCGTATATTGATAACATGATTAGAATATTTCAAATCAATATTCATTCACCCAAAATAGATATACCCACTGTCACGAAACATATCCATTATTTTAAATTTCCCGAAATGGGAACTAATATAAATAAGTTATGCAGACGAAAATTTTCGATGCTTGTCAAACAATACATATTTATGTCCAATAGAAACTAGGATCGTATTTGTAATTGATAAACCTTTGCCAAACATTTGACCTGTGAAGGATCGAGTACCCGATTATTCCCGCAGTGCTGCTGTCTACAAGTTTATTCTTCCATGTTGTTCCTCGGCGTCATATATCGACAGCACTGTGCAATCGTTGGGAGCTCGTTATTCATCACATATGGGAATTAACCAGTGAACAGGGGCTGTTCTTTCGAAAAAAGAACATTCGCCTATAAGAGATCATAGAATAAATTATAAGATGTCAATAACAAAAGAAAACTTTAAAATCATAGCCAGCAATAATGTCCGACCACACTCAGGATCGCAGAATCAATGTATATTGCAATCTTTAAAGCCAACTCTGAATTCAGATATGAATTCATTTGCCGAATTCGGATGGGATCAAAGTAATTCATAAGGGATTAGCAAAAAAAGAGAAGAATGATGGAAGCGGCGCATATTATCTCCGACAGGTCAACCAATCACCGAGGCGGGTTCTTCCTGTTGGCCAATGGTGCAGATGGGGTCATAAGAAATGAAGCGGAAAGGTTGGAGTCCGATAACATCAACTGACCAACTGGAAGAAGCCGACCGAGGACGAGCAGCCGTGACCCAGGATGACATCTGCCTACATATATATATAGAGGGAGCGATATCCTTCCTTTCTTATGTAGTTCTGTTCTGAGGAAAGTGAAAGGGGAAACGCCAATAAAGAACTCTAGTGTTTCCGGGGTTTATGCATCATATTAATGCTCATAATAGTGGTTATCTACCTAAAGCTAAGAAGCAATAACCAAAGATGGATTCTTTGAAAATATATAGCAAAAATTTCGAGTGCCCGATTAATCTAAAGAGGAGACTACACAATGCTCAGAGCAACGTTGAAGCGTATCTCTCCGGAACATGCTTAACCTTTCTTCTCTTCTCTTCTTTCTTCTCATTGTCTTCCTCTTTCTGCTCGTTTTTCTCTTCTTTTTCCACTTCTCTTCTTTTTTCTCTCTATGTTCCCCCTTCCTCTTGGATGTACACTAATAACTCTTTTCCACAGAGTCCGAGAGACTCACCTTGCGACTTAAATAGGTCGAAGGAAGACATGCTGTTGAGTTTTACCAACTTTTACGCGAGAAAACAAAGCACCACAAAAAAAGCAAAACGTACCGGGGTGGCAAGCCCGATTTAACTGTAATTCACGCGAATCATTAAAATGCACAGCATGATGCCGGTGGGTTTTGATTGACCGAAAATAAAATCGCAAAAATAAAAAACACGTAAAAACAAACGCAATTGTTTCGCTGAAACGAATTTTATTTCGTACGCTCACTCGGAATAAATCCTCTCACTGAGATTGAAGCGATAACATGGCGTCTACCCCTTAAGTACGCCAAATAATACAAAGAAAATAAAACAACAATACAATTCCGATCGTTTAGGAAAATACCTAACCTCCTAGCATTTATCCCTACTGGGTTGGGATCGATGGGATATGGTAACCCAATCTTTAAGATGTTAGCTGCAACATGGTTATCTATCAGCCTTTACTCTGAAAGTCTGTCTTGTCCGCGAGAATTGCGCGCCCATCCGGTCAAGAGTGCCGCAAGAAGCGTGCTCTTGAGGTATCTTCTACACATTTCACTGCTAACTTTACCACTCGGCAGACCCTGTACTCCTCACAAACTCATGCACTCGTTTGTTTTCGCTTCTTAGTTTGGAAAAATAATGAAACTGGATCTTACCAGAGCGGTATATTTACTTCCTGTAATTTCACCTCGTTGTTTGTTTGTTTTTTTGTTTTTTTTTAAATAATGAAATTGGAGCTCGTTAAATCCCCCCCCCCCCGCCCCCAAATAAAACATTCTTTAAACCTCCTCCGACTAAACATTAATTGGTTGAAATAACTTAACGATAAGAACAACATCGTCTTCTTTTTATATCGTTGCTAGAAAGGGAAAAAACGTGTTAGACGCGGAATTGGCGCCAACTGTACATGACTTAAACTGCTCAAAGCAGTGATTATGGCGAGGTGGGGTAAGGGGACACTCACACCGGCTTGTATTTGTGGCAGAAGAATACGCATACCAGTGTGAAGGTGTGAAAGGATGAATGGTAATACTTGAGTTTATGGCACGCGCTAGGGGGCGCTATTTCTGGGCTACACTTTTGGGCTACAATTAATGCTATCGGCTCTGCACGTTTATCGAAATAATAAAGATGATAGCGCCGCCTACTTTAGGCTATTTTCGCCAAAGGGTAACATTTTTTAGTTACTTTCGAAATGGGGGCGAAGCCCCGTGTGTTGCCCCCCCCCCCACACACACATCCCACAATTTAAAAAAAAACCCGTAATATCCCTCATTCGAAAGGCTAACATTTAGACGATTACTAAATTTTGGCGGCGCTATCGTTGTCTTAAACTACCTAATAAATAATCACTTCACGACAAAAGCTAAACCATCTCCACCTTTCACTGCTATAAGCGAGCCGTGCTTCATTTCCACACCTGCTGCAAATCTTGACCGCAATCGTATTAAAGTTCAACAAATCCAAATGCATAAGAATCCCGCACTTTTAACTGCTTGGCTCCAGAGTTGCCAATGTTTGAAATAAGGTCGAATTAAGGGTTGCCAGTGTGTGAAAATATTTGTTTATTTTAACATTAAGAGAAGCTGTGCAATTTTTTTTATACGAAATAACCAAATAGGTACACGCCCCACGCCCCCAACATTTCGAGGCATAGAAAAATTCATTACACTACTAATATAATCGAGTAGAAGTGCAAGCACTTACTAAATATTAAATAATAAAGATCCGATAACAAATAACCAAACAAATACAACGCTGTGATTGGCGACATGTGAAACTACCGTATGACGTCATAAGGCCTAAATTGTAGCCCCAAAATAGAGCCCCTAGCATGCGCACATAGACCCAAGTATTACCGGATAAATAATCATACCTGCGTGTATGTTGGCTAGAGGAGCGCACACGTCTGCCTTTATTTATATGATGAATAATACCAATACCAGCGTGTAGGTGGATTGGAAGAATAACCACACCGCTTCCTGTTCGTTTCGTCAAAGCCTACTAATCCATGATATGGGTCCGCTGATCTGAGATTGCGCGACCTCGAAGCTTTTATTCCCGCGAGCGCAGTAAAGAATAATTAGCGTTGATGCGTACCTCCACACCCTCACCGCCACACTTTGCAGAAAGCAATTGATGAGGAGGAATCAATATGTAATGACTAAAAAGAGTTACAAGGAAAAGAAGTACCCTAGTAGACCTTACGATCCATTCAAAGAGGCTACTTTTGGTGTGACAGTTGAGCAGGCGCATTTATCTAAAGAGGCAGATTGACGCTCTAGAGGAGCACTCGCGCCACGCTTCAAGTCTCCAAGCGGCTAATTTTCAAGCATTTATCTAGTCTCGACTTGAACTGTTCAACAGAGTTGCTGATGACAACTTAAGTGCGTTCCATGTACCACAGATGCTGTATGTGAAAACTTCCCACACAGATCACGGTGGTAGCGATTCAGCTCAACTTTGTAACCGTGATTTTGGGTTCAGTTCTCGCTAAGCTGGAAAATATCCCTGTAGTCTACATTGTCGAAGCCTTGAAGCATTGTAAACACTTCGATAAGCTGATCACTCAGACTCCGGGTCTCCAACGTGAACAAATCTAATTCCCGTAATCTATCTTCATAACTCTTGTGTCTGATAGAGGGAATCAGTTTGGTTGCCCTGGCTTGCACACGTTCCATTCTCGCAATCTCCTTTCGAAACGAAGGACTTCAAAATTGTACGGCATACTCCAGGTGCGGTCGGACAAGTGAGTTGTCCAAACAGAATACAATCTTCTTATTCCGATATCCAAACTGTCGCTTTATGTAGCCTAACATCCTTTGGGCTTTTTTCTCCTTCTCATTACACTGCTTTAAGAACTTGAGGTCACTAGTGATAGTTACACCCAAGTCCTTCTCAGTGTCGGTGGGTTCAAGAGCATTGCCCTTAAGGATATATTGCAATTGGGGGTTTCGGTGGCCGATATGCATCACTCTGCATTAATTCACGTCAAAAGGCATTTGCCACGTGTCCCACGACTCCTTAATCTTACGAAGATCTTCTTGTAGGCGGGTAGTATTTCCTTCATTTGCAACGTTCATACCAAGCTTGGTATCATTGCCAAATTTAGAAATCTTCGCAACCATGTCACCATCCATGTAGTTGACGTAGATGATGAACAATAGTGGTCCCAGGACAGAACCTTGAGGAACACCGTTATGAACGGTCACCCACTCAGAAGCCTCTCCATTCCACACCACCCGTTGCCGTCTGTCGCTTAGCGAGTTCTCTATCCAACCTGCTACATTTCCGTCTCGGTTAGGTTAGTGCGTTGAATGTTGCGAATCTTTTTAATGCTGTGTGTGGATGTTAAACGAATGGACCTCGGGTATTAAAGATGAGGCGGATGTAGATGTAATGGCGGGTTATGCGAGAAAAGATGGATCAACTGTTTGATAGTATGTGTGTGTGTGAGAAAGAGACGTGGCTCTTGAGCAAGCCTGGAAATCGTGTATGATAGACATGGCAAAAATCGTATGGCGAGGTGCCTTGTAGCCACTGGTTACCATGGTAACGAGGAGAAAATGTTTGGGCGAGCTTGGAGTGAATGTGTGATGGTGACTTTGTTTCCTTATTCCTCCTTTGTGCATCTTTCGATCAGGTGGTATTGACACGTCTCCATGTTGTGTATTGGTGCGATCTCGCAGGGTGGGCAACCACGCATAATACTCTCTTAAACACCTTGACATGAAGGTGTGGCAGAGGTAGAATCAGCAAGAATCTTCCAACCCAAATATTTGTAGCGGGGGTTCATTATTTACCTCCCGGGGTTCATTATTTACCTCCAGGAGGTTCCATTTTGTATCTCTATAGAGTTAATTATTTACCTCCCGGGGTTCATTTTTACCTCTAAAGGGCTCATTTTTTGTACAGGGTGAAGCAGAGCAACTTGCTCATTTTAATTCGGTGCCCTAAAACGATGCTTGCTCCGAGGAGGGTGGGGCTAGGCACATTCGAGAGGCTGGGGCGTAAAGTTGTACTGTAGTTCTGCGTCGCTTTGTTCAGTCAGCATCGTGTAACTGTTTGGTGTGCACGAACACAAGTTGAAATAATTGGGCAATGTTTTTTTGAAGATAACGAACGGGCAGTTTCGGTAACTTCTGACCGTTATGTCCACATGACTCAGGAGTTTTTCCTGCCAACGCTCAACCTGATGGATGTGAGAGATGTATGGTTGAAGCAGGACGGCGGTACGCCACACACACAGCGCGTGTGTCAGTGACTGTTTTGCGGCAACACTTGCCAGGATGCCTCATCTCCTTGAGGGGCGATCTGCAGTGGCCAGCACGGTCGCCTGATTTAGCAGCCTGCGACTATTTTTTCATGGGGTTCTCTAAACTCCCTTGTTTACAAGGATCGTCTTAGTACCCTGGCTCACCTCAAGAACAACATTCGTCAAGCTGTCGCCAACATACCCGTCGATATGCTGGAAAGAGTTGAACGAAACTTCCGAGTTCGATTAACGCGGTGTATTGAGAGTAATGGACGCCATCTGCCTGATATCATCTTCAAAACTGAAGAATCATAAAATTGAAATGTTGTACTTGATGAAGTTTAAAGAATTAAATATAGATCTGCATTATTCTTGTTTTAATGGAATTTATAAATAAGCAAGTTGCTTTGCTCCCCCCTTTACTTCCAGGGAGTTCATTATTTATCTCCAGGGGGTTATCGTTTTTTACATCCGGGGGGTTCATCTTTACCTCTAGGGGGCTCATTTTTTGTACTCCAGGGAGTTTATTATTTATCTCCAGGGGGTTATCTTTTTTACATCTAGGGGGTTCATTATTTACCTCCAGGGGGTTCATTATTTACCTCACGGGCTTCATTTTTACCTCCAGGGGGTTCTCTCTTTTTTACCTGCCGGGGTTCTCTTTTTTTTACCTGCGGGGTTCTCTTTTTTACCTCCAAGGGTTTTATTTTTACCTTCAGGGGGTTCATTATTTACCTCTAGGGGGTTCCCTTTTTACCTTCAGGGGGTTCTTTTCTATCTTTCTTTTACCTCCAGAGAGTTCATTATTTACCTCCAGGTTTTTTAAACCTCTAGGGGGTTCATTATTTACCTCCGGGGTTCAATTTTTTCCTCTAGAGAGTTCATTATTTACCTCCAGGGGGTTCATTATTTACGTCCGGAGAGTTCATTTTTACCTCCAGGGGGTTATTTTTTTAAACTCTACTGGGTTCATTTTTTTACCTTTCCCCACCCTGGGGTCTTCTTTAATCGAACCTAGCAACGCTCACGAAGGCGTCTCCGGTATGCGGCATTTCTCCATAGGTCTTCTTGAGAGGTTCTGAGATGGTCAAGAATAAGGGGCAGGGTTCTTTCCCGGTCCCAGGGTGGGGGGTAATGTTTTTGTATTATGGGTGGGGGAGGGGGATCCTGATCGCAGGCAGGTCGTTATAAGTGGGGTTGCTTCGGATGAGGTGGGTTTGGGGGATGGTTTTGAAGTCCTATACGGGAATGAAGGTATGGATGTAGTGTTCTGGTTTGGTGGGGAAGGTGGTGTAGGAGTGTAGAGGGGGAGAAGAGGTTGGTGTAGGGATAGGGGTAGGAGTGTAGGGTGTGTAAGGGCTATCGCAGTTTGCTCAATAATGGGGTGTTTATTATGTTTAGGTGTTCCCCAACGGGGGTATTTTTCATTTCAGCGAGGTGGTGAATTCGTGCGTCCAGTTACGATGCGGAGGCCACTATTTTGGACACTTTGCCTCTGGTGTAAGTGTGTGTTAGATATGGTGGGTGCCCACGCAAGGGGGTACGTTGTTCAGTGCCTTGCGGGACCAGCCGGGCTTCACTACCCCCATGGGGGTAGTCAACTCCATTTGCCCTTCGTGAGAGGCGCCTACAAACGAGACTCCCCCCCTCCTCTCCGATTTTAGGCTCCATGTGACATATAACAGGTAAACACTTATTGCTAAACTACAACTTATCGTTACTTTTAATTGAGAAATCTTGAATTTGTGTATGGTGTTATATATATATATATATATATATATATATATATATATATATATATATATATATATATATATATATATATATATATATATAGAGAGAGAGAGAGAGAGAGAGAGAGAGAGAGAGAGAGAGAGAGAGAGAGAGAGAGAGAGATAGAGAGAGAGAGAGAGAGAGATAGAGAGAGAGAGAGAGAAGGAGAGATAGTATAGTGAGAAAATAGTAGGAGATTAAATAGTTGATCTAGGTGGTCTTGGCCTTAAATCTAAACGTGGTGCTAATACTGCCGTGTGTATCACCTTCCCCACGTGTGTATGTAGAGTCCTTTGTAAGTGTTAGTTGAAAGGTGTTAGAGAGAAAATTAAGGAAGTTGAAGAGACGTTGCGGAGAGTTGCAACTTTGCTTGGAGGTCAACCTGATCTCTGACCCTAGTAATATATTGTAAGTCGGAATTTTAGTAGGAGAAGTACCTGAGTTTCAGGTTAATGTCATTTATGTTTAGCATTGTTTTATTGTGTTAATTTGTTGTTAGTCGATCGAACCTTTGTTAGTTTGTATGTTTGTTACTGGTCTGTGTTCTTGCTTTACTTTGTATGTATTCGTTGTAGTCTAGCTTTTTAACTGTATCTCGTATGTATGTTTGGGTTGCGTTGTTGTTTCATTATATCTTCTTGTTTAGTCCTTCGTTTACTTTGGAATAATTTTTTTCATTTTGCTACTAATCGGTAAGTCTAAGTTAGGTTCCCATCTATTAGTTTATCGTAGTCTGTTATCTTAATCGTGGATTTTTGGCATAATGATTTTGGTTTTGTATCTAGATCTCTCTTCTTCTTCCTATCTGTCCATTGCCGCCGTGCTCCTTGGAAACACAGTTGTAGACTACAGGGATATTTTCCACCTTAGCCAGAGCAGAACAAAAAACCACGGCTACAAACTTGAACTGAAGCGTTACCAGCGTGATCTGTGTGGGAAATCTTTCACATATAGCATCTGCAGCCATTGGAACGCACTTCCAGTGGAAGTTGTCAACAGCAATTCTGTTCAACAGTTCAAGTCGAGACTAGACAAAGTCTTTAAAAATAGCCACTTGGAGACTTGAAGCGTGGCGCGAGTGCTCTTCTAGAGCGTCAATCTGACCCTTCAGAGGACTGCGCCTGCTCAAGTGTTCACTTAAAGGTACCCTCTTTGAATGGATCGTAAGGTCTACTAGGGTACCTCTTTTCCTTGTTACTCCTTGGGAACAGTCGATGAGGTCCCCATCTAGCCCTTTGGACTATTTGATTAGCAGTCCTTCACCTAACCTCATCTCGTTTCTTTTTAATGACTCTTTCTTTCTTAATTATCTTGTTTATCAGTTCAATTCCTGCTTCTCTCGTGCTTGCAATGAGATGCATTGCATTGTATTTGGTCCTCAGCAATTTTGTGAGGCTGGTTTTTGATGGTGCACATCGCACTTGTCAGAGAGATTAGTGTGGTCTAGATTATTAATTTGTAGATTTTCTTCTTGTTCTATTGGATGAATGAGCTTAGCTTCTACAGTAGCTTAAGCCCGATTTTTTTATTTTTTTATTCTGTTAGTTACGTGTTTCGTGTAACCTGATTTAGTTATTGTTAACCGCAGCACTTTGAATTCGTTATTGTAATCATATATTTTATCGTCTACGTATAATTCTGCTTTTTCCTGTAAACTGGTATAATTTTTAGTTGTTCTCGATTCGTACTAATTTTCCATTTCCATTCGTATTGATTGATTCTTCTTATTTCTTCTCTCCTTGTTCTCGTTTGAATTGCCCGTGCATGTACGGTGACCTAATCACTTGTATTTTATTGTTAATTCCTAGTTGTAGTATTTTTTACTGGGTGGACCTCTGCCAAACTATGTCAAGCTTTAAACACGTCTCTGCATACTATGTATACGTTCATCTTCTCGTTCTTTACCTTGGCTATTTTTTCCAATAGGCTTTTCTAATAAACTTCTTGGTCGTTATAATAGCATTAATTCCTTCTTTGGTGTCGACAAAGTGGTTGGGGGAAACGTTCTTTCTATTATGTGATTAAGTTTTTCTAAGATCTTATTTTCAAAGTCAATGTCGAAGTTTTCTTTTTCTTCTTTACTGATCTTAAAAACGTCCTTCCTTATTTTTATCTTTTCCTTTTGGCTGTTTGTCTTTGACTTGTTCACCCATTTCCAGAATTCTTTTGACGATTTTCTTCGTCTATTTTGGGGATTAGGTCGTTCCACTGTTCATCTTGTTTTTCAATAACGTGAGCTCTCTCCTTTTCCTCTCTAGATCGTTGTTTATTTCTATGTATCTCTTCTGGAGTCCTTTTTATTTCCACGTTCTTATCGATCATTTTAAGAGACCATTTGAAGTTCCAAATGGTTCTGTGGGTTCTTTTGGCACTTGTCTCATTGTCTGTGCTTATCAATGTTTCTCTATTCTCTTCCTGCTGTTCAGCAATTTATTCTAGTGGCGCTTCGTTGAGTATCTTTGGTTCAAATTCTCTAAGGATTTTTTCCCCCTTTCGTCCAGTCTGCTTAATGATAGGTCTTCCATGCCTTGGAAGGATTCTGTATGGGGAGCTGGTTGAATGTAATGCCATGTGATCGCTAATTGTGATGTCCACGGGTTCTAAGTAGTAATTAAAAGGAAAGGTTGAAGTTCAACAGGCAGATATCCATAGGTGGGCGTTATCGCAATAAATTATCGCGATAACGATATCGGGTTATCGGTTATACGATTTTTTCCCTCCGCGTTATCGATTCATCGGTATCACCGATACTTTTGGTTTCAAACTAGCGATAATTGATAATTTCAGTTTTTGGTTCCAGTTTAGCACAGGGGTGAGCCGCAAGTGCCTTGGAGGCAGAAATAGGTAGGTCCGAGCTGGGAGGAGGATCCTCAAAACCTATGAGGAGATGAAGGAGAGCCTCACCAGGTAAGAAACTAAGAAACAGTATTCAAATATTCTTACTATTATATTATAAAATAATGCTATATATAGTCAATAATCAATATTGTATTATAATTTTGGATTTATCGATTATCACATTATCGAGCGATAAATTTATCGCCAGTTATCGATTATCGTTTATCGCCGATAAGGTTATCGTTATCGATTTATCGGTTATGGTGATACATTTTCCCGTTATCGCGCCCACCTATGTAGATATCTAGTTTTGATGCACATTTGGAATTTCGGCCCCAGCCTTTGTATCATTCTACTATTTAGCATCGTGTTCGTGTGCACGCCCGCACTGTTTATGTTCGTATATCCATTTATGTGCATTTATGTCTCCCATAAAAATGACAGGTTTTCTATTATTGAATAATTTTGTGAAGGTAGCAATAGGGAGGCTGCCTCTCCTTGGGGCTTGATATCCTTTTGCTATAATAAGGCTGGTGAGTTCGAGTTCTTTTTCTATTGTAGGCATAATTATATTAGTCCTTCCTGCATCCTGTAGTCCAGCTCTTTAATGGCGGCTCCGTCGGCTCTTCATCTTGAAGAGTTTGTTGCTATGATGCTGAAGTTCTTTTGCTTCACTCTTTTTACCTCTAAGTCTTTTCCACGTTTGATTTTAGTATTATTTCAGGATCTAATTTTCAATCAAATATTTCCGCAAATGTATTCTTTATTTTTCCATCCTTTTGGACTTATTTGTAAAACTTCTAATTTCTGTCTATCCATGATGGGGGTTTATGTTAATTTCCTGTTCCTGGTAGACTCAGGCTGTTGGATTTAGGGTTTTCAGTCACATGGACGCGACTCTTATAAGTTACTACGTCGGTCAGTAGGTACGTCGGTCGAATGGTAACCATTTTACTTTTCAGTGAGATTTGGGGGGGCCTATAACATCGTAACTGTTCAGCCGTTTTACATTCTCTTTCGAATGATATAATTGCCAAGGTCCTCCCAAGGTTAGCCCGGGAGTTGTTTGGTTTTGGTAATAACAGTGTAACTATTCATCCGATTCTAACGAAATTTGAAACTCTTATGTTGTTTTACATTTTATTTCGAATGATATAATTGTCAAGGTCTTCCCAAGGTTAGTCCTGGAATCATTTGGCAATAACAACGTAACTATTTGGCCGATTCTAACGAAATTTGAAATCCCTATGCTGTTTTACATTCTCTTTCGAATGATATAATTGCTGAGGTCCTCCAAAGGTTAGCCCGGGAATTATTTTGTTTTGGCAATAACATCATAACTATTCGGCCGATTGTAACGAAATTTGAAACCCGTATGTTGTTTTACATTCTCTTTCGAATGATATAATTGTTAAGGTCCTCCAAAGGTTAGCCCGGGAATTATTTTGTTTTGGCAATAACATCATAACTATTCGGCTGATTCTAACGAAATTTGAAACCCCTATGCTGTTTCACATTCTCTTTCGAATGATATAATTGCTGAGGTCCTCCAAAGGTTAGCCCGGGAATTATTTTGTTTTGGCAATAACATCATAACTATTCGGCTGATTGTAACGAAATTTGAAACCCTCATGTTGTTTTACATTCTCTTTCGAATGATATAATTGCTAAGGTCCTCCAAAGGTTAGCCCTGGAATTATTTTTTTTAGCAATAACATCATAACTATTCGGCCGATTGTAACGAAATTTGAAACCCTTATGTTGTTTTACATTTTCTTTCGAATGATATAATTGTCAATGTCCTCCCAAGGTTAGTCCGGGAATTATTGAAAGTTTTGAAGGTCATGAGTCATAATAATTGAGAGCACGCGACTTAGGTCTGTCGACTTTGTTTCTTTCTTTCGTTCTGTTCTCGCCTCCATTTTTATTCTGCCTTTCTTTTTCGGGCGATTGAAGAAGATAGAGACGGTGTTTGTTGTCTCGGCGAATGCTCGTTCTCGATTTCGATTTTTCGGCGTTTTTCTTCTTATTCCCCTCGTTTCCTGAGCGGATTCCTCCGTGCGAGTTTCTGAGTCAGTTTCCTTTGTATCTGTTTCTTCCACTTCTTTTCCTTCATTTACTTTTGTTTGTTCCATCAATTCCTTTGTCGTGTTTTTTTCTATGTTTATTTTGAAAATCACCCCAAAATCAACTTCCTTAGGGGACTTCATTGGCTCGAGCCCATGTTGCTTGAGCATCACATTCAGGGACAACATAGCTTCCCGGGTTCGCTATGTTCATGATGTGTTCATGAAGTATAAACAGTATTTTCACATTCAATTTCCCATCACTATAAAATAGGGCTTCCATTCTCGGTTGTGTGGATCTTTCCGTTGCTGTGGCGTAAGACACGTTTCGTTTGTTCGTTTGTTCGTTCTCCAGTTCCTTCTTCTTTACGATGTCCTCCGTTTGAGGGCAAGATATGGCCAGTGACCGGTGGGGCTTCCTTTGGGGGCCAGACATGGCCATTACCGGTGGAGCTTCCTTTGGGGGCAAGACATGGCCATTACCGGTGGAGCTCTGCACAGTTAATGCATTTTTTCGTCCCATTCTGTCAATTTCTGTAGGTGTGACCTTCCAAGCCTAGTCCCTACCACATAGCGAGGTGTTGTGTGTGTGGGGGGGGGGAGGGCATTCCGTGGTAATGTCATCTTCCATTGCGTGGCAACGGAAGCAAATTTGAATGTTATGAAAGACTCTCTTTTAAGGTTCGCTTGGGGGGAGGATCCTCATTCATAATGCAATAAGTCGTTTCTCGGTGATCTTGAAGAGGCTATTTCAGTGTTTTCACACACGATTTTGACTACGCGTGTGTATCTCCGGAGCTTAATTACTTCATGTATCTTTAGTCATGGTTGTCTTTGTTCCAATTCCTATTTTATCTCTTGTGGTAAGTGTGATTCAACGCGAGGTTCTATCTTTCGACATACTACTCTTTTTGGTAGTGACGTGGGGTGGAGTTTTCGCTTCGAGGTCCAGTTTCTTGAGCGTGAGGCTTCCTGCCGAAGCTAGAAGTTGCTCCATGGCGTTGTTTTAGGGACAAATGACGATAAATTGCGTCGGGACTTCCAAGCTCTTGATGAGGGGGATTTGGGAGTAGGTGAAAATCGTCTGGGCAAATTGTAGCGTCGTCCTCTTCTTTCAATTTGGTGTTATTCTCTGAGGAGTCGCTTGAAATCAGTTTCCACGGTCCTAGCGAGGTCGAGGAACCCCCTTTCCTAATCTGAAAAAGGACAGAATCTAAAGGTATAATCTCTCTTCTGTGTGTACCTATTGCTTCCTTGATTACCTTCCTATTAGTCTACTGATAAATCCTACTACTTCAATAAGCTTAAACTATTACTTTCCTCACTAAGGTCTCCGGTTCGTGTCTTTAAGGGACTCACTTCTTGGCGCCCCCCAACATGGCTTCAATCCGGGGTTCACTATACAGGCCTTATCTTCCATTTCTCTCGGACTCATTTCGGTTCAGGATCTCTTTTGCCGTCTCCCTTTGGTGGTCTCGTCGAGGTCGCGATAATTTTTATGACGTCGTGGAGAAAGCCACTTTGTGGGAAAGTGGTTGAAGAGAAGAACAGCATTTTGTGGGAAAGTGGTTGAAGAGTAGATCACAACTTTGTGGGAAAGTGGTTGGAACTGAGAACACTACTTTGTTTGACGGTGGTTAAAGCGAAGTACACCATTTTATGGAAAAGTTGATGAAGCGGAGAACACTTTGTTGGAAAGTGGTTGAAACGGAGAACACCACTTGGTGGGAAAGTGTTTGAGGCGTAGAATACCCCTTTGTGGGAAATTGATTGAAGCTGAGAACACCACTTTGCGGGAAATCGGTGCCAAATTACCCCTCTCTCTCTCTCTCCTAAAGGAAATGCACTTAGTGACCACCCTTTATGCATACTAATACAACTGAAAGAGGACGTTAAACCCCACGAAATAAAACAGAGTCTTTTTTCCCCCAATTCCTTCTCTCTACCTGGCGTGATTGCTAAAGCCCAACGCCAACCCATCGTGGACGGCCGAACTTATATAAGGGGACGCGAGTAGAGCGCCGGGTCAGTGCGAAGCTGAATCTCATCATCTTTTGTTGCTTTCAAAGTAAGCGTTCCGAAGTGAGTGTGTTTAACCCATAATCTAAGTGTTCGGGTCTCTTCCCCTCGGCTTTGTGGGAATCCAGAAGGTTCTAAAGTTCATATATCCCCCCCTCCCCCGGTGGTGGTGTGTGTGTGTGGGGGGGCGCTTTCCCCCTATACCAACGAGGGTTGGAGATGTAACGTTCGTAATTATTGCGTCATCTCGCGAGGCCTTTACTCACCAGGTGAGTAAAGGAGGTTGCGTCGGAAGGAAATAAATGTGTTTCGCATGCAAGGGAGGCTGGCGACAGTCAGTAGAAGAAAAGGAGAACGAATCTTAGATTTTCGTTAACATTTAAAGCGAAAACTAACGAAGGCATCACGAAAAGAGGTTGTCAGGGGGAGGGGGTGTATAAAAAGAATGGAGGAAGTGAAAAGGATAAATATAACCCCGTCCCTCTGTCGGTGTTGGGGTGGGAGGGCACGCAATCTTTCAGATATCGGTTGGGAGAGGTCGTGACCTAAAAATAGGGGAATCAAGGGCTGTGTGGGGGGAATGTCCCGTTAGAGGGGAGTCGTCTTAGAGGCCTCGCATGTGCCCTACAGCTCCAACACCCCCAACACCCTGGATTTATAAGGTTGGCAACACTGCTCTGATCTTTTACCCCTCCCTCCTTTTCATTCTTTTCTTCCCCCACCTCCCCTTCGGTCGGATCGAACCGACCCGCGGGAAAAGCCTTAAAGGTCGGTACGAGCTCCGGAATAGATTTTTTTTGTTAATGGGAAAATAACAACAGGGAGAAATTATCATCATCATCACTAACTATAATTTAAGAAGGGGATTTTTTGAGTATTTGAATAATAATTTCATCTTAGTTTGGTTATGACTTATGTTTTTTATCGAAATTATTTCTAATAATTCTTTTATAATATCAAAAAATAAAATTGTGAAGTTCAGAAATAAATATAAGTATCGAAATTTTGTGAATTTTTTAAAACACAAAGAATTACAAATGGTGAAGTTCAGAAAATTTAATTTAGTTCCTTTTAAAAATGATTCTAATTGGCGAAGTTCAGAAGATTTATAAAAATTTAACCATGGCTGTTTTTTTAAAGATTTTAATCTTAGTAGCGAAGCGCAAGATCCGCCCCCCCCGTAGGGGGAGTGGTTGCTTTATAAAACATTTACCCCGGTTTCCACGGACTTGTCATACTGATCTTTATTTAAATTTCATAGCTCGAGAGTGTATTAAACTTAAATTGGAAACCAACGAGGGCATTGCCAGCAGAAAGTAGTGGGCATGGAAAAAGTGGTAGATCCCTGTGGGGGACTGGAGAGAAGGCAATGGTCCAGATGACAGCTGCAGCAAGTATCTCTTCCAATTTATTGCGAAGGGAGGTCGGGGGGAGGAGCGCTTTGTTGGGACCCTTTTCCGGGCCAGACCCGCAAAGAGGTGAAGTGCTCCGGATGGGTATTGAGCTACTTCCGAGTGGGGTAAAGCATCGAATGGGGTTTGGGGCCCCATTTCGGCCAGGGGAGTGGGCGAGCGTGACGTCACAACCAATGTTGAAGCCGAACTGCCGTCAGCGGAATTTAGGCTGAAATGGCGTACGAGGTATCTCTAGTTCCCCTTGCCAAGTTCAGGCCCACCTAGCATCCTCACCCATAAATCTAGCCTCCACCTAGCATCCTCACCCATAAATCTAGGCCCCACCTAGCATCCTCGCCCATAAATCTATCCAATCTATTCTTAAAACTCTGCAGGTAGGCCACTTCCATTAAATGACTAGTGAGCCTACTCCATTCATGTACCAACCGATTTGTAAACCAATTTCTACCAATCTCTTTCCTAAACTTATCCAGCTTAATCCATTGTTACGCGTCCTATTATAACCTTTTATCCACTTGAAGACCTCAGTCGAGTCCTTTCCTACGTAGGTATCATAGATTGTCTCCTAAGCCTTTCACTATAGTCTACTGAGCCTTTCACCAGTCTACTGAACCTTTTACCACAATCTTCTAAGCTTGTTGTTACCAGTCTCCTAACCATTTCCAACTAATTTTCTATCCATTAATTAACATTGTTTTCTTAATTAAATCCCTCGTATCTTTTCGCGGGCGCTAATTGCACAATAATATTGTCTGTTTTCATCGCATATTTGATTTAATTCAAGGTGAAGTTCACAAATTGCGTAAAGCTTCCTCCATCCTTTTGTTTTCCTGTGAAAAATAAACTCTTGGAGATCTGCGTGCTTACAGCTGCCAAAATCGCACTCATTATATAAAGATAACACATTTTGCATATTTCATTACTCTAGAATCAGATGAAGTAAAATAATCCGCTGTCTTGGATGACGCCAGGCTCAATTACGTATAGTCGACGTCATTATACGTCATCAAACGTCACGAATCGATATCTCGGTTGAAAATTCCTGTGATAAAACGGCATGCGGTCATTTGTGAGATGAGACCGTTCACCAATTTCCCCATTCTCCATTTGGCACGTTTTCAAACATACCGAAGTGGGTCAGGGTCAGTCAGTGGAAATTAGGATATTTGAAGAGAAAAAAGTTCACAAAAACAACATAGGTGATTTCGAATTACTTTCCTAGACAAACTTGGTCGAAAAGGGATCTAAAACGGTGCAAGGAATCACAAAATAAAAATTATGCTTAAAGTTGAAATGAGTTGCCATTTTGTGGCCAGAATCGGCAAAAAATCTGGCCTTTTATCAAAGAATTTGACCGCGAAAATTTTAGTTTGGGCCTATTTACTTCTTTGGGTGCCTTCGTTAAGTATGCCGTCTACAGTAACTCCACGACAAATTACGATGAAAAAAATTCCTTATGTAAATTTGAAAAATCTATATAAGAAAATATGGGAAAATTCATATGGTTAAATATTTATTTAAAAATTAATAGGCGTTAGGTAATTTTTTATTGAAAAAAATATTCAAAATTTTAAAATTTAACGTTATAAAAATCCATATTTTGAAGTAGATCTAACGTGGGCTAAAAATGGCAATAAATTGGTCGTCTGCAGCCTTAACACGTGGTCTATCACAAATGTGGGAATGTCTATTTGTCCCAATTTAATTTGTGGGAATGTCTATTTGTCCCAATTTAATTTTTTTCAAGCGCAGGTTATGATTTTTGAGTTGTAGCGAGGCCAAAGGAATGAATTTGTGTATATATTATTGATAGTTGTATTGCATATGATTTAGTTTTCGACAAGCCATGATGGCCTCTGATACGCCCTTGTGGCTTTTGTCATCCGTTGAATTTTATGTATAGAAGATATTAGATAGAAATATTGTGTAAATATAAATATATATATATATATATATATATATATATATATATATATATATATATATATATATATATATGTATATATATATATTAGTGTAGTTGGGTAGCAGTCTTTCTTGAATGCAAATTTTGTTGAAGACCATTGTGTATTTCGCCTTAATTAATTTCCTTCGGCAACTTTCTCTTCTATCTTTGTTATTCCATCTTGTAGATGGTGGATCACTTGTCCATTATTCATCTCTCTTTGAAATGAATGTGTTTGGTAAAAAGCAAACTAAATTGCTGAGCTTTCAATTTTATTCGATCATCTTCGGAGCGTTCGAAGATGATCGAATAAGATCGAAAGCTTAGCAATTTAGTTTGGTTTTTACCAAACCCATTCATTTAAAAGAGAGATGAATACAGGACAAGTGATCGAATGATATAATTGTTAATGCCCTCCCAAGGTTAGTCCGGGAATTATTGAAGTTTTAAAGGTCGTAAGGTCATAAATCATAATAAGTGAGAGCACGCGACCTTTGGTCAGCAGACCTTGTTGTTAAGACTGTCTGGTATGTCGGCCACTCGTAAGAATTGATGACACAACCATTTCGAATTACCTCTTGAATCGGTATCAAAGTATTCATGTCACGACGTAAGCATAAAAATATCCATTCGGATACTTAAGTCCCAATTCCAGGATTCATCTCTACCATTGCACCTTTGTTTATTTTGTTTCCCACATACCATCATCAGAAGATGGTAGATGGATCGCCTTCTAACAGCCTTCATTGAAGATACTTCCTTCCAGCCAATCTTGTCTCGACAATTGGAATAGGCCTTAGTGCCATCATTTCACCTAGTTTTAGTATTTCACAAAGAGTTAGTGTTTGGTTGGTATTGGTTCGTTTATTCAAGTTGAGGTAATGAAAATAAAAGTTCGTTTATTGAATTCTGCGTAATGAAAAATAAAGTTTCCTTATCTATTTGAGTTTTGACGTTTGACATCATATCTCTGCGGAACCAACACTCGTCTAAATTCATCACCACGGTTTCTTTCTTTCTTTTTTGCTGCACTACACTACCCCATTAAAGTACATAATTCTTCATCTTGACCTTGATCTACTAAATGATGCTCAACCAAAGACATTACGACTGTTTCTTCTAATTAAATAACTACCACTGACATTTTGCGCCTTCACTGTTTTTAAAATCTGAAGCTAATTTCATTTGGGGAGTCAGTTTAATTTTCAAGGTTACTTTCGGGTTCAGATTTATGGCTTTACCCTACAAATAAATTTAGGCTGCACTCGGAAAATGCAGCTCCGCTGAAATTTGTAAACATACTAAAGAAGTTCTCTTCTCGGACTCTTTTTTTTTCTGCCTCTTATTGGGTTTCAAGTTCTCTTCTCTGACCTTTTATTCTGCCTTTTATTGGGTTTCAAGTTCTCTTCTCTGACCTTTTATTCTGCCTTTTATTGGGTTTCAAGTTCTCTTCTCTGACCTTTTATTCTGCCTTTTATTGGGTTTCAAGTTCTCTTCTCTGACCTTTTATTCTGCCTTTTATTGGGTTTCAAGTTCTTTTCTCTGACATTTTATTCTGCCTTTTATTGGGTTTCAATTTCTCTTCTCTGACATTTTATTCTGCCTTTTATTGGGTTTCAAGTTCTCTTCTCTGACCTTTTATTCTGCCTTTTATTGGGTTTCAAGTTCTCTTCTCTGACATTTTATTCTGCCTTTTATTGGGTTTCAAGTTCTCTTCTCTGACATTTTATTCTGCCTTTTATTGGGTTTCAAGTTCTCTTCTCGGACTTTTTTATGCCTTTTATTGGGTTTCAAGTTCTCTTCTCGGACCTTTTTTTCTGCCTTTTATTGGGTTTCAAGTTCTCTTCTCGGACCTTTTTCTGCCTTTTATTGGGTTTCTTCTTAAATTTTCAATAAAACGAGCAATTTACTCTTTATAACCCTTTTGTTTTGCCTGCGTTGGGCTGTGATAAAGGCGAATTTTGCCCTACTTGGCAGTCGCCAGCTAGGCTATTTAAAAGAAAAAAGGTTTGCCTTTTATATGTTTCCCGCATAGATTTTTATTTAAAACGGGTATAATACTATTTATTCTCCTTTATTTTTCTTATTATTGGTTTGCTGCGTAAATTATCAAGTAAAACGAGAATATTACTATTTATTTTGTTTTGCCTTTTATTTGTTTCCTTTTTACATTTGCATTTAAAACCGGTATTTACTATTTATTAACCGTTATTTTGCCTTTTATTCCCTACATACATTTTCATTTAAAACTGGTATATTTCTACTTATTGCCTTCTTGTTTTGCCTTTTATTGGCTTCCTTCATATATTTTCATTTAAAACTTGTTTATTTCTATTTATTGCCCTCTTGTTTTGCCTTTTATTGGCTTACTTCATATATTTTTCATTTAAAACTTGTATATTTCTATTTATTTCCCTCTTGTTTTGCCTTTTATTGGTTTCCTTTATATATTTTCATTTAAAACTTGTTTATTTCTATTTATTGCCCTCTTGTTTTGCCTTTTTTTGACTTCCTTCATATATTTTTCATTTAAAACTTGTATATTTCTATTTATTGCCCTCTTGTTTTGCTTTTTCTTGGCTTCCTTCATATATTTTCATTTAAAACTTGTTTATTTCTATATTGCCCTCTTGTTTTGCCTTTTATTGGCTTACTTCATATATTTTTCTTTTAAAACTTGTATATTTTTATTTAAAACTTGTTTATTTCTATTTATTGCCCTCTTCTTTTGCCTTTTATTGGCTTCTTTTATATATTTTCATTTAAAACTTGTATATTTCTATTTATTTCCCTCTTATTTCTATTTATTGCCCTCTTCTTTTGCCTTTTATTGGCTTCTTTTATATATTTTCATTTAAAACTTGTTTATTTCTATTTATTGCCCTCTTGTTTTGCCTTTTATTGGCTTCCTTCATATATTTTCATTTAAAACTTGTATATATCTATTTATTGCCCTCTTGTTTTGCCTTTTATTGGCTTACTTCATATATTTTTCATTTAAAACTTGTATATTTCTATTTATTTCCCTCTTGTTTTGTCTTTTATTGGTTTCCTTTATATATTTTCATTTAAAACTTGTTTATTTCTATTTATTGCCCTCTTGTTTTGCCTTTTTTTGACTTCCTTCATATATTTTTCATTTAAAACATGTATATTTCTATTTATTGCCCACTTGTTTTGCTTTTTCTTGGCTTCGTTCATATATTTTCATTTAAAACTTGTTTATTTCTATTTATTGCCCTCTTGTTTTGCCTTTTTTTGGCTTCCCTCATATATTTTTCATTTAAAACTTGTATATTTCTATTTATTGCCCTCTTATTTTGCCTTTTATTGGCTTACTTCATATATGTTTCATTTAAAACTTGTTTATTTCTATATTGCCCTCTTGTTTTGCCTTTTATTGGCTTACTTCATATATTTTTCATTTAAAACTTGTTTATTTCTATTTATTGCCCTCTTGTTTTGCCTTTTATTGGCTTCCTTCATATATTTTCATTTAAAACTTGTATATATCTATTTATTGCCCTCTTGTTTTGCCTTTTATTGGCTTCTTTTATATATTTTCATTTAAAACTTGTATATTTCTATTTATTTCCCTCTTGTTTTGCCTTTTTTTGGCTTCCCTCATATATTTTTCATTTAAAACTTGTATATTTCTATTTATTGCCCTCTTATTTTGCCTTTTATTGGCTTACTTCATATATGTTTCATTTAAAACTTGTTTATTTCTATATTGCCCTCTTGTTTTGCCTTTTATTGGCTTCCTTCATATATTTTCATTTGAAACTTGTTTATTTCTATTTATTGCCCTCTTGTTTTGCCTTTTTTTGGCTTCCTTCATATATTTTTCATTTAAAACTTGTATATTTCTATTTATTGTCCTCTTGTTTTCCCTTTTATTGGCTTACTTCATATATGTTTCATTTAAAACTTGTTTATTTCTACATTGCCCTCTTGTTTTGCCTTTTATTGGCTTACTTCATATATTTTTCATTTAAAACTTGTTTATTTCTATTTATTGCCCTCTTGTTTTGCCTTTTATTGGCTTCCTTCATATATTTTCATTTAAAACTTGTATATATATCTATTTATTGCCCTCTTGTTTTGCCTTTTATTGGCTTCTTTTATATATTTTCATTTAAAACTTGTTTATTTCTATATTTCCCTCTTGTTTTGCCTTTTATTGGCTTACTTCATATATTTTTCATTTAAAACTTGTTTATTTCTATTTATTGCCCTCTTGTTTTGCCTTTTATTGGCTTCATTCATATATTTTCATTTAAAACTTGTATATATCTATTTATTGCCCTCTTGTTTTGCCTTTTATTGGCTTACTTCATATATTTTTCATTTAAAACTTGTATATTTCTATTTATTTCCCTCTTGTTTTGTCTTTTATTGGTTTCCTTTATATATTTTCATTTAAAACTTGTTTATTTCTATTTATTGCCCTCTTGTTTTGCCTTTTTTTGACTTCCTTCATATATTTTTCATTTAAAACATGTATATTTCTATTTATTGCCCACTTGTTTTGCTTTTTCTTGGCTTCGTTCATATATTTTCATTTAAAACTTGTTTATTTCTATTTATTGCCCTCTTGTTTTGCCTTTTTTTGGCTTCCCTCATATATTTTTCATTTAAAACTTGTATATTTCTATTTATTGCCCTCTTATTTTGCCTTTTATTGGCTTACTTCATATATGTTTCATTTAAAACTTGTTTATTTCTATATTGCCCTCTTGTTTTGCCTTTTATTGGCTTACTTCATATATTTTTCATTTAAAACTTGTTTATTTCTATTTATTGCCCTCTTGTTTTGCCTTTTATTGGCTTCCTTCATATATTTTCATTTAAAACTTGTATATATCTATTTATTGCCCTCTTGTTTTGCCTTTTATTGGCTTCTTTTATATATTTTCATTTAAAACTTGTATATTTCTATTTATTTCCCTCTTGTTTTACCTTTTATTGGTTTCCTTTATATATTTTCATTTAAAACTTGTTTATTTCTATTTATTGCCCTCTTGTTTTGCCTTTTTTTGGCTTTCTTCATATATTTTTCATTTAAAACTTGTTTATTTCTATTTATTGCCCTCTTGTTTTGCTTTTTCTTGGCTTCCTTCATATATTTTCATTTGAAACTTGTTTATTTCTATTTATTGCCCTCTTGTTTTGCCTTTTTTTGGCTTCCTTCATATATTTTTCATTTAAAACTTGTATATTTCTATTTATTGTCCTCTTGTTTTCCCTTTTATTGGCTTACTTCATATATGTTTCATTTAAAACTTGTTTATTTCTATATTGCCCTCTTGTTTTGCCTTTTATTGGCTTACTTCATATATTTTTCATTTAAAACTTGTTTATTTCTATTTATTGCCCTCTTATTTTGCCTTTTATTGGCTTCCTTCATATATTTTCATTTAAAACTTGTATATATATCTATTTATTGCCCTCTTGTTTTGCCTTTTATTGGCTTCTTTTATATATTTTCATTTAAAACTTGTTTATTTCTATATTGCCCTCTTGTTTTGCCTTTTATTGGCTTACTTCATATATTTTTCATTTAAAACTTGTTTATTTCTATTTATTGCCCTCTTGTTTTGCCTTTTATTGGCTTCATTCATATATTTTCATTTAAAACTTGTATATATCTATTTATTGCCCTCTTGTTTTGCCTTTTATTGGCTTCTTTTATATATTTTCATTTAAAACTTGTATATTTCTATTTATTTCCCTCTTGTTTTACATTTTATTGGTTTCCTTTATATATTTTCATTTAAAACATGTTTATTTCTATTTATTGCCCTCTTGTTTTGCCTTTTATTGGCTTCCTTCATATATTTTCATTTAAAACTTGTATATATCTATTTATTGCCCTCTTGTTTTGCCTTTTATTGGCTTACTTCATATATTTTTCTTTTAAAACTTGTATATTTTTATTTAAAACTTGTTTATTTCTATTTATTGCCCTCTTCTTTTGCCTTTTATTGGCTTCTTTTATATATTTTCATTTAAAACTTGTATATTTCTATTTATTTCCCTCTTGTTTTACCTTTTATTGGTTTCCTTTATATATTTTCATTTAAAACTTGTTTATTTCTATTTATTACCCTCTTGTTTTGCCTTTTTTTGTCTTTCTTCATATATTTTTCATTTAAAACTTGTATATTTCTATTTATTGCCCTCTTGTTTTGCTTTTTCTTGGCTTCCTTCATATATTTTCATTTGAAACTTGTTTATTTCTATTTATTGCCCTCTTGTTTTGCCTTTTTTTGGCTTCCTTCATATATTTTTCATTTAAAACTTGTATATTTCTATTTATTGTCCTCTTGTTTTGCCTTTTATTGGCTTACTTCATATATGTTTCATTTAAAACTTGTTTATTTCTATATTGCCCTCTTGTTTTGCCTTTTATTGGCTTACTTCATATATTTTTCATTTAAAACTTGTTTATTTCTATTTATTGCCCTCTTGTTTCGCCTTTTATTGGCTTCCTTCATATATTTTCATTTAAAACTTGTATATATATCTATTTATTGCCCTCTTGTTTTGCCTTTTATTGGCTTCTTTTATATATTTTCATTTAAAACTTGTATATTTCTATTTATTTCCCTCTTGTTTTACATTTTATTGGTTTCCTTTATATATTTTCATTTAAAACTTGTTTATTTCTATTTATTGCCCTCTTGTTTTGCCTTTTATTGGCTTCCTTCATATATTTTCATTTAAAACTTGTATATATCTATTTATTGCCCTCTTGTTTTGCCTTTTATTGGCTTACTTCATATATTTTTCTTTTAAAACTTGTATATTTCTATTTATTTCCCTCTTGTTTTGCCTTTTATTGGTTTCCTTTATATATTTTTATTTAAAACTTGTTTATTTCTATTTATTGCCATCTTGTTTTGCCTTTTTTTGACTTGCTTCATATATTTTTCATTTAAAACTTGTATATTTCTATTTATTGCCCTCTTGTTTTGCTTTTTCCTTGCTTCCTTCATATATTTTTCATTTAAAACTTGTTTATTTCTATTTATTGCCCTCTTGTTTCGCCTTTTATTGGCTTCCTTCATATATTTTCATTTAAAACTTGTATATATATCTATTTATTGCCCTCTTGTTTTGCCTTTTATTGGCTTCTTTTATATATTTTCATTTAAAACTTGTATATTTCTATTTATTTCCCTCTTGTTTTACATTTTATTGGTTTCCTTTATATATTTTCATTTAAAACTTGTTTATTTCTATTTATTGCCCTCTTGTTTTGCCTTTTATTGGCTTCCTTCATATATTTTCATTTAAAACTTGTATATATCTATTTATTGCCCTCTTGTTTTGCCTCTTATTGGCTTACTTCATATATTTTTCTTTTAAAACTTGTATATTTCTATTTATTTCCCTCTTGTTTTGCCTTTTATTGGTTTCCTTTATATATTTTTATTTAAAACTTGTTTATTTCTATTTATTGCCATCTTGTTTTGCCTTTTTTTGACTTGCTTCATATATTTTTCATTTAAAACTTGTATATTTCTATTTATTGCCCTCTTGTTTTGCTTTTTCCTTGCTTCCTTCATATATTTTCATTTAAAACTTGTTTATTTCTATTTATTGCCCTCTTGTTTTGCCTTTTTTTGGCTTCCTTCATATATTTTTCATTTAAAACTTGTATATTTCTATTTATTGCCCTCTTGTTTTGCCTTTTATTGGCTTACTTCATATATGTTTCATTTAAAACTTGTTTATTTCTATATTGCCCTCTTGTTTTGCCTTTTATTGGCTTACTTTATATATCTTTCATTTAAAACTTGTTTATTTCTATTCATTGCCCTCTTGTTTTGCCTTTTTTTGGCTTCCTTCATAAATTTTTAATTTAAAACTTGTATATTTCTATTTGTTGCCCTCTTGTTTTGCCTTTTTTTGGCTTCCTTTCATATATTTTTCATTTAAAACTTGTATATTTCTATTTATTGTCCTCTTGTTTTTCCTTTTATTGGCTTCCTTCATATATTTTTCATTTAAAACTTATATATATCTATTTATTGCCCTCTTGTTTTGCCTTTTATTGGCTTCTTTTATATATTTTCATTTAAAACTTGTGTATTTCTATTTATTTCCCTCTTGTTTTACATTTTATTGGTTTCCTTTATATATTTTCATTTAAAACTTGTTTATTTCTATTTATTGCCCTCTTGTTTTGCCTTTTTTGGCTTCCTTCATATATTTTTCATTTAAAACTTGTATATTTCTATTTATTGCCTTCTTGTTTTGCCTTTTATTGGCTTACTTCATATATGTTTCATTTAAAACTTGTATATTTCTATTTATTTCCCTCTTGTTTTGCCTTTTATTGGCTTACTTCATATATCTTTCATTTAAAACTTGTTTATTTCTATTTATTGCCCTCTTGTTTTGCCTTATATTGGCTTCCTTCATATATTTTCATTTTAAACTTGTATATATCTATTTATTGCCCTCTTGTTTTGCCTTTTATTGGCTTCTTTTATATATGTTTCATTTAAAACTTGTTTATTTCTATATTGCCCTCTTGTTTTGCCTTTTATTGGCTTACTTCATATATTTTTCATTTAAAACTTGTTTATTTCGATTTATTGCCCTCTTGTTTTGCCTTTTATTGGCTTCTTTTATATATTTTCATTTAAAACTTGTATATATCTATTTATTGCCCTCTTGTTTTGCCTTTTATTGGCTTCTTTTATATATTTTCATTTAAAACTTGTATATATCGATTTATTGCCCTCTTGTTTTGCCTTTTATTGGCTTCTTTTATATATTTTCATTTAAAACTTGTATATATATTTATTGCCCTCTTGTTTTGCCTTTTCTTGGCGTCTTTCCTATATTTTCATTTCAAACTTGTATATTTCTATTTATTGCCCTCTTGTTTTGCCTTTTATTGGCTTCCTTCCTATATTTTCATTTAAAACTGGTATCTTACTATTTATTATTGAGATGAAGACTACTAGAAATAAATATACCCCAAGATGACTAGACTTGTACAAGTCTAGTGCCTCCGAGGGACGGTGACACGTCTAAAATATATATTTACTCACATTTTTTGTTCAAATGGAAATGTTGAATGGAATAACGGCCCGAGTGGGTAAGAAAGAAGAGAACAATGGGGCACCTCCGCCAGCAGATGAGAGCTTGGGTCGTAATTCCTTTAATTTCCAGTTAAAGGAAAAATGATAACAAAAGCGATCGACAAATGTTTTCCATAATTTAGTTTCGAATTAGGCCACTTCAACCTCGACTTAAATCTATTATTTGCTGCTGTTACGACGTCATAAGCCTTCAAGTCCATCGATAAGGCAACAAGGTCTGCTGACCAAAAAGTCGCGTGCTCTCACTTATTCTGATTTATGACCTTACGACCTTCAAAACTTTCAATAATTCAGACTAACCTTAGGAGGACCTTGGAAGTTATATCATTCAAAAGAGAATGTAAAACAATATAAGGGTTTTAAATTTCGTTACAATCAGCCGAATAGTTATGTTATTGCCAAAACAAAATAATTCCCGGACTAACCTTGGTAGGACTTTGGCAATTATACTATTCGAAAGAGAACGTAAAACAACATAGGGTTTCAAATTTCGTTAGAATTGGCCGAATAGTTACAATGTTATTACAAAAACCTTCTCCCCTTTATTTAACTAGTTGGGTTTTTTTTTGTTATTTTAGTAGGTCGCACTGCGCCGGGAGGAGGGGGACCTCCCCCCGACGCCGGAGCTTGCTTCCTGCCTTTTTCCCTTTTTTATTGTTGTTTTTTTGCATCTTATTTTAAAGATGCCTAGTACTAGGCAGTGTTGAATACGGCGACTAATGCCCAAGTAGGTAGTCGCCAGATGAGCTCTTAAAAAAAATAAAAATTACAAAAACAAAAAAAAGCAAAACGGGAACCGACCGACCGACCCAGATAGTGAGATGTAGAGTCTCACGCGACTAATAAGGCTTCATAGAAACAGTTTTATACAGTCCAGATTCAAAATCCGTATAAAATAGATAAGTTAAGCAAACTGGCTTCGGAAACAGATTTTATTCATTTTTTGCAGTTGGACAAATTTGTTGGATCGGAGCTTTGAACTGAATCTTCAAACTTACACTAATACATTGAATTTATTCTCTTAAAGAAACTTTTCATAGTAAATGTTTTCTTTAATTGCATCGTGTGAAAAGATTCAAGTACAGTAACACATTAAAAGGTGTTTTTTTTTAACATTTGGCCATTGTGATTGGAAAAGTTTGGCAACACTGCCAAATGAGAGGTTTCAATTTGGTCTTAGTCCTTAGTCAACCTCGTCCGGTGATTCTCCGGTTTTATTGTGCAGATACGTTTTACTGTTTTCGAAAGTTCCTTGGTTTATTTTGATTCACAATTTCTTATTAACGTTTTATACAATTGCAGAAAGAAATTGTCTTTATAATGGTTATTTTTTGTGGCGATTCGGCTTATTTAAAGCAAACGTGTGAATAATAGAACTTTAAGTGGTGTAATAATTAGACTATTGATAAGTTTCATTTTTTGAAGTTTCAAATGAAGTTTTGTGTAATCAGACAATTTTCAATGAAAGCCCCGGAATTTTTTGCTTGCTTTTTATAGGCTGAAATAGCCCATGATTGGTCAATTCCGTTGACCTATGCACAGATTGGTCATTGGATAAGTTGCAAAAAAAAGCTAAAAACGGCTAAAATCTAGCCAAAGAAACGGCTGCCGCTCGTTTTATAAAGAAATACCCAAGTCTAAACGAGCGGTTTCACCAATTCTTGCTCGCTCCAACAGAACTAACTGTTCACACCGAGTTAACGTAAGTATGTGAAACTTATATAAACTAACTTAAACTAGAAACTAACTAAAAAAAAAGCTTAAGCTAGAAAAAATTTGCTGCACTCTTTGAAAATTACCTTTTCCCATAGGCGATTGTTTGGTTAGAGCTCAAAATTAAGGTAGGTACCTAATTTCTGTAATTCTACAGATTAAAAACTAGATTAAAAAGAAGGTAATTTAAGACGAAAATAGCGGTCATTTCCAAGGTTTTAGAGCCTTCTAATTAAAAAAAGTTATAGAAGCAATGTTATTCAGTTCATCGAATTACATAGGAATACCTATTTATTTGCCCTATTGCCCTGGGGGGGGGGGACGCCCCCTAAGGGCTAAAAAAAAAACCCCTTCGGATATATTAAGGTTCTCGACGGAGCCCTAAAAGGGACCCTCTCAATTTTAGGCCACTCAAATCTAGTTAAAAAAAGTAACAAGGAAAATAAGTACCCTAGAATGAGGGTACCTTTGGACTAGCTGTTGAGCGGGCAAATCTCCGCTCAATTGCCTTACGTCCTCCCTAAACGGCCACTTTTCAAGACCTTGTCTAGCCTTGACTTGAACTGGTCAACAGATTCACTGTTGACAACTTCCACTGGAAGTGCGTTCCACTTACCGCAGATACTGTAGGTGAAAAAGTTACCACACAGATTGCGGTTGTAACGCTTCAGTTCAAGTTTGAAGCCGTGATTGCGCGTTCTGTTCTCACTCAGTGTGAAAATATCCCGGTAGTCAACATTGTCGAACCCTCGAAGTATTTTGAAAACTTCGATGAGCTGACCACGCAGTCTACGGGTTTCCAGCGAGAACAGGTCTAATTCCCTTAGTCTATCCTCATAACTTTTATGTCGGATAGAGGGAATCAGTTTGGTTGCCCTAGCTTGTACGCGTTCCAACCTTGCGATGTCCTTTCGAAACGAGGGAGTTGTACAGACACAGTACTATTTCCTTGTTCCGATATCCAAACTGGCGCTTTATATAGCCCAGCATCCTTTGGGCCTTTTTCTCCGCCTCAATACATTGCCTCGAGATGAAACATATTGGGGTAAATATGTAGATTGGCGGCTCGGCCCCAAAAGTGGATTTTTGTGTGTTTATATTTCGTTCACCCCTGCCTGACTATTCATGCGCGTTCGAGTCCTATTCGAAATATAGCCGACGCCATTTTGGGGGTGGGTAAAAGAAATGCCCGAAACTAAACAAACGAAAAACGCTGTTTACCTACGCCATTCTTGGTTAAATCATTCACTTCTGTAAACGTTAGAACTTTATTCTATGAACAATTAGGGTTATATAGTGGGGGACTGTGCCCCCCAGACCCTCTCCAATTGATTGAGGTAAATATGTAGATTAGCGACTCGGCCGAAAAAGTGTTTTTTTGGTAAATATTTTCGTCAGAACCCCCCGTCCCCCCACCCCCATTATAATTCGCAAAACGATTAAAGGCGCTGACATGATTTGGTTAAATCATTCACCCCGTAAACATTAGCACATTATTCTATAAACAATTAAGATTATATACTGGGGGCTGTCCCCCCAGACCCCCCAATTTAATGAAACTCAGGATCATTGTAGCATCCTTAAATTTACTCCAAAAACGTGAAACATTTTGGAACACGGACGAAATAGTGCCTCCCATCGTTCGAGGCTCCAATCTACATATTTACCCATATTGTAAAATGGACAAAATATTATGCGGAGAACAGCGGAGGCGAGCGCGTGTCTAAAGCCTTGGAAATGACGGCGCTATCTTCGTCTTAAATTACCAAAAATGTATTCAATCTATTCACACGCCTATCTGAATAGTCTGTTACTATTTTTTCGTCGCGCAAAGACTAGTTTTCGAGTTATTAACACTTAAAAATAGTATTTTCTACTACTAAACTATTATTTGCTGGTGTTATAACGTCATAAGCCTCGGGAAAATGTTTCCTTACACCAATATTACCAACGATGTTGCAAATTCGTTAACATGGATTACATAGCCACATTGTCAATTTGAATCTCATCCTATTATATATAATTTTGAAGGGATTTTTTTCTGAATTAAAATATGATGGGGACATTTTATAGGGCTCATTATTAAAGAAAATATAATTGATTTAAATGGCATCCGGGGGCGGAGCTTATATTTCTGAAGTCAAGTAGTACCACGTAAAAACAATGAACAATAGAGCGCCTAACGACGTCTGGCAATCACATTGGAATTCAAACCTAATGCATAGGTTTTTGAATTGTGACTACTACTAGTTGATTAAAAATAGGGAAGTGCAATCCCAATTATAAAGGGGATATGTGGGGCGAATCCCCCCATTTTGAAACAATCAGCTTATGGGTCGAACTCATTGTTGTTGCCAGATGTTGTTATGCGCTCCAATATTCATTGTTTTTATGCCGTGCTACATCCCGAATGGGCGGAGCTAGAAATGGAGTCATATCTACTTGAAGTGGGTGGCTCGTATTCCAAATTTACCTGCAAATTTAACTACCATATAGAAGGTTAAGGGTAGCATGTTATTTAAAAAAAAGCTTAGATTTAATGTGTCCAATTAGCGGTAAATTTGGAACACCCAGTTACCTACCTCAAGGAAATTTAATAGACTCGATTAGTCATAATGAAATACCCAATTCACCTGCCTAAAGAAAATTTAATGACGTCATTTTTAGGTAAAAATAGTCATAGCCTCTGCCCCACTTGACCTTCGAGGAAATAGTCATTATTAAATACAGGCACCTGCCTAAAGACCGCATTGGAGTTCCTAACGACGTCTGGCAACCGCAACGTTAGGCTCGAATTCAAAGTCGATTGCCAGACGTCGTTAGACTAAATTCTTGACTCCAGACATTATATAAGCCCCGCCCATTAATGCTTATTAAATCAATTTATTCTCTGTTAAAGGGAGGTTGTTGAGGCCTGACATTATTAAATACTGGCATATTTTTTACGACAGCCTTCTGTGTCGAGAGGAGATTTGTTCCCTCGCCCATCCCCGCGTTCCATCCACAAGAGGCCACGCCACGAATACAAAAATACCCTTTCCAGATCACAGCTGGAGGTCAGAAGGAGATATTTTAGCTTGAGACATTTAGGACTGTGGAACTCTTTACCCTCATATGGGGTTTTATGTAACAACATTGAGGATTTAAATCTGCTCTTATATATATATATATATATATATATATATATATATATCCAACCCTTGTTGCCCTGAAATTGTACTGGCTGTTTTATTTAAATAACCAGGCAATGGCTTCGCTACTAAGATTGAAATTTAAAATATAGAAAAAAGCATCCATGGTTAAATTTTCTGAACTTCACCATTTGTAATTCTTTGGGTTTAAAAAATTCGCAAAATTTTGATACTTATATTTATTTCTGAACTTCACCATTTTTTTTTATGTTATAAAAGAATTATTAGAAATGACTGATAAAAAGCATAAGTCATAAACAAACTAAGATGAAATTATTATTCAAATACTCCAAAAAATCTCCTTCTTAATTATAGTTAGTGATGATGATGATGATGAATGATAAGGGTTGACGAATCAACGGAGTGCACGATATTTTCGCCATTTTTTTTTGTTTCTTCGCGAGATTTTGTGTATCTTTTTTAAGCCTTTTTCAACTTAATTATATTAAACTTATAAAAACTAGCAACCTAGAAACTAACCTAAGAAAGGTGAAACTGCTAAAATCTAGCCCCCCCCAATGCTAAAATATCGTGCGCTGCTCTCTTTGAGAATTACCAAATGCCCACATCCTATTTTAATTGAGAAAAAAAAATCCTTAAACTATATTTAATACAATATGAGAGGATGCCAAGTGGCATTGCGACTGTGTGTCAGGGTTGGCAGACGTTTGAGAAAAAAAGGACAGGGTCACCGTGAAAAAGGGACAAACCACCCAGAAAAAGGACAGACGGGCATACAGAGATAATATACTATGTAATTTGTTACTTTACTCATTAATATTAAAATTATACAGAATATAACGAAACATACCTGCATGTTAAAAATTAGTTGAAAGGATTTCCTCAAAGGAATCCAATTCGCAGTCTTCATTTGCAACAAGAGAAGTTGTACTAGTGCTTGCAACTTGGTCCTTACCACTAGCTCTTTCGCATTTGTCTGCTTCCGGATCAGCGTACATGTGACTGGTCAAGAGCGCTTGCATTTTGTCAGTTACCACAAAATTTGGGCAACATATTCCTCTGTCATGAAGATGCGTTCTTATTCAAAGGATTGCCTCGAGAGAACGAGTGCTTAATTTGTTTCTGACCTTCAATTTTACATGTCACATAAAATTAACCCCTTTCGACAAATGCTATACTTAAGGAAATGCAGTGAGTTCAGTGCAATCGTAGCAAGCTCTTTGTAACATCTTTCTCCAATTGAATTTTCATAGCACAAAATAAATGCCCCAAATTTGACTGGCTCTGCTGGTATTTCTAAATCGGAAAATTCTTCCTTCCAGTTAGTTTTTATGGAGATACGTTCATACTGGGTAGCAACGTTTTGGACATAATTTTCTGCTCTTGCGAGTTTAGCAAGGGGTAGCTCACTAAACCGTGGTTTTATTTAGCTCAGACATTTCTTGGGACTAAGATATTTAATGTAATTCATTTTCATAGTTGTCTTGTCAATTCTTTTATCGATTTGGTTTAGCGCCTCAGTCAAAAAGGCACTGCAGTTTTCCTGGATTGCTTATCTTTCTTTCAACACAAATGGTACTGCATTTTAAGTCGTATTCAAATTTGTCATCGAGTTTACCATTACTTGGTAACCAGGGTAATTTCCGCTCTTGAATATCATGGTAAAGTTTTTTTTTAGCAAAAAGTCCCGAAACTCTTCAAGTTCGTGAAATAATTTTGTAAGGTCAGGGTTTGCGGCCTGAAATGGGGCATTGAGAGATTCAAAATTCTGGATCAAGGGACAAACAAAAGTTAGATAAAGTTTATTTTGTTCATCAGCGAACATTTTCCTCAGTGTTATAACATTATAACTTTTGTCAACAATGGAGTGGAAATATGCTTTCAGTTTTTCCCACTGAATTAAGATTTCATTTTCCTCGGACTACCCAGCGTGTAACACTCGGGGTTATAATTCTTCCGTGTTGTTCATTTCACTCGTTCATAGTGGCATATATGTTCTTGTAATCTTCTCGACGTAGAGAACTTAGACTGAACCAGCGAGGAACTTCAGAAATAATATAACTCAAACATGGAGTTATATTGAAAGCCTTTTCTGCACACAAGGCTAAACTGTGGTAAGTACACTTAATAAAAGTGAAATCCGCATTAATATTTCTAAATGTAAAAAATACGAAGTTTGCTTCCCCAGCTAAATTATATGCACCACCACTAGTGGCCCAATCCAATGCTATCGGTTATATCAATATGATTGAGCTTCAAGAAATCATTAATTGCATCAAACAAACTTTGTCCAGTTGTAGAAACAACAGGTATTAAACCCAAGAATACTGTTTCGTACCGCGAAGATCGTCGAGCAGCTCTTCAAACAATGCCAATGAGACGACATTTTTTATCAAGCACATCCACTTCGTTCGATGCAATTTGACATTTTCAGGAATGCTTCCTTTTCCAAATTCAGCAAGAAGTTCGGTTTGATGAAGGACTGAACGAACACTACAGTCGCAAGGCGTTGAAACACTGTATTTAATTTCAAATTATTTTAGTTCTTTCGATAAGCAAAGTGTTCTTTTTGAAAATGTCTGTTATCAGCAAAAGAACTTGAGGCCATTTTATGCTTCATTGTTTTCGCGTGTTCCTCAAATGCAGATTTTCGCAAATTCGTTAAAAAGCATTTACACCATTTGCAATAAGATTCATTGTCAATCCATCACAACCACTTGAACTGTTCCTCCCACTCTTTTGTAAAATGCCTTCGATCGTTGTAGTAATTTTCCCACTTACTCATGGTTAAGATGTATTTGCCAAATGTCTTTTAGTTTTTACACATTTAGACGCTTAAAAGACCAGTTAAGAAAATATAAAATTATAGTACTTTTAAACCGAATTTTCTGACTAATTCACTACTTTCACTATTTTGAAAAAAGATTATTTCGTAATAAAAATCACACCATTGGAATCTAAAACAAATTAGGCCTAATTGATTGAAATGATAGACCCAGTCCTATTAGGGCCTAGGCCAAATAGGATTAGTCCTAGGCCTATACCAGAAATATACCAAAAACAAACACACCCACTGTCATAGTCGTACAATTCATTGAATTAGCACCGGAATGTCTTTATCACGAAATACTATGAGTGGAATTTTCAATACGATTGGTTATGTCAATCAAATATAATAATCCCCATATCTTAAAAGACGTAAAGTCACGTCCAAAAATCTTTATAAAGTACGGTAGTTTGCCAATCTGGCAACCCTGATTCAGTCTTCGGGGACGAGGGTTGCCAGACATCGCCTGAGTTCAAAAGACGCCAAGTCACTAGTAAAAAGTAGCAAGAAGTGGTCAAATTATGATTTTCATATGCTGACAAAATATAAATATAAAATTATATTTGTCATGATACCTACATGAACATATTTTCATTTTGGAGGTAAAACAGGACAGAAAAGGACAGTTTAAGACTCCGTTTTTCCCACAAAAGAAAAGGACAGATGCATCTAAAAAAGGACAGACTGTCCTTAAAAGGACAAACTTGGCAACCTTGCAAAAGTGGAAAAGTATTTTACTTACCCCCAATGTGAATTATTGGCGAAAATTATTGACAAGGATTGTGCAACCATGTCGCTGCATGGAGAAAATGGTGGACCAGCGTGTTTGGGTTCTTAAAATAAAGCATAAACATCGTTCTGGCTAAATAGGCTACAAAATGTTTTTCCTTGCTTCCATATAACTGGACATTTTTTTTTTTATAGGCCACAGCCGTTCATTATTATTAGTGCAAGTCGATGTTTCCGGATCCACAAAACTAATGGAATGGTTAACCCGTCATATGAATAAAGCCTTCATTACAAAGGCGATTGTAGGCTTTCCAGCAATCAGAAAAATAGGCCATTCCCTGCAAAATCTGATAGTAGCTTTTCACAATTTTAGTTTTCCACAGGAATCCTTAAAAGATTTTCTCGTTTGTCGATATAGTCCCCCCAAATACCCATTGTCCTTCAACGAGACGTCCCACATTGTACTTTCGGCTACCAAATAAGCCGAAATTAGCTCACTCATGCGGATACACCAGTCAATTATAATTTCCCTCGAAAAACTATCCCAAGCCCATAAATGTTGACCAAGTCAAAACTTTCAATAGACAACTTGATAGGAAAAGTGTTTTTAAACATTGATTGAGACCAGTTACATTTTTTTTTTTTCAATTTTCACATTTCCCTGGAATCTCCAAATCCTTCTCGTTCGATATCATTCGGCCTTACTCCCGCACAGTTAAAAAAAAGGACAGTGGAGAGAAAAAAAGGTACATTTAAAAGGGTTACCGAGAAAATGTCCTTGATGTACTCTCGGTCGTCATCATGGGGGAAGCTCGCGTGCTCCAACGATCCCTAGAGCAGCCTCAGGGTATTTGAGGACCTGGTCGAAGGTGAGGAACCGGATCAAGAACGATCATCTCACTTAATTCCTCCAACGGCCAAAGAGGAGGATGAGATGACGCAGTCCGGATTCCAATGTCTGCAAGGGCGGATGAGAGGTTTCAACGGTGGAGAGGAGCCGGTCGTCGCGGTCTCCTCTTCCACTGGGCATCAATCTCCGCAGTGAAATCGTGGGTGCAATGTTCGTTCATCAGTGCAATCCACGCTAAGCAAATCACCCACAGGAGTACCAGGGTAGAACCCCAGGCACGAACTATACTCGTCCGCGAGTGGTGCCATAATGATGGTTTTTAATAAAAATTAATTATAGCTTCAAAACTGCCATAATATTCACGGAAGAATGCATGAACATATTTCACAACCATCACCGAGCCGAGAGCAGACATTTTAGCCTATCGCAGCGGTTCTTATGGCTTTTCAGTCTCGATACCCCAAAGTTCAACTCCAAGTCAACCCGATCCCCCTTCTCTAATATTAGCCTTCTACTCTCAACTTTTAACTCTATGGACTCTTTTTTTTTTATTATTTTCAGTAAATAAGCTGAATAATAATTTCCTTAGTTTGCTTATGTCTTATGTTTTTATCAAAGTTATTTCTAATAATTCTTTTATAATATCAAACAACGAAGTGGTGAAGTTCAGAAATAAATATAAGTATCTAAATTTTGTGAATTTTTTGAAACCCAAAGAATTACAAATGGTGAAGTTCAGAAAATTTATTTTTACATATCTTCTTCTATAATTCTATATTTTAGCACCGTGATATTTTGAAAGGAGGGGAAATTTAGTTTAGAGTTCCTTTTTAAAATTATTATAATTGGCGCAGTTCAGAAAATTTAGAAAAATTTAACCATGGCTGCTTTTTTTAAATTTTAAATTTTAATCTTAGTAGCGAAGCGCAAGTTGGGGAAATGGCGAATCCATTAGCTGGTTTTCAGTAAAGCAGTACACATTACATTATTGTACACTTTTCCACATTACATTATTGTAACCCAACACTATTTGCGTTCATTCAGCAACCAAACTCTCGACTTTAAGGCAAACCCAGCCCGGCATGCCTTTTTGGATGCCCCTAAGAACCAATTTCGACACCCCCTGGGGGTATTGAGGGTATACTTTAAGAACACCTGGCCTATAGGCTAATCCTCGCCACGTCACAAGAATAGGCTTCTTGTTTGGTTCTTTTCTTGTGGAAAATTATCCCCGTAAGGGGCGCGGCGATTTGGAATCCTGGCCGCCGTGCTGACGGGATCCAGCGCTCAGTCCGGCCCCAGCTTAGCCTCTCTTCCTTCCTTCAAAACACTTGTTTCCTCTCTTTTCACACAACCTCTCCCACAACTTTCTCTGGTCAGCCTCTAATTTCACAAGGTAGATGCTGACCTTCTCAAGCCAACCTTCCCGGATCGGGGCTGAGGGGGGAGGGTGGCTGGTTTTTAACAACCTGCTTCATCCCCACCCTAACCTTCCTCACATCCCTTTTCCTCTCCTCTTCACATTCTATCAATTTTACGCCGTGTTCAAGGTGGAGCCGCCATGCCGATGGACTGCCAGGCCACCAGGCGGGAGGGGTGGTCTCAAATGGCGGCGCCTGGCTCTGCCGGGCCTGCAAGCACCTCTTGCTGTGAGGGCAACTGTGAGAGGGGGTGAACTATTGCGCCCCGTGTGAATAAGAGGGTCACCATGCCCAATGATGAATATAAAAAAAAACAACCCCCAACTTCCCCTGTAACATCAACGGAGCCGCCCTCGGGCATCTCCACCGAAAAAATGGAGGTACCCCCCTTGTGCTTGCGCAGGGGACCCTCCATACTTCTTTACACGGAGAGGAGGCTTACTCCTCTCCTACGCCTACAGGTGTAGGGGACTCCCCCTCACCCCCTTCCCTGGAGGTGCTTTCGGGCACCTCCCTATTTCCAGCGGCAGTCCCTCCTTTTCTTTCTAAAGGGACTGCCAAGAAAGCCAGCAGGCAGCCCATTGCCGACCGCCCCTCGTGTAAGCGGCTTGGTAAAGCAAACCCCCTTAGGGGGAAGAGGGAAGCCAGGCCCCTTCGGTCGCTTCCCTCAAAAGACCTGCTGGCAAGAATATTGAACCTTGCCGGGGTCGAGGCCCATGCCTCCCCAAAGAAGACTAGTGACGATACTGCCAACGGGACCTGCGATGTCTTGGGGGGGGGGATGGCCAACTGGAGGCCCCCACTGAGATAGACATGGTCCTTGAGGAAACCCAGCCTCAGACGGTAGGGCCTTCCATGGGGGGGAATCCTGGCTCGGCGCCAAGCACCGAACCCGAATCCGCCCCGATGCAAGGTCCTCCTCAAACGGCTGTGGTTTCCGAAGCAGTACAAGGAGGGAAGGGATCTCCTCCGACCGGTGCCCCCACGACTACCAGGACCTTCTCCATTTCAGGGAATGACCTGGCTGAGGCCGGTCCATCTAGCCTGGGGGCTTCTTCCGGCGGAGGTGAGAAGCGGGTTCATTCCCCGCCTTCCTCTCCAAAAAAGAAAAAGAAAAAGACTAAAATGACAAAAAAGACTCGGGGCTCCTCTCCATCCGCGGGGGCTGCGGGGAAGGATGGGTCTGTTGCCACTCTGGCAAGCGACCAAACCAAGATCGGCACATCCGCCCCCTCTGCCCCCCCCGGTTAAGAACAAAAGTGCACAGGGCGGAGCCTCGATGACATCGGGGCCCCTCATTCAGAGGTTACCTGGCGTTTTCGAGCCCGCTGGCTTCAAACGCTTCCTCGTTATTCGATCCACTGATGGCACCATGTTGTCCAAGGGCAACATGATCCATCGTAGGAGAGGATTAGCAGTGCAATTGGTAGAGAGCCGAAGGTGACCCGTTTCTCGGACGGGAGCCTTCTGGCGAATGCGGCGAATCCCGCCGAGGCGGCCAAGATAAGTGCTCTTCGGACACTTGATGGCACCCCGGTGAGTGTGACGCCGCACTCTACCATAAACTTTGTGAAAGGAGTAGTTTATGCGAGGAAACTCGTTGACTACTCCATTGAGGACAACACCCTAGAGCTGGCCGACCATGGGGCGGTCAAGGTCGAACGTATGATGAGAGAACAGAGAGGGGCCTCGAGACCCACCCCTATACTCTTCGTCACGTTTGACTGTGACAAGCTCCCTGAGTCGGTGCGTGCCGGTTGGTACCGCTACCGCGTGAAAGCATTCGTGCCACGGCCGCGGCGGTGCTATTACTGTCCTCGCTTCGTCCATACGAATCGTTCTTGTAGACGTGCAAAGTCGGGGTCACCCGAAGTTTGTGTAAATTGCCCCAAGGCCGCACACGATAAGTCTAAATCGTGTGTGGCCAAGTGTGTCAATTGAGGAGAGCCGCACCCCACTTCTTCGAAGTAATGTGGTGCAAATCTCCTTGAGAAAGAAATCCTGGCTGTTCAGGCCCAGGATTGACTTTCATTCCCCGAGGCTAAGGACTTGGTCCTAGCGCGCCCGGCTCTGCCTGGGACGTCATATGCCTCAATAGTTAGAAAGGCACCCTCTGCTCCTGGCCCATCCAGGTCAACGAGCATGGTTGTTTCCGCGCCCATTCGGAGTCCTTCTGCGGTCTCTACTCAACCCGGGCGCTCCCCTGGTAAAGCTGGCGGCAAAAAGGGTTCACACCCAGCCCCGGCTAAAACCAGGGCTCCCCCTTCTTTCCCCACCGTGACCGTTTCCCGTAAGGCGAAACGGCCACGCGCCTCCACCGAGTCGTTAGATTCATAGGAGGCCACATCCTTGAAGATGGTCGCTAGGCCATCTTCCGGGGTTCCTAACCCTGTCCCCCGAAAGGAGGACAGCAACAAAGGAGCTTCCACTCCTTCGCCCACGCCCCGAGGTGAAGCGGGTGGCTCGGTGGCTCGGAGACAGTGGTTCCTCGAAAAGAGGGCCCCCTGTCTCCGAAGCCGCAACGCCCGCCTAAGGTTTCGAGGCGGAGGGAGGAAAAGACTCGCATGGCGAGTCCAACCTACACCAATAAGTCCTCGATGCTGACAGCGCCTTCAGCGCTTTGTCCGGCCAACAGCGCGCGTGGTTCTGCCCCCGGGAAGCGTACGGCCATTCCCGTGAAGGTTTTCAGTTCAAGGAGGGACCCCGCGTTTTCTCCGAGCTAGGCCTGGAGGGCATATTCATTCAATGGAATTGCCGTGGACTCCGGGTCAAATGGGAGGGGCTGCGGAGGCTCGTCTCGTCCCGTTCCCCGTTAGCCATCTTTTTGCAGGAGACCATGCTAGGCGCGTGCCCCCTGCCCGCCCTCCCAGGGTATAAGGGTCTTGCGACCCCACCACCGCGGAATGGCCGGGTTGGAGGATGCGCGGTTTACACCTGGCATGATGTCTCCGTTCTTCCTTTCTCTTGAGATACCTCCTTTAAGGCAGTGGCTGTGCAGCTGCACCTGGATAAGAGGTATACTATCATTTCTGCGTACATTCCACCGTCAGCTGACTTCGACGCGGGGGACTTCCGCCACGTCGTGGCACGGTTGCCGAGGCCCCATCTCTTGCTTGGAGATCTTAACGGCAGGCATCCTCTTTGGGGAGATTACTCCATAAATCCCAGGGGACAAGTCCTTGCCGATCTGATCGAAGAGCTTGAGATGGGTGTCCTAAACGTGGATGAGTTTACGCATCACTGTACCAGAACCGCTTCATTTTCTTGCCTTAACCTATCTTTGTGCTCCTCGGATGCACAGCCTGATTTTGATTGCGGGGTGGTCGATGCCCTCCATGATAGTGATCACTTTCCCATTCAAATATCATTTTCAGGGCAACTGCCGAATGAGAGCCAACCTCAGTGGTGCTTGGCGCGGGCGCGGTGGCCTGTATTTCGGGAAATGACTGAATTCTCTAGCTCAGTTTAGGTCGGTAGATGAAGCCGTTGAGTTCTTCTCCGGCAACCTCATCGCCGTGGGCCTGACTACTATTCCTAGGACGTCTGGCCGTTTTGGACGCCGACCACTCCCATGGTGGTCGGCCAAGTGTGAGACGGCCCTCAAACAGAAGCGTTATGCCTACATACGCTATAAGCGCCGCCCGAACGATTTCACTGTCGCTGAATTTCGTCGGGCTAGGGCTAGGTTCCGGTATATTTGGAAGAATGCCCGCCGCTCTTCTTGGCGGGCATACGTGTCTTCACTTAACGGGAAGACCCCTTTAGCAGAGGTGTGGAAGCGAGTCAAAAGGATTCGGGGCAAGTTCTCGCAGGAGCCCCCTCCCGTTCTCCAGGAGAATGGGACCGCAATCTCGGACCCCGCGTCCGTGGCAGAATCCTTAGCGACCGCTTTTTCCGAATTCCCTAGCCGGGATGCTGCTCCGCCAGCATTCAATGCACGTCGTCATGTCGCGAAAGGTCGCCGACTGGACTTTACCTCCAGAGGCGAAGAACCCTTCAACGACAAGTTTACTGTGAGTGCGTTGCGCTCCGCTCTCGCTTCGTGCGCAGACACCGCCCATGGTCCGGACGATGTCCCGTACGCCATGCTTCGACACTTGGGTGAGCGAGGCATGGCATTTCTCTTGGATTTGTTCAGCAGGATCTGGGTGGAGGGTCTTCTCCCAGACTCCTGGCGAATCCCTACTGTGCTCGCCTTTTGCAAACCGGTGGAGAGATCACTCTACTCCGACCGGTTTCCGCCCAATTTATCTAACCTCTTGCGTGTGCAAGTTGATGGAGAAATTGGTAAATGTTAGATTAGCCTTTTTCCTGGACAGTGGAGGCCATCTGTTTTCTGCACAGTGCGGCTTCCGCAAGTTCCACTCCACGTCGGATGCTCTGCTCCGACTGGAAAATGCCGTCTGCGAGGCTTTCCTTTGTAGACAGTACTACGCCACGGTGTTTTTCGATCTGGAGAAGGCATATGATACCGCATGGCGATACGGTATCATAGAGACTCTCCACACGGATCGTCGATTCCGCGTATGGGTGGGGAAAGCCGTCTCCGGCCCAAAGGAGCAGGAAGAGGGTGTCCTGCAGGGAAGTGTCCTGAGTGTCACATTCTTTGCCCTGAGCATCAACGGCATCACCTCCGTGCTGCCGGAAGATGTTCTCGCTACGCTCTACGTGGACGACCTTTCGATCTCTTTTAGCGCCGCCCAGATGCCAACTCTGGAGCGTCGACTCCAACAGGCATTGAACCGCGTCTCTCGCTATGCCGAAGCGCACAGATTTCGGTTTTCTTTGGCCAAGACTAAGGTGGTGCACTTCTGCCGCCATCCACGGCTTCACCCCGACCCAGATTTGTTTCTTAATGGGGTGCGCCTGGATGTGGTGGAATCGCACCGTTTCCTTGGTCTTGTATTCGACCGACGCCTCACCTGGGAGGCTCATATTCGCAGCCTTAGGGTCTCTTGTACCCGCGCAATGGACATTCTACGTTCCGTGACATTTAGCGCTTGGGGCGCTGATAGGGCTACTGCCCTACTTTTTTATCGATCCTTTGTTCGTTCGAAGCTCGACTACGGATGCGAGTTTTATGCATCCGCAGCCGAGCGTTTATTGCGGAAGGTGGATTCGATCCACCACACCGGCCTTCGCCTTGCGACCGGTGCCTTCCGCACTTGCCCCATTGAAAGCCTGTTGGTCGATGCTGGAGAGATGCCACTCGCTCTGTGCCGCGTGCAGTGCATCACTCGACTGTACGCGCGAGCCCGGTGCCTCCCTCAGTCGCCAATAGCTCTCACTGCATCCGCAGCTGATCTCGATGGTGCCTATGCTGCCGAGAGACGCCAGTCATCCCTTCAGCCCTTTGGCTTTAGGGCCAGGTAACTCCTTCGAGAAGTAGATAGAGCCCTCGGGCTGGTGGCGCCCCTGGTTCTGCCCAGGACGCCACCCAGGAGGGTACCACATAGGGCTATTTGTCGCCACGCCTCTGCTCTTAAAGCTTGTACGGCGCCGGGAGTATTGCGTTAGACCTTTTTTAAGCACACCTCGTGTCACGCTGGAACCGTGCCAGTGTATACGGATGGCTCCAAGTCCTAAGAGGGGGTCGGCTTCGACGCCGTATCCCCGTAGGAATTGTGGGGAATCAGCGCGCCGATGAGGTCGCTAAAGAGTCCGCAAGGACTCTGCGACCGGACCAGCGTTTCGGTCTTCCTCACACCGACTACATGGCAGGAATACGGGCAGCTCTTCGGACTGCTTGGCAAAGAAGATGAGAGACGGTCGAAGGGAACTTAAAGTTGCGTGCCATTGCGCCGCGACTGTTTCCTTGGACCTATATCTCAATGCCGCGACGGCTTCAGTTCGCTTTCTGTGGTCCCTGAATCGGACACACTCGTGTGACGCATCGCTATTTGATGGAGCGCTCACCTGTGCCCTATTGCGACGACTGCGTCGTCCCCCAGACTGTTCGCCACATCGTTGTCGAATGTCCCAGTCTGCGTGATCTTCGCGCACGTTACCTGTCTTGGTACCGGGATGGGCGGGGTCGCTACCGCCTGTCCCTTGTACTGGGGACGAGTGCGTGCATCATGACTGGTGGACTTGTTGACTTTTGGGGGGACGCCGGCCTTCTCCCTTGTATTTAACTTGTTTTTTGTTATTGTTGTTTGTTTTTTGTTTTTTTGTAGGTTGCAGGCTCCTGCGCCGGGGGGGAGGGGGACCTCCCCCCGACGCCGGAGCTTGCTCCATGATTGTTATCCCTTTTTTATTGTTGTTTCTGTTAATTTTTTTTATTTTAAAGTAGCCTAGAATTCGGCTGTTTGTTTGCGGCGACTTATGCCCAAGTGGGCAGTCGCCAGATAGCCCCTTGAAAAAAAAAATGTGGAAAATTAAAAAATAAAATTGCAAATTTACCTAACCTAACGTAAAAAGAACTCGCCTACCTAAACCCCCACCTAACCCATTTTTGAGGTGGTTCAAAACAATCTATCAATAACAAGATGGCTACTAATCTATTTTTCGTCATAGCAGGATAATTAGAAATTTGCGCGACTTAATTACTGAAAATGCGTATTTTTCAAAACAGAGATATTTATAACAAAATCCATCGTTTGCGTTGCTAATCTGTAGAATTACCCTATTTGCTGGCCCAATTTCGACTGATTTGTTTGCGCAAGGGGCGGGGGGCTGCTTTTACCCTATTACACCCTGTGCTTGGAAGAGTTACAAGCCCTTCCGGAACTCTCAAACTAGATTTAGACTACCAAGGCTTTATTCCTTGTCTTTTTTTCGTTACTTAAAATATCTCGCAAGCTCTTCCGGGAGCTAATTTTGCAGGCTAGTCGCCGATTAGGTTTCATCCATTGATCGCTGGAGGTGGTGGTCAGCCCCCTTGTCTCTTAGCTCGATCCCGTACAGAGTGCCATACTGGAAGCTCTGTGGACGCTGGCTGTACACATGTGCGGATGACCACGCACTACCATGAATTTTTTGCCAAAGTGGTAGTTTAGGTAAGGGAACTATTTGACTACTGGTATAGGACATTACCTAAACGCTGGCCTACCAGAGGACAGTCAGGGTTGTGTGTATGATGGATTGGGGTGAGATCTTGAGGTCCACCCTATCACGCCCCATGGGTTCGCCCCCGGGTGGATGCCTTCAGGCCGCTACCCCAGTGTTAGCAATACCGCCGCTTCGGTCACATGAGCAAGTATTATTTAGAATAAGAGTGGCGCACGCGTGTTACCTTACTAAATCTTTTAATAATTCTTCGTAGCGTTGTAATGGTCTCGTAGTACTAATATTTAGATGGCGGAGAGGGTCTTTCACCCACTATAAAGTCACGAAAAGTCAATATTTCAACCCGATTCTGCAACGCAACAATTCTTCACCGACTTCATCTCAAGCGCCATGAGACGGGCCTACATTTCGATCACTCGTTTGAATATTGCGAATCAAGGGACCTTGTTTTTAAGATTAATACTAGTTAATTTTTAGTTTCAGTCATGATGGTTATTTAAACATGTTTACTTCTGACAATTCTATAGATTAACGCCAAAAAAATGGCAACGGGTGCAAGCGTTTTCGAGACTTTTTTTTCACCCCCAAACCACGCACGAAAAATTCCAAGTCATTTGAACTTGCGCATAATTAAAGTAATACATTTTTTTGGCGTTAATCTGTAAAATGACTAAAACGACGTTAAAATAACCTATTACCCCTAATGTTCTACATCGTGACTTAGAAAATACTACTTTCAAGTGGTAATAACTTGTAAAATGATGATTTTCGCGGCCAATAAAAAGAAACGGACAAATCAAATAGGTCTATAGAATAGAGTGAAAGTAAATTTTCTGCTAAAACACTGGGGTAATTTGAAATAAAATTGACACCAGTGTTTTTTCACCCCAAAATAAAGAAAAAAAAAGTTTCTTCTGTATACCATAGCAAATTAACTAATATTAACCTTAAAAAGCAAGCTCCCTCGGTTTGCTATTGTCAAACGAGCAAGCGAAAATTAGGCCGCCTCGTGTCACTTGAAGTCGGTGAAGAATTCTTGCGTTACAAAATCGGGTTTAAATAGTGACTTCTTGTGACTGTATAAGGGATGAAAGACCCTCTCCGCCATCAAGTTATTACTACTAAGACACTATTACAATAGTACGAAGAGGTATAACACGCTTTAATAAGGTAAAACGCCTGTGCCCGGCTTATTCCAAATTACCGAATTTGTAGACTTGCAAAGAAGTGTCAACCTCAAATTTGCCTAGCTGTGTACGCAGAAACTCCGTGTACAGCATGTGGGCGAATTGTATCGGATCGCACCCTGTTTCCTTTTACAAAGCGACTCTTATTTGCCCGAGAAAGAGGTTCTTGCTGTACAGACCATAGGGAGGATTTCGTATAGGAAGGCTAATGGGATAGAAATACGAGTATCTCGGTTTCCACGACAGGTACCTTTTGCGCTTCTCATTTGAAAAATGGAACCCTAGTTCCTGACCCCTGCAGGCATACGAACGTAACAGCTCCTGTTCACATTCGGATCATTTCATTGGGGACAAAAAATGGTCGATTAGCTTAGCCACGACGATTTTCCGATGCGTGTCATTTTGTTTCGGACAGTTTCGTAACTTTCGTTTCTCCCTACGTCATAAAAAAAGAAGCTTAACTTCTATTGGTAGTCCCAAATGAAGTCGTGTGGTCGCAAGATGCTGCCGACTATGTTATCACATTCAGTTTACCAATAAAATGTAAGCTTTCTGATTGCCCTCCCGTAAGGGGCGCGGCGACTTGACATCCTGGTCGCCGTGCTGACGAGACACAGCACCCCGCCCTATCCCAGCTTAGCCTCTTCTCCTTCCTTCAAAAACCTTGTTTCCTCGCTTTTCATACCACCTCTCCCACAACTTTCTCTGGTCAGCCTCTAATTTCACAGGGTAGATGCTGACCTTCTTCTCAGCCAACCGTCCCGGATCGGGGCTGAGGGTGGGGGGGGGGGGCAATGTTCCCTCACCCATGAGCTCTGGTCCAGGGTGGCGGGTTTTTAGCAACCTGCTTTATCCCCACCCATACCTTTCCCACATTCCCTTTCCTTCTTACTTCACCATCTATCTGTTTTTTACGCCGTGTCCAAGGTGGAACTGCCATGCTGAGGGACTGCCAGGCCACCAGGCGGGAGGGGTGGCCCGAAATGGCGGCACATGGCTCTACCAGGTCTGTACGCACCCATTGCAGGGCGGGCTACTGCGAGGGGTGATGAGCGTGTGCATCCCGTAAAAATTTAGGGTCAAGAGGCCCATGGATGCCAATACAAAAAGACCCTTTCCCCCTCACAATAGTCGGAGCCGCCGTCAGGCAGCTCCACAGAAAAAATGGAGGTCCCCGCCCTTTTGCTCTCACAAGGGACCCTCCAAATATCTCTAACCGGAGAAGAGGCTTACTCCTCTCCTTCGCGTACGGGTGTAGGGGACTCTGCCTCACCCCGTTCTCTGGAGGTGCTTTCGGGCACCTCCCTCTTCCCAGCCGCAGTCCCCCTTTTTCTTTCCAAGGGGACTGCCAAGAAAGCCAGCAGGCAGCCCATAGCAGACCGCTCCCCCATTGAAGCGGCTTGGTAGGGAAAACCCCCTTGGGGGGGGAGGGAAGCCAGGCCCCTTCTGTCGCTTCCCTCAAAAGACCAGCTGCCTAGAATTTTAAAACTAGCGGGGGTCAAGGCCTGTGCCTTCCCAGATATGACTAATAACGCTGCTGCCAATAGAACTGTGATGTCCTGTGGGGAGATGGCCAACTGGAGGCCCCCCTGAGATAGACATCGTCCTTGAAGCAATCAAGCCTCAGACGGTAGGGCCTTCCATGGGAGCGAATCCGGGCTCGGCGCCAAGCACCGAACTCGAGTCCGCCCCTATGCAAGGTCCTCCTCAAACGGCTAGGGTTTCCAAGGCAGTACAAGGAGGGGATGGATTTCGTCCGATCAGTGCCCCTGCGACTGCCAGGACCTTGTTCATCTCGGAGAAAGAGCTGGCTGAGGCTGGTCCATCTGGTTTAAGGCTCCTGCCGGTGGAGGGGAGAAGCGGGATCATTCCCCGCCCTCCTCTCCTAAAAAGAAAACGAACAGGAAAAAGACTAAAGACTTGGGGCTCCTCTCCATCCGCGGGGCCTGCGGGGACGGATGGGCCTGCTGCTTCGGTAAGCGACCAAGCCAAGATCGGCATATCCGGCCCCTCTGCCCCTCCCCCGGGTGCGGAGGCCCTGACTAAGACAAAAGGGCGCAGGGCGGAACCTCGATGACATCGGGGCCCCTCATTCAGAGGATACCTGGGGTTTTAAGCACGCTGGCTTCAAACGCTTCTTAGTTATTCGCTCCACTGATAGCAGCATGTTGGCCAAGGGCAACATGATCCATCAGAGAAGGGCTTTAGCTAGTGTGATTGGTAGAGAGCCGAAGCTGACCCGTTTCTCGGACGGGAGCCTTCTGGCGAATGCGGTGAATCCCGCCAAGGCGGCCAAGATGAGTGCTCTTCGGACACTTCATGGCACCCCGGTGAGTGTGACGCCGCACTCTACCATGAACTTTGTGAAAGGAGTAGTTTATGCGAGGAAACTCGTTGACTACTCCATTGAGGACATCACCCTAGGGCTGGCCGACCATGGGGCGGTCAAAGTCGAGCGTGTGATGAGAAAACAGAGAGGGGCCTCTCCGTTAGAATCGACTGTGAAAAGCTCCCTGAGTCGGTGCGTACCGGTTGGTATCGCTACCGCGTGAAGGCATTCGTTCGACTGCCGCGAAGGTGCTATTACCGCTTCGGCCATACGAATCGCTCATGTAGACGTGCAAAGTCAGGGTCACCCGAAGTATGTCTAAATTGCTCCAAGGCCGCACACGATAAGTCCAAATCGTGTGTGGCTAAGTGTGTCAATTGCGGAGCCTCTTACCCGACTTCTTCGAAGCAATGTGGTGTATATCTCCGTGAGAAAAAATCCTGGCCGTTTAGGACCAGGATCGACTCTCATTCCGCGAGGCTAAGGACTTGGTCCTGGCGCGCCCGGCTCTGCCTGGGAAATCATATGCCTCAATAGTTAGAAAGGCACCCTCTGCTCCTGGCCCATCCAGGCCAACAAGCACGGTTATTTCCGCGCCCATTCGGAGCCCTTCTGCGGGCTCTACTCAACCCGGGCGCTTCCCTGGTAAAACTGGCGGCAAAAAGGGTTCACACCCAGCCCCAGCTAAAAACAGGGTTTCCCCCTCTTCCCCCAGCGTGACCGTTTTCCGTAAGGCGAAACGGCCACGCGCCTCCTTTCGAGTCGTTAGACTCACAGGAGGCAACACCCCTGAAGTTGGTCGCTAGGCCATCTTCCGGGGTTCCTAAAGCTGTTCCCCAAAAGGAGGGCAGCAACAAAGGAGCTTCGCCCACTCCCCGAGGTGGAGCGAGTAGCTCGGAGACGGTGGTTCCTCGAAAAGAGGCCTTCCCGCCTCCGAAGCCGCAACGCCCGCCTAAGGTTTCGAGGCGGAGGGAGGAAAAGACTCGCATAGCGAGCCCAACCTCTCCCAATAAGTCCTTGAAGGCGATAGTGCCTTAAGCGCTTTTTCCGGCCAACAGCGCCGGGGTTCTGCCCCGTGGAAGCGTACGGCCATTCCCGTGAGGGTCTTCAGTTCAAGGAGGGCCCCCGCGTCTCCTCCGAGCTAGGCATGGAGGGCATATTCATTCAATGGAATTGCCGTGGACTCCGGGCCAACTCGGAGGAGTTGCGGAGGCTCGTCTCATCCCGTTAGCTATCGTTTTGCAGGAGACCATGCTAGGCGCGTGCCCCCTGCCCGCCCTTCCGGGGTATAAGGGTCTTGCGCCCCTACCACCGCGGGATGGCCGGGCTGGGGGATGGGCGATTTACACCCAGCATGATGTCTCCGTTCTTCCTTTCTCTTTAGATACCTCCTTTCAGGCAGTGGCTGTGCAGCTGCACCTGGATAGAAGGTATACTATCATTTCTGCGTACATTTCTCCGTCAGCTAACTTCGACGCGGGGGACTTTCGCCGCGTCGTGGCACGGTTGCCAAGGCCCTATCTCTTGCTTGGAGATATGAACGGCAGGCATCCTCTCTGGGGAGATTACTCCATAAATCCCAGGGGACAAGTCCTTGCCGATCTGATCGAAGAGCTTGAGATGGGTGTCCTAAACGTGGATGAGTTTACGCATCACTGTACCAGAACCGCTTCATTTTCTTGCCTTGACCTATCTTTGTGCTCTTCGGATGCACAGCCTGTACTTGATTGGGGGGTGGTCGATGCACTCCATGGTAGTGATCACTTTCCCATTCAATTATCATTTTCAGGGCACATGCCGCCTGAGAGACCACCTCGGTGGTGCTTGGCGCGGTGGCCTGCATTTCGGGAAATGACTGAATTCTCTAGCTCAGTCGAGGAGTTTAGGTTGGTAGATGAGGCCGTTGAGTTCTTCTCCGGCAACCTCATCGCCGCGGGCCTGACTACTATTCCTAGAACGTCTAGCCGTTTTTCACGCCGACCACTCCCATGGTGGTCGGCCGAGTGTGAGACAGCCCTAAAACAGAAGCGTTATGCCTACATGCGCTATAAGCGCCGCCCGAACGATTTCACTGTCGCTGAATTTCGTCGGGCTAGGGCTAGGTTCCGGTATATTTGGAAGAATGCCCGCCGCTCTTCTTGGCGGGCATACGTGTCTTCACTTAACGGGAAGACCCCTTTAGCAGAGGTGTGGAAGCGAGTCAAAAGGATTCGGGGCAAGTTCTCGCAGGACCCCCCTCCCGTTCTCCCGGAGAATGGGACCGCAATCTCGGACCCCGAGTCCGTGGCGGAATCCTTCGCGAGCTCTTTTTCCGCATTCTCTAGCCGGGATGCTGCTCCACCAGCATTCAATGCACGTCGTCAGGTCGCGGAAGGCCGCCGGCTGGAATTTCCCTCCAGAGGTGGAGAATCCTTCAACGACAAGTTTACTGTGAGTGAGTTGCGCTCCGCTCTCGCATCGTGCGCGGACACCGCCTATGTTCCGGAAGATTCCCGTACGCCATGTTTCGACACCTGGGTGAGTGAGGCATGGCCTTTCTGTTAGATTTGTTCAACAGGATCTGGGTGCAAGGTCTTCTCCCAGATTCCTGGCGAATCGCTACTGTGCTCGCTTTTCGCAAGCTGGGGAGAGATCACTCTACTCTGACCGGTTTCCGCCCAATCTTTCTAACATCTTGCGTGTGCAAGTTGATGGAGAAATTAATAAATGTTAGACTAGACTTTTTCTTGGACAGCGGAGGCCATCTGTCTTCTGCACAGTGCGGCTTCCGCAAGTTCCACTCCACGTCGGATGCTCTTCTCCGACTGGAAAAGGCCGTCTGCCAGGATTTCCTTCGTAGAGAACACTACGCCACGGTGTTTTTCGATCTGGAGAAGGCCTATGATACCGCATGGCGATACGGTATCATGGAGACTCTCCTCGCGATGGGGGCGAGGGGACGCCTGCCAATGTTTCTATCTGAATTTTTGCGAGATCGTCGTTTCCGCGTACGGGTTGAGGGTAGCTCTCTCCGGCCCAAAGGAGCAGGAAGAGGGTGTCCCGCAGGGAAGTGTCCTGAGTTCCACACTCTTTGCCCTCAGCATCAAAGGCATCACCTCGGTGCTGCTGGAAGATATTCTCGCGACGCTCTACGTGGACGACCTTTCGATCTCTTTTGGCGCGGCCCAGATGCCAACTCTGGAGCGTCGACTACAACAGGCATTGAACCGCGTCTCTTGCTATGCCGAAGCGCAGAGGTATCGGTTTTCTTTGGCCAAGACTAAGGTGGTGCACTTGTGCCGCCATCCATGGCTTCACCCCGACCCAGATTTGTTTCTTAAGGGGGTGCGCCTGGATGTGGTTGAGTCGCACCGTTTCCTTGGTCTCGTATTCGACCGACGCCTCACCTGGGAGGCTCATATTCGCAGCCTTAGGGTCTCTTGTACCCGCGCAATGGATATTCTCCGTTTCGTGACGTTCAGCGCTTGGGGCGCTGATAGAGCTACTGCCTTACTTTTTTATCGATCTTTTGTTCTTTCGAAGCTCGACTACGCATGCGAGTTTTATGCATCCGCAGCTGAGCGTTTATTGCGTAAGGTGGATTCGATCCACCACACCGGCCTTCGCCTTGCGACCGGTGCCTTCCGCACTTTCCCCATTGAGAGCCTGTTGGTCGATGCTGGGGAGATGCCACTCGCTCTGCCCCGCGTGCAGTGCATCACTCGCCTTTACGCGCGAACCCGGCGCCTCCCTCAGTCGCCAACCGCTTTCACTGCATCCGCAGTTGATCTCGACGGTGCCTATGCCGCCGAGAGACGCCAGTCATACCCTAAGCCCTTTGGGTTTAGGGCCAGGAAACTCCTTCGCGAGGTAGATATAGCTCTCAGGCCGGTGGCGTCCCTGGTTCTGCCCAGGACGCCACCCAGCAGGGTACCTTATTTGGCTATTTGTCGCCACGCCTCTGCTCTAAAGCTTGTACGGCGCCGGGAGTATTGCGTTCGACCTTTTTGGAGCACACCTCGTGTCACGCTGGAACCGTGCCAGTGTATACGGATGGCTCCAAGTCCCAAGAGGGGGTCGGCTTCCACGCCGTATCCCCTCTGTTTGAAGTCAGCGGGGTTCTGCCAGGCGCTGCGTCTGTCTTCACGGCAGAGCTGGTGTCAATACACCACTCGGTACGGGTGATTACGCGACGTGCCCGATTCGGAGACCGGATTGTGATCTATAGCGACTCACAAAGCGCCCCGAAGGCTCTCGGGGCATTGGAATATCCGCATCCCCTGGTTCGCCATATCCGTGACGCCACGGTTTTGGCGACCCAGGCAGATGTCGAGATTATCCTTTGCTGGGTTCCTGGACATGTAGGAATTGCGGGGAATGAGCGCGCCGATGAGGGCGCCTCAGAGTCCGCGAGGACTCTGCGATCGGACCAGCGTTTCGCTCTTCCTTACACCGACTACATGGCAGGAATACGGGCAGCTGTTCGGACTGCTTGGCAAAGAAGATGGGAGACGGTCGAAGGGAACTTAAAGTTGCGTGCCATTGCACCGCGACTGTTTCCATGGACCTATCCTTCAATGCCGCGACGGCTTCAGGTCGCTTTCGGTCGTCTAAGAATCGGACACACTCGTGTGACACATCGCTATTTGATGGAGCGCTCGCCTGCGCCCTATTGCGACGACTGCGTCGTTCCCCAGACTGTTCGGCACATTCTTGTCGAATGTCCCAGTCTGGGTGATCTTCGTGCACGACACCTGTCACGGTACTGGGATGGGCGGGGTCGCTATCGCCTGTCCTTTGTACTCGGGACGAGTGCGTGCACATTGACTGGTGGACTTGTTGACTTTTGGGGGGGAGGCCGGCCTTCTCCCTTTTATTTAAGCAGGGTTTTTTTGTTTTGTTTTGTTTTTTTCCTCTTATAGGTCGCACTCTCCTGCAGGAGGGGACCTCCCCCTGACGCAGGATCTTGCTTACTGCTCACTTCCCTTTCTTTTTTTTTTGGAGGGGGGTGTTTTTTATCCTAGTTATAGGCCAGTTTTTAATATGGTGACTAATGCCCAAGTAGGCAGTCGCCAGATGAGCTCTTAAAAAAACAACAAAAAAAATAACCACGTCACCCGCACAAGAAGAGCTCATCAAAGCACTGTAGCGGCATCTTGCAACACAATGCGTATGAACGCCACTGTGTGACTTATTTTGATAATGCAAAAGATCTCCCTGAGTTCTAAGACTGGTGTCACCAGAGAGGAGAAGCCATTTCCAATTTTCAGTACTGGACAATTGTGCTGGAACTAGAGATGTTGCTACTGGTCTACGTCCGTTCTCTTCGGCAGGCTTCATTCACGATGTATCTTGATGCTGTGACGGAACTGGCCCTATGGTTCCATGCCTTAGACCACAAAGACTATGCCAGGTGGGTCCCTGTTCACCTTAAGGACATGGTTGTGCTCCTAATGAGGCACCCAGATGTCGCCAGAGAATTTATGGCTGGCAACTTCACTGTACGAAACACGAAGAACGTGTACTCTGCGATCCTAATCGACCAAGCGCATGAACAGAATAACGCATGCATCAAAGGAGATTGTGGAGCAGTTGGCCTCGCTGATAACCCAAGTGCCCTGTGGCGTTGGATGCTGTCCGGATCAGGAGTTGCCAGGGCGGTAGAAGAGTTCCAAGATAATGATCAACACTGGGGGAGGCGAGGACACTCGTCATCATGACCAGACACCAAGTGTGCAAACCTCTTTCGCCAAGGATGTCCGCGCCCTTGTCAGCGTCAGGGGAGATCTTGGCAACCTCTTTGAGGAAGAGAGCATAGATCTGATTGTTCTTGACACAAAGGAAATTGCAGGTCCTGCTGCAGTTAAGACTGTCAAGAATGCGAAGATTGGCCAAAAGCAATTCAAAGCTTTCACCGGAGACTGCCTAGTGGAAAGGACGAAGCCAATTGATGATGCAATTAGTTGGAACAAGCTGAAGGTGTTCAGCACTTTCACCCCAAGGAGTGTGAGCAAAGGGAAACAGCAGTTGGTCTCTCTCACGAACAACATGGTACTTTTCACATGGCTCTACATTAATTTCCAGACGAGGGGTGGAAACCTTGAAGAATTCTTTCGTCATGAGAATCAAGTCTGTCCTCCAGCTCTCTCCGATGGAGAGAGTCTCCATCTAGGTACGAAGAGTGATTTCCTGAAATGCTTTAAAGAGTTCTCCAATGCTCAATCAGAGGCTCCAGATGTTGAAGCCTACGGTAGCCAAGAACTTTGATGACTATGCCTAGAATGTCTTCATATCGTATTTGTCAAGAAAGCTTCAGACTGTGTCACGCCTTGACTTGGCCTTGGACTGCTACATTGCTGATTCGCTGAAAGGCAGTGCAAGATCAAAGCATGGAACAGGAGTGCATAGACGCGTCGTCGGAACAGCAGTTATGCCTGGAAACTGGAATAACTTCCTCAGAGTGGACACCAACAAGACCGAGCTGTTCAAGTTCTTATCAGAAGCTGTCTTCAAGTGGTTTGACCAAGATAAGCAACTCGTTATCACTGATGGAGATGCAGTCCTGGGTAAGCCACCGCTGCAAGACCTGGCTTTGCTGGCCCCATGCAAACACGAAGAAGCTGACACTCGAATATTGTTGCATGCATCCCATGCAGCCAACCATGGTCACCCAAGATGCTCAAAAAAGTTGGCACCGATGTAGTGGTGTTGGCTGTATCAGTGGCGCAAGGACTGCAACCAGAAGATGAAGTGTGGCTAGAATTTGGCACTAGGAACAGTTTTAGGTACCTGGCAGCCCACGAAATAGCAGCTGACCGAGGACCAGAGAAGGCACAGGCTCTCCATATTTTTCACGCTCTGACTGGGTGTGACACTGTATCTAGCTTCGCTGGACATGGTAAGAAGACTGCCTGGACAATCTGGACCGTTCTACCAGAATTTACAGATGCACTGCTGAAGCTATCCTCTGCGCCGAGTGTCACAGTACTAGACGATGTCATACCCACCATCGAGCAGTTCGTCATATTGCTCTAAGACAGAACCAGCACGTGCAAAGACATTGGCAAGGCCCGGATGAAACTCTTCGCGAAGAAGAGCAACGTGCAGCTGATTCCGCCAACCAAGGCAGCTCTGCAGGATCATGTAAAGAGGGCGGCCTACCAAGGAGGTCATGTGTGGGGTCAAACACTGTTACCAACGCCAGAGCTGCCTCCTCCATCCAGCTGAGGTTGGGTCAAGAATGACGACGGAGTGTACGAGCCACACTGGACGAAGTTACCCGAAGCAGCCCAAGCTCGCAATGAGCTAGTAGCGTGCAAGTGCAAGAAGAGCTGTCTGAAGTGCTGCAAGTTCAAAGAGGCTTCACTTGAATGCACAGCTTTGTGTGAGTGTGAGGAAGAGTGCTCTCAAAATTGAAAAGCCGCCATTTTGATTGAGTCGCGGTCATTTTGATTATGTTTTGGTAATTTCAGCTAATAATAATGTTCAGACCAATGTTCGTGTTATATTATCCTATTACCGACTTTTAATAAGGGAGAATGTAAAATTATAATAACCACTAGCGGCCATTTTTAAAAATGGCTGCCACAGCCATCAGAGAGTGAATTTGAGATGGCCCAAAATCCAAATCTGTTCAGAATAGGATAGTCTACTATTGTACCAAATTTGGTGCTTTCCTCCCAAAATGCACAATTGGCATACTAACTTGCCCCACCATAGGGCGAAACTTTAAGGAAGAAAATGACATACATCGGAAAATTGAAGTGACTAAGCTAATTGAGACATTTTCTAAATAGCCTATGACTAATTTTTAACCTTGGTTCTAATTCCGTTAGGTATTATTGCCAATGCATCGCTAGGCCCTGTTCGAAGACATTCTAAGTATGGCAATATCTTGGTTTGTTTTATTTTACTTATAACCTAATCGCCCCACTAGCCTAACTTCTCCTCCCTAACCTAACCTAACCCCGAGCCACGCTTCACTACAACAAATACCCGTTGTCCTTGATAGAATTTTCGCTTGGAATTTGAATTAGTTAATCCTAAGAAACTTAAATATTCAAGAAAGCACAAATAAAAGAAGAAAGCAAAAAATATGACGAAAAATATCCCCCCTTTTTACTTTTTCCCCTTTCCCCCTTTTCTTTCCCCCCTTTTTCCTTTTCCTTTTTTCCCTTTTCTTCCCCCCTATTTTCTCCCCCCTTTTCCCTTTTCTTTTTCCCCTTTTCTTTTTTCCCCCTTTTTTTCTTTTTAACTATTTCAATTCTTTGAATTTCCAAAACACCCCAAGTCATTTGTCAACTAAGCAAAAAAACCCATTTATAAATTTTCAAAAAATCCCCATCTCAAATTATAGAGTTATGGATAAAAACGGGTCAAAGCCGCAACAAACTGTATCTTTAGTACCGTATTGCGGAAAAGTTGTTGGTAAGCTTCCCTCTCGACTCTTTGCAACACTACTTTACCTTTTTAATATTTGTATTATTATTATTAGCATTATTATTGTTATTATCAGTCTTATTTACTATTATTAACATTAGCAATATTTTTATATTTGTTAATATGTAGTATTTATTGATACCTATATTATTATAATTATTTATTAGGATTAGTCTTAATTATTATTGTTACTATCATTATTTATTATTATTTAGTATGATGTTTATATTATCCGGTAGTCACGGTACTTGGTGGACTGCCTACCATCCTGGGATTACCTAGTACCAGGCTATGATAATAATATATAGGTGATCACTACCCTACTCGTTAGTGGCTCCGCCTCTCTCTACTTCTCTTCATTACATACCCTCCTACACCTTTCCACACTTGCTCTCCTATCCACAAACGTTCTGGTTGCCCGACGCACTTTCCTCCTCTTATGAGCTTTAGTCGAGTGGCACTGGATACCGTGAGGTCTCTGCCTGCTGCAAGGGCCGAAAGCCCACTAGATAGTGCCAGTATTAGGAATGGAGTGTGTTGGGCCGTCGACTCTGCTCACCTTCCTCCAGTACACACACAAGGTGGCTGCGCCGGCAGCATCCTTTATGGTTAAATTTACAGGAAAATTTCGCCTTGAGTGGGGAAGCAGGGTTGGCCAAGCCTATCAACGCCTGACCGTGACCAATTATGTGTAAATGATAACATTCTGGAATTTCTGATCCTTTGGAGACTTTTCTCTTAACCTCCCAAGTCATTGGGAGGTCATAGGATCTACTTTCCATGAGGTCCCTTTTTTCTTTTTCACTGTAAATTTGGCGATGACCGAAAGTAATACATAGGAGGCGACCGCAGCCAGGTGGATGCAGATCCGCTTCCAAGGGTGGTCTTGTCTTCCCAAGGTTTCTGGATGAATTTACAAAATGGAGTCACCCCTTAGACCTGCTGGGGGCTACCCATCACTATGCGGCAAAGAGGTTTCCCTTTTGCCATCTTTGGAGCCGATTTTGGGCAGCTCCACTTCTGAAAAGGGGCCTCCTTTTTGATATGGTCCAAGAGGTGACCCAGCCCCAGACAGCAGGATCTTCAATGGGGTCCAATCCGGGTTCGGTGTCGAACACCGGACCTGAGTCCGCCCTTTTGCAAGCTTCTCCTCAGACAGCTTGGATCTCTAAGGATCACACGGAGAGGAGGGACATCCTACCCGGCTCGTGCCCCTCTGACAGCTAAGACCTTCAAAATATCGGAGAAGGATTGTGTTGAGGCCGGTCCATCTGGCCTAGGGGCTCCTTCCGGCGGTGGAGAAAGCGGGTTCATTACCCACCCTCCTCTCTCTAAATGAAAAGAAGCAGGAATAGGACTAAAGATTCCTCTCACTCCGTGGGGGCTCCGGGAACAAAGGGGTCCGCTGCCGTTTCGGAAAGCGACCAGGCTAATATCGGCACGTCCGGCTCCAAAGCGCCACCGAGTGAGCGACCAAGACCAAAGTCGCCAGTGCGCTGAGGGGACTCATTATTATGTCAGGGCCCCTCATTGAAGATTACCTAGCATTTCGAGCTCGTGGCTTAAAACGCTTCCTGGTTATTCGCTCCACAGATGACTATGTTGGCCAAAAGAAGCAGCATGAACCATCAGAAGAAAGCATTAGCTAGCTTGATTGGTAGAGTCGATCGAAGGTGTCCTATTCCTCGGACGGGAGCCTTCTGGCGAATGCGTCGAATCTCTCCGAGGCGGCCATGATAAGTGCCATTCGGATACTTAATGGCACGTCGGTGAGTGTGATGCCACACTCAACCATGAACTTCGTGAAAGTAGTGGTTTATGCCAGGGACTCGTGGACTACTCCATATATGGCATCACCTTAGAGCTGGCCGACCATGGAGCGGTCAAGGTCAAGCGTGTGATAAGAAAAGGGAGGAGGGGCCTCGATACCACCCTTACACTCTTCGTCACGTTCGACTATGACAAGCTCTCTGAGTAGCGATACCAACTGGACGAACCGTCCAGTTGGTATCGCTACCGCGTGAATGCATTCGTGCAACTGCTGCGGAGGTGCTACTTTTGCCTTCGCCTCGGCCATACGAATCGCTCCTGTAGACGCGCAAAGTAGGGGTTACCCGTAGTCTGTGAAAGTCGCTCCAAGGCCGCAGTCGATAAGTCCAAATCGTGTGTGGCGAAGTGCGTCAATTGTAGAGAGCCACACCTTGCTTCGAAGCAATGTGATGCGCATCTCCTTGAGAAGGAAATCCTGGCCGTTCTGACCCAGGATTGTCTCTCATTTTGCGAGGCAAAGGAATTAGTCCTGGCGCTGCCTGGAACGTCTTATGCCTCAATGTTAAAAAAGGACACCCTCTGATCATGGCCCATCCAGGCACGGGCACGGCCGTTTCTACGCCCATTTCGGGAAGCGAACGGCCACTCACCTAGGGTCTTCTCTTCCAAGGAGCCCCCCGCATCTCCGAGCTAGGCCCGGGGGCATATTCCGTCAATGGAATTTCCGTTGTCTCCGTGCCAACTGGGAGGAGATGCGGAGGATCGTCTCCTCCCGTTTTCCTTTGGCTATCTTTTTGCAGGAGACCATTCTTGGCGCGTGCCCCCTGCCCACCCACCCTCCCGGGGTATAAGGGTTTTGCGACCCCACCACTACGGGATGGGAGCCAGACAGGAGGATGAGCCATTTACACCCGGCATGATGTCTTCGTTTTCTTATCTTCGCTTTAGACACCTCTTTTCAGGCAGTAGTTGTACAGTTGCCCCTAGATAAAAGGTATACTGCTATTTCTGCGTACATTCCACCGTCAGCCGACTTCGACGCGGGAGACTTCCACCGCACTGGGAGACGGTTGCCGAGGCTATTTCTGCTGCTGGTGAACTTGAACGGTAGGGGGTGTCTCTCGCTGCCTGCGCGAACACCGCACCTGGTCCGGACTTTGTCTCATATGCCATGCTTCGATACCTAGGTGAGAGAAGTATGGCCTTTCTCTTAGATTTATTCAACAGAATCTGGGTAGAGGGTATCTGACCAGACTGCTCGTGAATGGCTACTATGCTATTTTTTTCGCCATCCGGGTAGAGATTACTCTACCCCAGCGTATTTTCGCCCGATCTCTCTAACCTCATGGGTGTGCAGGTTGACGGAGAAATTGGTAAATATTAGATTAGCCTTTTTGCCTGGACAGCATAGGCCACCTGGTTTCTGCCCAGTGCGACTTCCGCAAGTTCGACTCCACTTCGGATGCTTTGATTCAACTGGAAAATGACTTAAAGAGGCTTTCCTTCGTAGACATCACTACGCCACGATTTTATCGATCTGGAGAAGGCCTATGATACCGCATGGCGATACGATATCATTGAGACTCCCCACATGATGGGTGCGAGGGGATGCATCCCAATCTTTATTCTTGAGTTTTGACGAGATCGTCGATTCTGCGTACGGGTGGATGGAGCCCCTCCCTGCCCCAATTGGACATAAACAGGGTGTTCAGCAGGGAAGTGTCCTCAGTGTCACACTCTTTGCCCTGAGCATCAACGGCATCACCTCGGTGCTGCCGGAAGATGTTATCGCTACGCTCTACGTGGACGACCTTTCGATCTCCTTTAGCGCGGCCCAGATGCCAACTCTGGAGCGTTGACTTCAACAGGCATTGAACCGCGTCTCTCGCTATGCCGAAGCACACAGGTTTCGGTTTTCTTTGGCCAAGACTAAGGTGGTCCACTGCTCCACCCTGACTCAGACTTGTTTCTTAATGGGATACGCCTGGAAGTGGTTGAATCGCGCCGTTTCGTTGGTCTTGTATTTGACCGACGCCTCACCTGGGGGGCTCATATTCGCAGCCTTAGGGTCTCTTGTACCCGCACCATGGATATTTTCCGTTCCGTGACGTTCAGCGCTTAGGGTGCTGATAGGGTTACTGCCTTACTTTTTTTATCGATCCTTTGTTTGTTTGAAGCTCGACTACGGATGCGAGTTTTATGTATCCGCAGCCGAGCGTGTATTGCGGACGGTGGACTCGATCTACCACACTGGCCTTCGCTTGGTTACCAGTGCCTTCCGCACTTCCCCCATTGAGAGCCTACTAGTCGATGCTGAGGATATGCCACTCGCTCTACGATGTGTACAGTGCATCATTCGCCTGTACGCGCGAGCCCGGCGCCTCCCTCAGTCGCGAACAGCTTTCACTGCATCCGCAGCTGATCCCGACGGTGACTATTCCGCCGAGAGACGCCAGTCATACCCTAAGCCCTTTTGGGTTTATGGCCAGGAAACTCCTTCGAGAGCTAGGTATAGCTCTCGGGCTGGTGGCGCCCCTGGCTCTGCCCAGGACGCCACCCTGGAGGGTACCACATTTGACTATTTGTCGCCACGCCTCTACTCCCAAAGCTTGTATAGCGCCTGGAGTATTGCGTTTGACCTTTTTGAAGCACACCTCTTGTCACGTTAGAACCGTGTCAGTATATACGGATGGCTTCTAGTCCCAAGAGGGGGTCAGCTTCCACGCCGTATCCCCTCTGTTTAAAGTCAGCCGGGCTCTGCCAGGCGCTGCGGCTGTCTTCACGGCCAAGCTGGTGGCAATACACCACTCAGTACAGGAGAGATTACGCGACGTGCCTGGTTCGGAGACCGAATTGTGATCTATAGCGACTCACAAAGCGCCCTGAGTGCTCTCGTGGCATCAAAATCGCCGCATCCCCTGGTTCGCGATATCCGTGACGCCTCGGTTTTGGCAAGCTGGTCGGATGTCGATATTATCTTTTGTCGGGTTCCTGCACATGTAGGAATTGCGGGGAATGAGTGCGCCAAAGAGTCCACTAGGACTGGCCGCCTGGATCAGTGTTTCTCTCCTCCTCACACCGACTACATGGCAGGAATACGGGCAGCTGTTCGGACTGCTTGGCAAAGAAGATGGGAGACGGTCCAGGGGAACTTAAAGTTGCGTGCCATTGCGCCGCGACTGTTCCCATGGACCTACCTCCAAATGCCACGAAGGCTTCAGGTTGCTTTGTGTCGTCTCCGAATTGGACACACTCGTGGGACGCACCGCCATTTAATGGAGCGCTCCCCAGCGCCCTACTGTGAAGACTGTGTTGTTCCCCAGACTGTTCGGCACATTCTTGTTGAATGTCCCAGTCTGGGCGATTTCCGCGCACATTACCTGTCCCGGTACCGGGATAAGCGGTGTCGCTACCGCCTGTCCCTTGTACTCGGGACGTGTTCATTCACATTGACTGGTGGAATTATAGACTTTTGGGGGGTGGCCGTCCTTCTCCCCTTTATTTAACTAGGTTTTGTTTTTTGTTATTGTTGTTTTCTTTGTAGGTCGCACGCTCCTGCGCCGGGATTGGGAGACTTTCCCCCGGAACTTGCTTCATGATTGTTGCCATTTTCCCTTTTTATTGTCGCTGTGTTTTCATATTCTTATTTTAAAGTAGCCTAGTCCTATGCTGTCGTGATTCCGGCGACCTATGCTCAATTTGGCTTCACCAGATAGGCTCCTAAAAAAAAAAAAATCCATGACTCCACCCTACTGAGACTAGTTTCTAAATGGGGTCCGCCTGAAAGTGATGGGCTGTATTGTGTCCTTGGTCTTGTTTTCGACCGACACCTCACTTGGGAAGCTTGTATTCGTATCCTTAGGGTCTCTTCTCTTGTGCCCACGCCATTTACATTCTTCGTTCCATGACGTTCAGCACCTAAGGTGCTGATAGGGCTACTGCCTTAATTTTTTATCGATCCTTTGTTCGTTCGAAGCTCGACTATGGATGCGAGTTTTATGCATCCGCAGCAGTGTGTGTGTTGCAGATCGTGGACTCAATCTACCACACGGTTTTCGCCTGACGACCGGTGCCTTCCGCACGTCCCCCATTGAGAGCCTACTTGTTGATGCTGGGGAGATGTCGCTCGCTCTGCGCCGTGAACATTGCAGTATTCGCCTGTACGCGCGAGCCCGATGCCTCCCTCGCTCGCCAACGGCTCTCATTGCATCCAGAGCCGATCTCGATGGTGCTTATGCTGCCGAGAGACGCAAGTCATACGCTTTGGACTTTGGGTTTAGGGCTAGGAAACTCCTTCGAAAGATCAGTGTAGCTCTTTGCCTTGTGGTACCTCTGTTTTTTGGCCAGGACGCCACCCTAGAGGGTAACAACTTTGAATATATGGCGCTACGCCTCTGATTCCAAAGCTTCTACAGCGCCGGCAGTATTCCGCTCGACATTTTTGGATTACAGTTCGTGTCACACTGGAATCGTGCCAGTGTATACGTATGGTTCCAAGTCCCATGAGGGTGGCGGTTTCCACGTCTTATCGCCTCTGTTTGAAATCAGCGGGGATCTGCCAGGCGCTGCGGTCGTGTTCTCCGCCGACCTGGTTGCACTAAACCTCTTGTTACGAGAGATAATAGGTAGCGCTCGGTTTGGAGACAGGATTGTGATCTATAGCGACTCTCAAAGCGCCCTGAGTGCTCTCGGGGCATTGAAATCTCCCCTTCCCCTCTGGTTAGCGGTATCTGTGACGCCACGATTTTGGCGAGCTGGCTGGATGTCTAGATTATCTTCTGCTGGGTTCCTGAATATGTAGAAATCGCTGCGAATGAGGACTGGGCGACCACACTAGCGTGGTGCTATTTTTCACTCCTATTACAATTGCCGGAATCGGGTCAGCCATCCTGGCTGCTTGGCACTGAAGATGAGAGACGGTCGAGGAGAACTTAAAGTTACGTGCCATTGCGCCACAAGTGTTTCCATGGACGTACAGCCCCCAATGCCGCGACGGCTTCAGGTCACTTGTTCGTCTTTGAATTGCGCAACCTCGAGGGACGAACCGCCATTTGATGAAGCACCCGCCCGCACCTTATTGCAACGACTTTGTTGTCTCCCAGACTGTTTGGCATATTCTTGTTCAGTGTCTCAGTCTGGATAATCTTCACGCACTTTACCTGTCCCCGTATCGGGACGGACGGGGTCGCTACCGCTTGTCCCTTGTACTCGCGACGAGTTCAACCATCTGCTTGTTTAGGTTGTTGATAGAGCGTGATGCTCCCGTTCGGAAATCAGCCTTTTCTGTCTGCTGTTAGGCATGACTCCGAATATATACACATGGGATTATTGCTATATCTATACTGTTCGTAAGCGCCTAAATTGTTGCACAACACTTTTCTTCAGTGCTATATCTATACTGTTCATCTGTGACCAAATTGCTTGCTAATGGCTTTTTGTTTATCTGAATGATTTTAAATTTCTTTTCCTCTGTGCTGATTTTTCAACTTCATTTATTGATCTGAGTTATGTAGCATTTGGGCCGGACATTAAATTTCTGCGTATTTATTTTGCATTTCTTTTCTCGTTATTGTTCTTTCTGCCTTCTCTTTATTATATTCATTTGTCGAGAGCATCAATTGATATCAGGAACTTCATCTTGGTTTGGTAGTTTATATTGAGTAGAGATTGAGAGTTCTTTCAAAGGAGCCATGAATTGCCAGGGTAGATGTAAAATGTGCTTTAAGATTTTCAAATTCGTGCCGTCAATGTTAATGTGAGTGGTTGTGGCATATTTTTCCTAGCTTCTACATTTCCTTAGATTTTTCTTTATCATTTCCTCTCTTTTTGAGTACGACAGCATGTTCGTTGACTGAGGCTACAGTTACTGCATTTATTTTACTGATACAATTCCGCCATGTATGCCCTTTGGCAGCACATTCAGAACATTTCGCTGATTCCTTGGTCGTGTGGATGGTTGTGATATCCCTCAATTTGTCAACACTGGAAACATCTCTTTGTGGAGAATTTATTTATTATTATGAGATCATAAAATAGAAAGGTCTGCCCCGAAGTCTAGCCCATTCCCCTTTTCTCCAGTTTCGTTTGTTGTTTATTCCCTGAATGAAACTTTGTGAAAACAGTTTGAATCTTTTTTTTTCTTTTTTGTTGGTCATCTGAATCATGGTAGTATATTCTATTCTATGATTCTCATCCACATATCACCTTGGATACTTCTTATGTTCTAATTTGACGACTTGCCGAATTGAAAGCCATGGTTGCATCTTGCCAAGTTCATCTTTGATTTCTAAGCAGGTGTGTTCCCTGTCCCAAAATCCCACCTTACGACCAATGGTACTTTTTTGGGGGGGGAAGGGGGGTCCTTAGCCTCAAGATACAATTTTCCTATTCTTTGGAGGGGTCTGGCCTCTTCGATCTTATTTAACTCTGCTGTTGGTCGCATGCACCTACACCGAGGGGAGATGGGCTTCACCTGGCGCCGGAGAGCGCTTTCTTCTTTCTTGCTTGTTTGCTTATTTTTTTTATATGGTTTCGTGTTTATTTTAGGTTTGTTTTTTAGTTTTCTTTTGTTTTTAATTAAGCCTAGCATTAGGCTATAAGATAATTACGGCGACTTATACCCCTTGTAAGAAGTCGCTATATGAGTACCTCAAACAAAAACCAAATTTCCTTCTTCCGACATCTTTTGTATTTGCACACAAAACCCTAAAGCCATTTGAGGTGTCAATGCCCTTGATATGAGTAAGTTCTAAAACCAAAACCAGACTAAATCGCCTCGCTTTGGGTCTTTCTGAGAAGAGTCTTAAGTCTTAAGTCGATACATTTGTTGAACGTAGAGATCTGCATTGACAATCTCGTTGTTCGCAAGGAGCTCATAAAGAATGATGCCTTCACAATCCCACCACACACACAGCATCGTCTTTCGTGGATGAAGTCCTTGCTTTAATCGCGAAAGTGTTTTTTTTGGGGGGCTAAGCCATTGTTTTCGATGGTTCATGTTGACATAAACACACCACTTTTTGTTGCCAGTGATGATGCGGTGAAGAAATCTAGCCTTGTGACGAGTAAGCAAACATGCGGCAATCGTGGAGCGTTGAAGTTTGTTTACTTTCGCTCAAAACGTGCGGAACCCACGCACCGAATTTTTTAACTTTCCCCATCAAATGAAGGTGATTTACTACAGTTTTCTGATCACACGCCAATTGTACAGCCCATTCTCTAGTCGATTGACGAGGATTTTCATGAAGAAAGTCGTTCAATCGATCTTCATCCAACTTAAGGGGGTGACCAGAACGTTCCTCGTCATTAAGATTGAAATGACCGTTTTTGAAACGTGAAAACCACCATTGAGCTGTCTTTTCTGATAAAGCATTTTCTCCGTACACAGCACAAATATCGCGACGAGCTTTGGCTGCGTTTGCATTGTTCCCGTCTCGATTGGAAATGAATAACAGCAAGTGTCGAAAATGCGCATTTCTTTCAACTTGACATTCCATTTTGAGGGAACAGAACAAAAATTAAATTAACAAAACTTTTAACTAAACCGCAATCACTTATTACTCAACTTCAAGACGTAAGCTATCAAAAGCCTAATAGTCTACGCTGTTAAGAGAGATAGCCTAACCTTTGCAAATTTTGCTCTCATTATTTATTATTGTTTCTTAATATGTGCACAAATCACGCCAACAAAACTTAAATCAACACAACATAAAAAAACAACAAAAAACGCAAGAAACATGGCCTTACTTTCATAACACGAGGGGAACTGAGTAATGCACTCTGAGTTAGTGAAATTGGCAGCGTCAAATAGAACATTTTACGCCTAAGCTTTTTGTTATTCGCCCAGATTTTTAAAATATGGGCGTCAGTACGCCCATCTGGCAGCCATGGAATTAAAACTATTGCTGCCCGTTCGACAACAGAGTAGTTGGACACCTCTTTAGATACCCCCGCCCCCCAAAGATCAAATGGAGAAAGCCGGCCCTTGAAACAATTTTTGTGGATTTTCTTTCGAGTTGGTCCTTATGACCATCGTTTGGCTTCGGTCCTTTGTTGGGACATAGAAAGAGATTCGTTTGCTGTATTTCGGAGTTTAGTGAACGAAATAGTTCCTAAAGGTGTACTCTTTCTCCCCTATTGTAGACCCGTCCTCACCTGTGCCCTAACTATTTGTATTATCCCCTCGCCCCATTCTTTTTATTCCTTCTCCCTTCTGTCTTCTTCCCTCCTTAGATTCGGCCCAGTAAACCTCGTTTTCTCGCTTAGTCCCGAATCGAAGCCGTTTCATTCTACCTAAATATTATCTAAGCCTTTATCGGTTCTTAATTACCGTTTGCTTCCGTTACAGTTCTTTCGGGTGAATCTTCCAAATGCAAAGGATGCCGAAAATGTTGAGGAGAAGGTCTACGCTGCTGATCCTGGACGAGATCAGCGGCAGCGCGGACTGTTCCACTCAGGTTGATCCCACCACTGTTCCGAAGGTGAATAACAGGTTGTTATATTACGGGGTATTTGTTGCTACCAAGTTCTATCACAAGCTATTTGTGGCTACCAAGTTTATTCTGCCGATTAGTGGACTAAATTTAGACGATTCCTGTAGTTTAAATAAATTACTTTGAAAGCCTCTGGTTTTTATGGATGTTTTAAGTAAATGGTTATTTTGTTTTGTTTAGCTTGGTTGATGTATTAATTTGTGATATGGCCGGCTTGTTCTGTGGTAAGTTGGTTTCTTGTTTTCTTTGATTGAAAGCGGCTTGATTGGTTGTTTCATAAGCCGCTAAATTGTTTGCTTTATTAGTCTCCTACGTGTTGGTTGAGCTCTTTGAATCTATGGCGTTTTTGCTTCTTGCAAAGATTGTATGCTAGTTCGGGGTAATTTTAGGGGCAGTGATCGAGGCTAGAATTTCTGAGACTGAAATGATAATAGGGAGAGGGTTTTAGGGGACGTCACACCGAACAAGGACAATATTTCCCCCCCCCCCTAAAAAAAAAAATCATTCCATTCCAGAAAAGACAGCGTAAGCCACAGGCTACAGCGACTAAGGATGCATTTTCAATTTTTGAAACGCACGCACGCATGCGCACACACACACGAACAAACAAAATACTTAAAAAATATGCTAGTTGATAGAAAAAAGGTGTTGAATAAGCCAAAATGACACATTGGAACTTGTCGGTTGCGTCAGAAGGATTGGTAGGAGTGGTTCAGTACAAGAATTATTATGGCTTTCGCTTCTTACGTAGTTCGACGTATCCGTAGTTGTACACGAGGGATTCGATAACCGTGTCTTTTCGGAACGGACCCGGCGCAGCAAATAAGGCGTTCGAGGCTATAGTTTTCTAGGCTCATAGTGTGAACACTGAGTGCAGCCTATATAGGTTAGGATAATTTTGGAGCAAGGAACGGGACAGGATCTCGCAAGACCACCCTCCAGTTCTCCAGGAAAATGGGACTGCTTTCCACTTTCTCCGCATTCTATAATTGGGATAAGGCTCCGCCACCGACTGGACCTTACCTTCAGAGGACGAGAACCCTTCAATGACAGGTTTACTTAGAGCGAGTTGCGTTCCGCTCTTGCTTCGTGCGTGGAAACCGCCCATGGCCCGGACGATGTCCCGTACGCCAGGATTTGACACCTGGGTGAGCGAGGCATCACCTTTCTGTTAGATTTGTTCAACAGGATCTAGGCAAAGGGTATCCTTCCAGACACCTGGCGAATCGCCAATGATAGGGCATGGCGATATGGTATCATGGATACTCTCCATACGATGGGGGCGAGGGGACGCCTTCCAATGTTTATATCTGAATTTCTGCGAGATCTTCGATTCCGCGTACGGCTGGGAGGTGCCCTCTCCGGCCCAATGGAGCAGAAAGAGGGTGTCCCGCAGGGAAGCGTCTTCAGTGTCACAGTATTCGTTCTGAACATCAACGGCATCACCTCAGTGCTGCCGAAAGATATTCTAGCTACGCTCTACGTGGACGACTTTTCGATCTTTTTGGGCGCGACCCAGATGCCAACTCTGGAGCGTCGACTCCAACAGAAATTGACCCGTGTCTCTCGCTATGCCGAAGTGAACAGGCTTCGGTTTTCCTTGGCCAAGATTAAGGTGGTGAACTTCTTCCGCCATCTACGGTTCCACCCTGACCTAAACTTGTTTCTAAATGGGGTGCGCCTGGAAGTGGACTCGCACCGTTTCCTTAGTCTTGTATTTGACCTACGCCCCACCTCAGTGGCTTATATTCGCAGCCTTTGGGTCTCTGTACCCGTGCCATATATATTTTTTCTCTCCGTGACGTTAAGCACCTGGGGCGCTGATAAGGCTTAGTTTTTATCGATCCTTTGCTCGTTCGAAGCTCGACTATATATTCGAGTTTTATTCATCTGTAGCCGACCGTGTATTGTGGAAGATGGACTCGATCCACCACACCGGCCCGCGACTGGTGCCTTCCGCATGTATCCCATTGAGAGCCTACTTGTCGATGCTGGAAAGATGACACTTGCTCTGCGCCGTACATATTCCATTATTCGCCTGTAGGCGCGTTCCCGGCGCTTCCCTCAGTCGCCAACAGCTCTCAATGCATTCGCAGCAGTTTTCGAGGGTGCCTATTCCGCCGAGACACGCCAGTCATACCCTAAGCCCTTTGTGTTTAGGGCTAGAAAACTCCTTCGACGGCTTGGTATAGTTTTCGGGCCTGTGGCGACCCTTGTTCTTCTCAGGACACCGCCCTGAAGGGTACCACCTTAGACTATTTGTCACCACGCCGCTGCTCCGAAAGCGTCTACAGCGCTGGGAGTATTGCATTTGGCCTTTTTAGAGTACACTTCGTGTCACGCTAGAGCCGTGCCAGTATATACAGATGGCTCCAAGTCCTAAGAGGGGGTCGGTTTCCACGCCTGTTTGAAGTCACCGGGGCTCTGCCAGGCGCTGCGTCTGACTTCACGGCTGAGCTGGTTACAATACACAGCTCGGTACGGGAGAGAACGTGACGTGCCCGGTTCGGATACCCAATTGTGATTTATAGTGATTCACAAAGCGTCCCGAGTGCTCTCGAGTCATGGAAATCTCCGCATCCCCTGATTTTCGATATCCGTGGCGTCACGGTTTTGGCCAGCAGGGTGAATGTCGAGATTATCTTCTGCTGGGTTCCTGTACATGTAGGGATTGCGGGGAATGAGGGCACTAAAGAGTCCGAGACGACTGGGCAACCAGAACAGCGTTTCACTCTTCCTCACACCGACTACATGACATGATACGGGCAGCTCTTCGGGCTGCTTGGCAAAGAAGATGGGAGACGGTTGAAGGGAACTTAAAGTTCCGTGCCATTGCGCCGCGACTATTCTCATGGACCTACACCCCAATGCCGCGGCGGCTTCGCGTTGCTTTCTGTCGTCTTCCGAATTGAACACACTCGTGGGACGCACCGCCCGCCTGCGCCCTTCTGTGAAGACTGCGTTGTCCCCCAGACTGTTTGGCACAATCTTGTTGAATGTCTCATTCTGGGCGATCCTCGCGCACATTTTCTGTCCCAGTACCGGAACGAGCAGGGTCACTACAACTTGTATTCGGGACGAGTTCGTGCACACAAACTTGTCGACTATATGACCTTTTGGGGGAACCTAACCTCCTCCACTTTATTTGATTGTTTTTTTTTGTTTTGTGTTTTTTGCAGGTCGCATGTTCCTGCGCCAGGGGGAGGCGGGTGCCTACCCCCGAAGCCGGAGCGCATTTCCTTCGTACCTTTTTGCTTTGTTTTCTTGTTTTGTATTCTCTCCTTTTTTATCTTTATTTGTTTGTTTTTTAATATAGTTGACATTAAGTTCTTTTACACAAAAAGTAGTTGTCAACCCTTTGACCACTAGTGAGTGAAATAAACAATTGTCTCGAAAGATAATTTTGTTTCTTCAAGCGAAGTGCCTTTTTCTCCAATCCAACACCCAATTTTCATCCACGCCTATTACAGCACCAATGGCAACCCGAACATGCTAATGAAAGTTTACTAAAATGTCCATTTTTGCAAAGTCATTGTCCTAACCTACTCTAGCTTAACTTAGCCTAGCCCAACTTAACCTAGCCTAGTTTACTTAACCTAACCTAGCCTTGTCTAGCTTAAGTTAACTTAACTTAGCCTAGTCTAGCTTAACTTAACCTAGCCTAGTCTAGCTTAGCTTAACCTAAGCTAACTTAACCTAACTTCGCCTAGCCCAACTTAACCTAACTTCGCCTAGCCCAACTTAACCTAACTTCGCCTAGCCCAACTTAACCTAACGTAGCCTAGCCTAACCTTAACCTCGTGCTTATCTCGAACGCCTATTTCGCTGTTGGGGCCGTTCCGAAAAAGACCCCGATAACCTCATATAACCAACAAACAAACTCAGACAACTTCCCTCCTGCCCCCGCATTGCCGAACAACTTGAACAACTACACCTCAGACAAATCACTACTCTCATCTCCACCAAACAACAAAGCCACTGGCAGCTGCATTAAAGCAAACAACTCCCAATTCTGGCATGTAATAAAACCACCCCCAATACACGAATCTCTCTTCGCCAGACAACAACATTCCTAGCCCCACCAAACAATGCAACCTGCCCATAACACATACCTCCAAAGTAAGTCAACTACAACGTTAGGGAAACGCGCTAAACCTCTTCTAAATTACACCTCAACCACACATCTCGACTTCATTTTACCCCTCAAGTCACTGGACTCACCATCAAATCCCTCACAAACTGAAAGCTCAGACATCATCTTAAACATCCCTCTAAAGCACTTTGGTCACCCGCACTCATAACTTCTTCCACTACCCCTTGTTACACATCACCCACCTCCCCCAATCTGAAACCACACGGAGCTGGTTTCATCTTCAAACCAAAGAAACCACCGAACTTCCCCACCTCCTACAGACCTATCTCACTCTTCTCAACCAACTCAAAAACACTAAAACTAATCATAAACAGAATTAAAGCTTTGAGGCTTCGGAACAAACCTCCCCCATAACTGCACTTTCAACCACTCTGTTAACACACCTTTTACACGTCTTTGACCAAAACCGCCGTCTCCCCTCCCAGTCATGGCCGCAAAAGAGCTCAACAAGGCTTTCGACACCGTCCCACTCCACGTCATCATACAAAAAATACTCCACACCATCTACCCCTCTACAAACTACCACACCACCCAATTACCACATAACCCAATTACCGCACCACCCAATTACCACATAACCCAGTTACCACAAAAACCAATTCCCCTCACACAATTACCACACCAACCAATTCCCCACACCCAATTACCACACACACCAATTCCCCACACCCAATTACCACACACACCAATTCCCCACACCCAATTACCACACACACCAATTCCCCACACCCAATTACCACACCAACCAATTACTACACCACTCAATTCCCATACACACAATTACCAAACCACCCATTTATTACACCACTAAATACTGGAAGTGATGGTAGTAGTGATTTCAGGTTGCTGGAGGTTGCAGCGGCGGCACACCCTGGGTTTGGGGGTTATTCTATTTTTGTCTTCCTTTAGGGGGGGGGGGTCCTAATTCTGGTTAGTCCAGCTAGAGTTCCTTCGGTGTGGTTACTGTCAGGAAAAGCGTCCTTTGGAGTAGGGTATTTTGCAGCTGGTTTTGTAGTACTCTGCCGGTGTGTTGTATTGTGCTCTGGTTGCCTTGGGTCGTGTGCAAAGTAGATTAATAATTGAGCGTAGTGTGTCGTAGGGCTGGAAATGAAGGCGGCGTTGGTAAGAGTAGTATCGCAGCATATTTCATGTCAAATGGCCCTCTTACTCCTCCCATATTTGTTCCTTCTCCCACTACTGGTCGGGGTTGGGATTTCGCGTCAAGATGGCGACTTAATTTCCCCACAAATAAACAAGAACTCGGATTGATCGGGGTCATCTCTGCTTGCAGATCCTCTACGGACACAAATCGTCATTAGAGTCCCTGGTCGACAGTGAGCTCTACAATGAATCCAAGGTCCTGGTCATCTATACTGGGGGCACGATAGGAATGATGAACAACGAGCGAGGAAGTGAGTTTGGAATGGGAATATTCCAAGATAAGGGAGGGCCAAATGGACCCACCATTATTGAATTCACTCAGTTGGCTCCAGTGGATTCCATCGCCTCAAACTGGTGGAACCAAAGACAACTACCTAGTCCCGAAATGTCTAGTCTAAAAACAGTCGGTCCAGAAAAGCTAGTTTGTCAAAAGAGCAGCAGGTCACAAAATAGTTAGTCTAAATAGTTACTGGACAAAATAAATATCCCAAAAGGCTAGGGTAACAAAAAAGGTGCTGGATAAAATAGCTAGACACTAGACAAATGGCTTATTGTAACAAAAAAGCTTTTAAAAAAGGCGACTGGTCAAAATAACCCTCCCAAATGGCTATTGTAGCAAAACAAAACCTGCTGAACAAAATGGTTATAAAACGGCAAGTATAACAAAAAGGCTACCTGCCAGCATAGCTAGACAAAAGGCTAGTATAACAAAAATGTTAGCTGCCAAATAGGTAGACAAAAGACTACTGTAACAAAAAAAACTACCTGACAAAAATGCTAGCTGACAAAATAGCTAGAGAGAAAGGCTATCTCATAAAATGGCTAGACAGAAAAGTGACCTGACAAAATGGCTAGGCAGAAAGGATGCTTGACTAAAATGGCTAGGCAGAAAGGATGCCCCACTAAAATGGCTAGGCAGAAAGGATGCCCGACTAAAATGGCTAGGCAGAAAGGATGCCCGACTAAAATGGCTAGGCAGAAAGGATGCTCGACTAAAATGAATAGGCAGAAGGATGCCCGACTAAAATGGTTAGGCAGAAAGGATGCTCGACTAAAATGTTTAGGCAGAAAGGATGCCCGACTAAAATGGCTGGGCAGAAAGGATGCTCGACTAAAATGAATAGGCAGAAGGATGCCCGACTAAAATGGTTAGGCAGAAAGGATGCTCGACTAAAATATTTAGGCAGAAAGGATGCCCGACTAAAATGGTTAGGCAGAAAGGATGCCCGACTAAAATGGTTAGGCAGAAAGGATGCCCGACTAAAATGGCTAGGCAGAAAGGATGCTCGACTGAAAATGGCTAGGCAGAAAGGATACTCGACTGAAAATGGCTAGGCAGAAAGGATGCTCGACTAAAATGGCTAGGTAGAAAGGATGCTCGACTAAAATGGTTAGGCAGAAAGGATGCTCGACTAAAATGGCTAGGCAGAAAGGATGCTCGACTAAAATGGCTAGGCAGAAGGGATGCCCGACTAAAATGGTTAGGCAGAAAGGATGCTCGACAAAAATGGTTAGGCAGAAAGGATGCCCGACTAAAATGGCTAGGCAGAAAGGATGCCCGACTAAAATGGCTAGGCAGAAAGGATGCCCGACTAAAATGGCTAGGCAGAAAGGATGCCCGACTAAAATGGCTAGGCAGAAAGGATGCCCGACTAAAATGGCTAGGCAGAAAGGATGCCCGACTAAATGGCTAGGCAGAAAGGATGCTCGACTAAAATGGCTAGGCAGAAAGGATGCTCGACTAAAATGGCTAGGCAGAAAGGATGCTCGACTAAAATGGCTAGGCAGAAAGGATGCTCGACTAAAATGGCTAGGCAGAAAGGATGCTCGACTAAAATGGCTAGGCAGAAATGAGCCCGACTAAAATGGCTAGGCAGAAAGGATGCCCGACTAAAATGGCTAGGCAGAAAGGATGCTCGACTAAAATGGCTAGGCAGAAAGGATGCTCGACTAAAATGGCTAGGCAGAAAGGATGCTCGACTAAAATGGCTGGGCAGAAAGGATGTTCGACTAAAATGGTTAGGCAGAAAGGATGCCCGACTAAAATGGCTAGGCAGAAAGGATGCCCGACTAAAATGGCTAGGCAGAAAGGATGCCCGACTAAAATGGCTAGGCAGAAAGGATGCCCGACTAAAATGGCTAGGCAGAAAGGATGCCCGACTAAAATGGCTAGGCAGAAAGGATGCACGACTAAAATGGCTAGGCAGAAAGGATGCCCGACTAAAATGGCTAGACAGAAAGGATGCACGACTAAAATGGCTAGGCAGAAAGGATGCACGACTAAAATGGCTAGGCAGAAAGGATGCCCGACTAAAATGGCTAGGCAGAAAGGATGCACGACTAAAATGGCTAGGCAGAAAGGATGCACGACTAAAATGGCTAGGCAGAAAGAAGGCACGACTAAAATGGCTAGGCAGAAAGGATGCCCGACAAAAAAAAGGTAAAAAATGTTAGTGTAAAAAAAGACTAAAAGGCTAGTGTAACAAAAACGATACTGGATCAAACTAGCTAAACAAAAAGTCTAGTACCTAATTAGCTTATACGATATAACTGGTATTACTGAAATTAAAACTAATGCAAAAATATTTATTGAAACATATTAAAATAATATAAAATGATTACCTGTAATTCTTTGTAGCAATTTCGTTTGAGTAGGCTAGGCTAGGGTGGCATATAAAATATATTACCGTTCACATAATATAAAAATTCTCATTGTATACATATATTCAATAATTGTTAAAAAAAAACCAGTTGGCAAATATAATTTCCATGATTTAATTAAAAATAATATATTCTGCTCAGTTTCAGTTTGTGACAGAATAACGAAATATTGTTGGTTTGAAATTTAGCTGCGTGGATTTAAGCGCGCAATGAGAGAGAGCGGAGCAGTGAATAATTCAGGCGACCTTAGCTTATATGCTATTTAAGACCCTGCTATTATGTTACACTAGCCTTTTGGTTTCTAGTTACATTTGGTATTGGTACTTAGAGTAGCTGCTATGGATCTAGAATTTCGGGACTTGTCGTACATTCGCCTCTGACAAGTAAAGCAAGGGGTTCTTAATCGGGCGGAGTTAGGATCACAATTTGGAAGACTCACCGTTGGAATATTGATCATTACACACAGTGCAATTCTACAGTGGGCAAAATCAAGGGGGGGGGGATCCCTCTGGATTTATTCAAAGATTAAAATTAAGATATTTCAGACCATCTTTTAAAGGATCTAATGGCCATACCTTATGGTAAAATTTTGATTTCCCTCTTTTAAGAGTTGGCCCCCATAGCCGGCGCACTGGAGTCGTGTATTCGCCTTTATCCACACATGCATGACTCTGCCTACGTTGCCAAGAGATTTCCCAACGCCAAAGTCCCACCTCTTGTCCTCCCGTGAGTTCACCTTGTTTTCTTAGGGTTCGCTTCAGGCTCAATCTCGGTTGAGAGTGAGGATTAAATTGATCCCGATTTGGGCCTTAGGTTCCCCTGTGAAAAATAATAAAGCGAATTGGTATAGTTTTTACAACCGATTTGTACTCAAATAAGATACCTTTTATTTCTATTTAGTTGACCTACGTTTTAACGTGGAATCCGAAACCAAAGTTATCTACAGCGAATGGCAGCCGCTGAAAATCCATCTTAAAAGGAATTGTCCGTTTTGTGAAGTTTCTCTCCTAATTGTGCAAAGGATCAGATTACTTAACAGAAGCAACCGCCGAATGAACTCCGCATTTCGATGATTCGATCCCGAGGTTTCGTCAATTTGTCTCGATTTTCACAATGATTGGGCCTAGGCCTTGAGACGATTTGCCTGTGGTTTTACCGTTTCGATCGGTGTTCAGTGGCCTATGGTTAAACGATGGTTCAGTTATCATTTTGGCTTGCTCTGATTGCTTCTCCTTTCATCCACTGTGCTATACCCCAGTGCAGAGTGCAAAATATAAACACACAACCACAGACGCCCCAAAAGCAAAACGAGACTAATAATTAATGGAACTCCTTTACAAAACTTTAAATTTCATACTAAAAGTAACTATATCAATTAAGAACTGACAACCGCATATACACGCACGCCTAACGCACACGCACATATACTCACACGGATACAGGTGATCATAGAATTAATGTATTAGCATGATAAACTGAGAGGGTAGTTAACCCAAAATGAGCAGATTTTTAGTCGCGTGCCACTCTACATCTCACTATGTAGGTCGGTCGGTTCCCGTTTGCTTTTTTTTTTTTTTGGTTATAACACTGTAACTATTCAGCAGTCTAATTAAATTTGAACCCCTTATGTCGTTTTACATTATTTACACTCTCTTTCGAATGATAGAATTGCCAAGGTCCTCCCTAGGTTAGTCCGGGAATTATTGAAAGTCGTAAGGTCATAAATCAGAATAAGTAAGAGCACGCGACCTTTTGGTCAGCAGACCTTGTTTTTGTATCAGCCATATTCACATAAGACGGAGGCTGCCGGCTCTTATCGTAACTAGAGGTCAAAGGCGACTTGAAAGATGAGCATCCACCTGCAAGATTGAAGATGCGCCGGCTACCAAGTTGATTGACGCATCTTCTAATAAGGGTGACCCGAGCCCGCTGTAGTTCTCCCTTGTTCCGGTGAACAACTAAAGGAGTTTGCGGGCCGGCGATACTGACCTTGATAAAAATAGCCACCCTATGGAACTTGACCAACGAGGACGCAACACTCGCTGGGGCAGTTTCCATCTCCGTCATCCTTAGCTTCCATGGACCTACCCCTCAATGCCACGACGGCTTCAGGTTGCTTTCTGTCGTCTCCGACGCCATGTGATCGAGCGCTCGCCAGCGGCCTACCGTGAAGACTGCGTTGTCCCCCAGACTGTTCGGCACATTCTTGTTGAATGTCCCAGTCTGCGTGATCTTCCGGGATGGGCAGGGTCGCTACCGCCTGTCCCTTGTACTCGGGACGAGTTCCTGCACATTGACTGGTGGACTTGTAGACTTTTGGCGGGGAGGCCGGCCTTCTCCCTTTTATTTAACTAGTTTTTTTTTGTTTTCTTTATAGGTCGCACGTTCCTCCGACGGGGGAGGTTGGGCCTATCCCCCACAACGAGGCACGCTTCCTTCTTGCTTTTTCTCGTTATTTTTTTTAGCATTTGTTCTATTTTAGCGTTTTATTTGTTATTTACATATTGTTATTTGTTCTTTTACTTGTTTTTTTAATATACCCTAGTAGTAGACTTATCGCCCAAGTAGGCAGTCACCAGAGGGGTTACCACAAGGAAACAAAACCCCCCCCAAATCCCCGGCATCCTTAGCCTGACCCAGGAAAGGCGAGATAACCAACGATGACGTCCCCCTTGATTCTGAACAAGCAGAACAATCGTGTTGCCGTTGAAGACGACCGAGACTGGTTAGGTCGTCTACAACCGGGGATTTTATGTCAACGGGGTCACTTTTAGTTCCTGGCCAAGATTTGTGAACCGGAAATCTGTAACCCGGTAGTACTACTGGTCGCAAATTAGGTCTCCTAAAGGACCTTTTTAGATTAGGGTCAGGATCGAGATTAAAAATGGATCACAATATTTCATCCCTTCTGGTCTGCCACCAGGAGGGATTTTGATGATGAGGGGGGGGGGGGGGTAGATAGACACTCAAAAGTGCTAGAATATTGAATCTTCTACATAATCTACAGGACATCACTAATGAACGACGCAAATCAAGTTAAAAACATGAAGGAAGTCCGGGGGGAAAAGTGTGGGGCTAACTGTTTTAGCAGACCCCGACTCCCCATCCCCACTCTTTGATGCCTTCAAGCCATCCCTCCCCCCCCCCACCATCTTCCTTCCATGCATTTTTCTATTTGGTGGACGAGCGCTGTGCGAAGGCTTCATTCCTTGAAGACCGCGAAACATGGCTTATTATAATTTTTAGTTTATTATAAGTATATTAATTATCTTTATGATTATCAGATTTTATTATTATTACAATTTTATTATTATTGAAAGTACCAGTTTTGATTTTAGTTTGTTGAATTCCGCTACTTACGGTATTTTCGATATATCTTTTGGGTGTTGAAGTCGCGCCTTTGGGGGTGTTGAAATCGCGCCTTTGGGGGGTTTTGAAGTCGCGAATTTTTGGAGTGTGGAAGTCGCGACTTTTGGGGGGCTTTGAAGTCGCGACCTTTTGGGGGCTTTGAAGTCGCGCCTTTTTATCACCTTTGAACTAAATCGACGCAAGGCGTCTGACGCCGTGTAATGAACTTTAGTCACGCTTCGTCAAAAGCTCTTGACCCACTCAGAGAAACTAAAAGATATAAATTCATGCTTAGTTATGTACTTATCGTTCAGAAAGGTCTTGGCTATATTCTAGGGGTGTTATCCGGCGTTAAAATTGCATGTTGGTCTCTGTAGGCTTGTAGATGGAGCAAAGCATGTGCGGGAGCAATTCCGTCCAAACTTGTGCATACATTGTGTCCCGTAAGCGCACATGTGGCCCAATGCTTTCTACCGAAATCACGCCTCGGACCATGACACTTTCTCCACCAAACATCACACTCTTGGTGCGAGTGACGGACAATCTTTCGCCTGCTCTGCGATGACCGAACCTCTTGCCCTCGTATCCGAAGAAATTGAACTTGATTCGTCACTGAAGTTGACTTGGCTCCATTGGTCATCCGTCCATATAATATGTTTAGTGAGGAATGCAAGAGGAGCCTTCTTGTTCTTTGGAATTACCAATGCGGGTGTGAAGAGCGTCTTCCTTCACCCGACATGACACATTCTGAGTGAAAACATTGATGGTCAAATATCTCCCAAATCTGTGAAGAAACTGCTCCAACCGCCTTGGAACTGTCCTTCACAATTTTGGAAATGGTTCGGTCTTTCCTTTTTGAGGTCTTCTTTAACCTATGTTTATTTCCAGCCTTACATAAACTTGTTTTATCATAAGTTTATAGAAGATTATTGACTAAATGCACTTTGGGAACCCTCGACAGTCTCTGCAATGGCTCCAATTGAAAGACCGCATTAGTGGGGCAGCTTTACAATCAGCTCGTGGACAGAGAAAGGTGAAACAGATTTCTTAGACATGTTACCTGGACGACAACTGGTAAGAGAATGTCCTAACTTACGATTGAACTGAATTTAGGTGCTATACAGACAATTTCGGTTCTCTACAAGGAACCTAAGCGTTCGGATCATTTGGGAGACTTCAAATTTTCTAGACAATTGCTTATCTGAGATAACTCGTTTTATCTATCCAAATTTGCAAAACCATTACCCATAAATAATGGTAGACCTAAAGATTACCATACACCAATTTTGGAAACCTTGGATTTCCTCTGGCCAAAATTATCTTGCGATAGAAATACAGACGTTCTGATATTATGGACGGTTGTGTATATTATTATTATTATTTTTTATTTATTATGTTTAGGGTTTTTATTACCCCTTGGCCCGTGCAAAGCATGACCCTACGGCACCTGGTGGTAAATGGGCAACCATGCTCTGCTGATACCTGGAGAATTGCGTCCCCTCCTGCCCCAACACGTCTAAGGAATCTTTTTTAATTGTTGAGGTTGGCCCGAGCCCCCACAAGTTGCCCCTCCTCCTTTCCTCTATTCGGTAGATGAGACTTTCACACATTTTCACATATCATAACTACACAATTTATTTACGAGCAATCACCTCACAAAATTTATGACGGAAAATCCCTCGTTGTTCTCTTCTAAGTGTTAATTAAATAAAGTTTAAAGGATGAAGCAGCGACAGCAATATGAAATAGATTCAAATCTGAGACCCATCGGAGGAATATCCAGACTCAGTGTTGCTTAACGTCACTGTTGGTGGAAAGCGCGATTTTCAGTCTGTTTGATCGTCATGATCCTCCCATCCAAATCTTGGGCGGAGTGAGTGAGGGAAGATGTGAAGATGTGGGTGAGGACGAGATTGAGAAGAAACCCACACATGCCCAGTGATGAGTGAAGATGGGATTATTATTATTATTGTTATTATTTATTATCATTATTTAATATTATTTATTAGTAGTAGTATTATTGGAAAGCAACAGCCAAAACGGCAGAACCTGAAAACCCTACGGGGCCCCAGCGAGCGGCTCAACATCGGTAAAAGTAGAAAATATAAAAATCAAGAGAAGAAAATCATTCACTCGCTTTTTAGATGCATCACAATGATCCGAATTAACGACATCATCAGGCAGAGTGTTCCACAGATCGGCGGCTGTAGGAACGAAAGATCGAGAAAACTGCGTCGTATTCACTCGAGCGACCCCAAAAGCATGGTCATTCTGCTTTAACGAGTAGTGCGTATCACGAACCGGCCGTGAAGGAACTGGTATCAGACAGTGAAGTGGATGATCAGGATCAGAAAACAATTTTAAAGAAATGAGTCAAGACTCCAACGAGTGGAGCAGAAGACTAATCTTGTTTAAAGTTCTGTCAAGGAGCTCTAAATTGGTCTCCGATGCAGAAAGGAAGACAGAATGACAATATTCAAAATGAGGAAGAAGGAAGGAATAAAACAATTCCTAATCCCTCTCTGTAGAGTAGATCTGGCGGCATTACGCAAAAACAACAACTTTTTGAAAGATTGAGGACGCAACAGCGCAAGGGCAGCTCAAAAGTCAACTTGAGATCAAAATTAACACCAATCAATTTCAGCGAAGAACAATTAGGGATCGCAACGCAGTTGACAATGTCAGGGTGATGCGGTTGTAAGGTTCTTGTTCGTCCTAAAACAAGGCTATGGGATTTTCTTGGATTAAGTTTCATAGCCCAAACATCACAACAAGATAAAATTCTTTTGATATCAAGAGTAAGCATTTCAGCGACTCTTTGTCTGTTCAAAGAGGGAGGAATTGTAGCAGACAAAGTTGTATCGTCAGCATAAGCAACCATATTTAACTCAATCGCAGAAAACATGTCTGAGGTATAAATAATGAGAAGTGGGCCCAAGACACTACCCTGGGGAACACCAGATTTAACAAAGCTGTAGGAACTAAAACTACCATCAACCGACACACGCTGCTTCTTGTTAGTCAAAATCTCGACCAGTATGCCGAGGAAGTGACCACCAATACCAAGGGATCTAATTTTAAATAAAAGAGCCTTAGGATTAACACGATCAATGGCTGAGCTAAAATTAAGAGATACAAGACGAGATTTATGACCAGCATCAAGAGAACTTTGAAGTTCATTGATGATAAAAAGAAGAGCATCAGAAGTACTCAGACACTTCCGAAAACCAAACTGTTTTACCGGCAGCAATTATTTATTATTCAGAAAATGAATCATGCATTTGGCCAGCAAACGCTCAAATATTTTAGACAGAACTGGTGTAATGGAAATTGGTCTATATTCCTTAGGATGAATTGATGGTGAAGAGCCTTTGGGGATCGGGGTGACATTTACAGAACGCCAACATTCAGGAAAAGAAGTTCGACGAGAGCGGGAAGAAACCCACGCCGAGTGGTCTGGGCGAGGACAAAATCGAGCAAAAACCCACGCCCAGTGGTGAATGAGGAGGAAATCGAGAGGAAACTCGCGCCCACTGGTGTGGGCGAGGACGAAATCGAGAAGAAACCCACGCCCAGTGGTGAATGAGGACGAAATCGAGAAGAAACCCATGCCCAGTGGTGAGTGAGAACGAAATCGAGAAGAAACCAACGCCCAGCGGTGAGTGAGGACAAGATCGAGAAGAAACCCACGCCCAGTAGTGCGAATGAGGCAGAGATTGAGGAGATTCCCCACACCCAGTCCTAATCAATCAATACGAGTAAGACCTGCCTGAAATATTTCATTCAACAACTTTCTCACAGCTTGACATACACAACAATAATTCTCTAAACGAATGTTTGTTTACAACTAAACAAAGGTAAACATTATAGACATTGCAATTAATAGAAACGCGCTAAAAGCAAAAGAAAAGCACTAAAACTATAAAAGTTGTTGGTTATACTCTCTAAACCTTATTATGTACTCCATAGTAAGGATAAAATGTCTCCTTGGAACAGGAAGAAACTTGCCTTGGTTATTTGGAGAATACCAAAATTCGTACCGTCAGTGATAGAGGGCGCTTGAGGTTTGCTAAATGCTTTAGTCAAATTCACGACCGCACCTGCCAAGTTAATGTAAACATAGAAGTGAGAGGGAACTTGCGTGAATTGAGAGTGTTGTTTGATGAGTGACTGTTCCGAGAGCTATTGCGAAGGGTTTGTCATGGCAGAATGGTTTATTTGGTTTGTGAGCTGTTGATCCAAATCATCTTTAACAAATGTGTAGGGAGGGCTTGGAAGTGGCTTCTATAGAGTGGATAGCAGCTTTTCTATCACTTTGGGGTTGTTTGCCAAGGAGTGACCTTTTGACCGTGAAGATATGTGCAATGATATGTAGCTGGCACGATGTCTCACCAAGGAGTGACCTCTTGACCGTGAAGATATGTAGCTGACATGATGTTTGACCATTATCAGAGCTTTGTTTGACCAGCTCCATTCACGTTTTTGACAAGAATAATCCAAGACGAACCGATTTCCTTCAGCTGCTTGTCTGGTTGATGGGGTCTTCTCGTAGTGCTCGTCCTTATATTGCCCTTCTCTGTTGCAGGAGCAGCAGAGAGCGGAAGAGAGTACTCTACTGGGTGTTCGAGTACAACCCTTTATTGGATTCCTGCGATATGACTATGGATGATTGGATTCGGGTCGTGATTGACATCAAGGTAAATTAAGAGGGGAATCTTGCGCCCCTTGATTGACCGAGGATGTGTCACTGGAGATTAAACCAAGGAGAAAAAAGGATTGCAAATATCCTTGAGGATTTTAACATGACTGAGCTTTCTCTTCCCTCCCAACTTAGACCTCTAGATAGGGGAGCACAAGTTCATGCTTTGAGCTCCTGTGATCTCTTGTACTTATTCCTTGGATATCTGAAATGCAACCCCCCTTTACTAGTATTTCGGGTTACCAGGCATTTTTATAAGTCCGTCTTACTTCCACCGTCATTTCCAATCATTCCATTTAATTTTTCTCTGTTTTAGTACTCTTAATTCCTTATCAAGTAAACCCGCTCTCATTGAGTACTCCATTTCCTTTCCTTAATTAAACTTGAATTTAAAATAAAAAATTGGCGATTAATTATTTATTTTTTATAATTCTAAAATTCTCCTTCCAATTATATTCGGCGAGGTCAGTAGCTCTATAGCACTGTAGGCAGCTACAGCAGTACACCCAGGAGGACCAGGCATCGAGGTCATTTGGACGCTTATACTTCAACGTACCCACTTTATACGGTTCTTGCAGAACGAGTACGAGAACTTCGACGGGTTCGTGGTGCTGCACGGAACAGACACCCTCGCCTACACTGCCTCCGCCCTCTCCTTCATGACGCGGCACCTGGGGAAGCCGATCATTATTACAGGGTCGCAGGTAGGCGTCAAGGCGGTGCGCCGCCGGCTCGGGGATGGACGCGACTCGTGCCCTACCGGAAACGACCATCGTTAACGTCGTTACGATGAGGAAAGAGGCAATTAAGTGCATTTAAAGGGATGGCGGGGGAGAATGACTCATTAATGACTTTGATTTTTAACTTTATATGATTTAAATTCCCTTAGTAATATCGTCGGGTATCACTGTGGCTAGTGGTGCCAACCGCCCAATTAAAGGGGTATATGCCTCAGCTCCATGCCCAGATGAATGGGTAATGACCAGGTTGCTTTATGCGTCACGACCGGGTAATAAAAAATTTACGTGTAGATTAGAATGATTATAATTATCGCTGTGGAAGCACGAAGGAACACGTCTTAAATTCATTTCAAGCCTGAGGCGAATCGCGTCCGCGCTCAACTCGCTGCAGTCGATCTCGGTGGTGGCTCGCCCCCAAACGGAATGGCCAGTACGCGGACAGGTAGTCGAAACCCGTTGTTCGAAAAAAATAATTGTTCCAAAGAATATTTGCTTTTTCGAAGCTGGGTTTTCGAATAATTGAGTTTTTTTTCGAATAATTGTTTGTTTGTTTTTTCGTTTAACTGGGTTTTGAATCATTGTTTTTTCGAACTGGGTTTTGAATCACTGTTTTTCACGAACAACTGGGTTTCAAATGATTGTTTTACAAATAATTGATTTTTCGAACAACCGGGCTTTAAATTATTGTTTTTCGAACTGGTTTTCGAAGAATTGTTTTTTTTCTAAAAACTGGGTTTCAAATAGGTAATAGTTTTTCGAAAAAAAAAAATGGGTTTTGAATAAGTTTTGCGAACATTTGATCGGGTTGGCCCACCCCCCCTCGATAGTTTCTGGCGTCGGTTTCGATCATGACGTTGCGTTCCGCTTTCTCTCTCAGATCCCGCTGTTCGAGACCCGAAGCGACGGCCGGGACAACTTCATCGGCTCCGTCATAATCGCAGGCAACTATTCGATCCCCGAAGTGAGCGTCTTCTTCAACAACAAGCTCTACAGGGGGAATCGAACGGTGAAGGTGTCCGCGGGTAGCCTCGACGCCTTCTCTTCGCCCAACCTCGCGCCCTTGGCCGTGGCTGGAGTTTCCATTCAAGGTATTCTCGAACAACCTTCCGTCCGTTGTCATGCCAACCATTCATCGTCATGGTAACGGTTAATTATTAAAGATGTTACCTTCAGGCAAAAGCTGTGCCCTCGTGGCACTGCTAAGAAGGGCGGGAGGGGGGGGGGGCTAGGCATACGTATACACTCAGCATCCAGAGTTTTGGAGCCACGAGTCCCACAGATCCAATTCCCACTGGATCTCCCCCCCCCCCTCAAGGGCAGCATGGGTAACCGCTGCAGTTAACATCTGGAGGATTCCGAGCCATTTATCAGATGTATTAAGTATTGACCCTATTTAGGGCAGGAAGAATACCCACACCGTCTTCTGGCTGGTGTAAAAAAACAAAAAACAAACTAAACCAGGATATGGGCCGATGGCTTGGGAAACCGCGCACCCGAAAGCTTCTTTACTGCGAACACAATGATGGTAATGGGCGGAGATGTGGATCATGTCATCTCAGGCCGGTTAATCCGCATCACTGTGTGAATCGAGTGGTTGTGTGAATGCGAGGGGTATGTGTGATGTGGTAAAGAGGGTAATGGTAGTCAATGCTTTTAAGTCAGGGAGATTTCAGATGTTTACTTTGTGAGACGAACAAGAAGCGGAATGAAGAAGTTGTACGGAGTGGAGTGACAATATGGGTATGAATGTGGATGTGTGGAGCGTATGTGAGGGGGTATTTGTGATGAAGGAAAGAGGGAGTGAGGTAGTCAATATCTTTTAAAACTGAGCGATTTCAGATGTTTGCTTTCTGTGAGACGAACAAGAAGGGGAATGAAGAGGTTGTGCGGGATAGAGTGCAATCAGCGTGGTAGGGGTAAAAACGATTAAGTGCTTTTGAGTGAGGAGTGGCAAGATGCCGTGTGTATGAATGTGAGCTCGCAAACATTTGTTGAAGTTAAGATTTGCAAGGGTAAAATTGTGTGGTTGTAGTGTAAGAACCGTCTGTGATAGAAATGAGGCTGAGAAGGGGAGGTTATGGAATGCCTTGGGACGAATGGGTATCGGGTGAAGGTTGTGGGGGATGTGGATGGGGGACTAGGGGCAGATACCTAAAACCTTTGGTACACCCGGAGGGAATGGAAATGGAGAGGTGGGGGGAGGGGGTTGTATTAGTTCGCTATCCTGCGTTGGTCAGGGCGTATCCTGACTGGATAATGAAATAAACATAAAGGTCAGTATGACAATCGTTCGTAAGCTCGAGGGCCCCAGGGCCCGGTCCTCTTTGGTGAGACGACCCTCAGAGATCAGGGGCATATCTCGTTGTTTTCCTCGTTTAAACCTATAAACGTCGCTGTGCGAGTCCACCTGCTCTTCCTAAGCACGCTCCTCGTTCTTGTCGAACATACATGCACCCCTCCCCGCCCCTCAATTAAGGCACCCCTTTCAGAGGATTTGAAATGTGTCATAAGGCACCGTTTCCTTGGTCTTGTATTTAATCGACGCCTCACCTGGGAGGCTCATATTCGCAGCCTTAGGGTCTCTTGTACCCGCGCCATGGATATTCTTCGTTCCGTGATGTTCAGCGCTTGGGGCGCTGATAGGGCTACTGTCCTACTCTTTTATCGATCCTTTGTTCGTTTGAAGCTAGACTACGGATGCGAGTTTTATGCATCCGCAGCCGAGCGTTTATTGCGGAAGATGGATTCGATCCACCACACCGGCCTTCACCTTGCGACCGGTGCCTTCCGCACTTTCCCCATTGAGAGCCTACTAGTCGATGCTGGGGATATTCCACTCGCTCTGCGTTGTGCACACTGCATTATTCGCCTGTACGCGCGAGCCCGGCGCCGCCCTCAGTCGCCAACAGATCTCATTGCATCCGCAGCTAATTTTGACGGTGCCTATACCGCCGAGAGACGCCAGTCATACCCTAAGCCCTTTGGGTTTAGGGCTAGGAAACTCCTTAGATAGCTAGGTATAGCTCTCGAGCCGGTGCCGCCTCTAGTTCTGCCCAGGAAGCAACCTTGGAGGGTACCGCCTTTGACTATTTGTCGCCACGCCGCTACTCCCAAAGCTTCTACAGCGCCATGAGTATTGCGTTCGACCCTTTTGGAGCACACTTCGTATCACGCTAGAACCGTGCCAGTGCATACGCATGGCTCCAAGTTCCAAAAAGGGGTCGGTTTCCACGCCGTACCCCTTCTGTTTGAAGTTAGCGGGGATCTGCCGGGCGCTGCGACTGTCTTCGCGGCCGAGCTGGTTGCAATACACCGTTCGGTACGGGAGATAGGGCGACGTACTCGGTTTGGAGACCGGTATGTGATTTATAGCGACTCAAAGCGCACTGAGTGCTCTTGGGCCATTGGAATCTTGACATCCCCTGGTTTGCGATATCCGTGACGACAACGGCTTTGGCGAGCCGGGCGGATGTCGAGATTATCTTTTGCTGGGTTCCTGGACATGTGTGAATTGTGGTGAATGAGCGCGCCGATGAGGCTGCCAAAGAGTCCGCACCGACTGGGCGACCAGATCAGCGTTTCGCTCTTCACGCAGATTACATGGCAGGAATACACCCTTCGGTACGGGAGATAGGGCGACGTACTCGGTTTGGAGACCGGTATGTGATTTATAGCGACTCAAAGCGCACTGAGTGCTCTTGGGCCATTGGAATCTTGACATCCCCTGGTTTGCGATATCCGTGACGACAACGGCTTTGGCGAGCCGGGCGGATGTCGAGATTATCTTTTGCTGGGTTCCTGGACATGTGTGAATTGTGGTGAATGAGCGCGCCGATGAGGCTGCCAAAGAGTCCGCACCGACTGGGCGACCAGATCAGCGTTTCGCTCTTCACGCAGATTACATGGCAGGAATACGCGCAGCTCTCCGGACAGTTGGCAAAGAAGATGGTAGATGGTCGAGGAGAGCTTAAAGTTGCGCGTCATTGCGCCAATTCCGCGACGGCTTTATGTTGCTTTCTGTCCTCTCCGAATTGGACGCACCGCCATTTGATGGAGCGCTCGCCTGCGCCTTATTGTGACGACTGCGTTGTCCCCCTGACTCTTCGGCACATTCTTGTTTCATGTCCCAGTCTTGGTGATCTTCTCCACTTTACTTGTCCCGGTACCGGGGCGAGCGACGTCGCTGCCGCTTGTCCCTTGCACTCGGAACTGGTTCGTGCACACAGACTTGCGGACTATACAACTTTTTATTTTATTTTACTCATTTTTATAGGTGGCATGTTCCTGCGCCGGAGGCAGGCGGGCTTACCCCCGACACCGGAGTGCGCTTCCTTCTTGTTGCATTATATATTTTTTTGTTTTTATTTGTTGCTGATGTTCTTTGTTTAGCCTCTGTTTTAGCTTTGTTCTTTTTTATCTTTATTTGTTTTTTTAAACCTAGTTTAATAGTAGGTTGTGGTGTGATTGCGGCTCCTATTGACCTAGGAGGCAGTAGCCAGAAGGGCTCGTAAAAAGAGGGGGCGTTAGTGAAGGTTAGATTTTTGTTAGCTTTGTTCAAGAATATCTGGACGAAGAATATCTTCCTATATTCATGGAGAATTGCTAATCTGCTTGCTCTCCGTACCCAGGGAGAGATCACACTATCCCGGCTAGTTTTTGCTCGATTTCTCTAACTCCTTGCGTATGTGAGTTAATGGTGAAAAAGGTTAATGGTAGGTTGGCTTATTTTCTGGACATCGTCACTTACGTGTCTTCTTCACCCTGCAGCTTTCACAAGTTCCACTCCACGTTGGATGCTCTGCTTCGGTTGGAAAGTGCGATATGTGCTGCCATCCTTAAAAGGCAGCACTTTGCCATGTTTTTTTTAAAATTTGGAGAAGGCATATGATGATCTTCCGTACTATGTGGTAGAAGACGCATCCCTTTTTTTTTAGTAAGGTTCCTACACGATTAGATCGATTCCGCATTCACGTGGGGGAAGTTTTATCTGGTTCATTAAGGCTTGAAGAGAGATCGCCACAGGCATGTCTCTACAAGGGCACTTTAAGGTGAACATCAACAGCATCACCTCTGTGTTTCCAGAAGAGGTTCTCGCTACGACAGGTAGACGACTTGGATGTCTTTTGCTGCAGCGCAAATGACTAACTTGAAACGACTCGTCCAACAGGCCAATTACCCAATCTCTTGATTGGTCAAAACGAACAGGTTTCGGTTTTTCTTTATCCAAAACCTGTGTTGGTGTACTTCTTCGCTTTCTCACGACTCGCCCGACCATGACCTGTTCATAAATGAGGATATTAGTTCAACGCATCCGTACCCGAGCGTTTATTGCGAAAGCTAAACTCGGTACACCACACAAATCTGCGCTTGGTGACCAGTCTCTCCGCATATCCCTCATTGCCGACGTTAGATAAGTGCCGCCAACTCGACGTCGCGCATTCTGCTCTTCTACGAGCGGGTTCAGTGCTAGAGGGAAGCTATTGGCTTTGATTGGGTGGGGAGTGATGGTGGAGTATGTTGCTTAGTTTTAATTTTTACGGTACCCTAATGATAGGCATATAATTACGACGGTTGTGCCCTTGCTAATGACTGCCAGATGGGCGCCTTAGAATGACAAAGCTATCCCTGACTTGTAGGGGTTGTAGCAAATGAGCTTCGTGGCAAAGAAGATGGGAGACGGCGGGCGGGCATTCAAGCTTGCGTGGCATTGTGCCCCGACTTACCCCCCTGGACCTTTCCCCATTGCCTTAAGGCGATTTATTCTCTTGATGGCATTCGCCATATCGGCGTCTTAAGAAAAAATGGCTCGATGGTATCAGATTATTTTTCGCCATCTCCGAAGCAGACACACTCGCCGGACGCAGCGCCATTCGATGGAACGGTCCCCCGAACCTTACTCTGACGACTGTTGGTCCCCCTAGTCTTGGAGGGCAACTTCGTAAGAGGTATCTTTGCTATCTTGTGGTGCTGTACCGAGTTCCTGGGAAGGACTCATTTACACTGGACTGCGGTGCGGAGTTCTTGGATCCCCCTTTCCCTTGCCTCCGATACCTGAGCGGGGTTTTTTTCCTTTTAGCTTTGGTTTATTGGCTTGTTTTTGTTTTGTTTATAATTCTTTTCTTAAAAAAAAATTGGCCTAAATATAGACTCGTCTGTAATTTCCTCGGCCTTGTCCTTGCTGGTTGGCCGCCGCAAGAATATCTTTTAATACCCATACTACTTCAGGTCATCAAAGTATTCTCACCCGTGCTACTTTAGGTCATCATATATTTAATACCCATTTTCATATTACTTCATTCTCACCGATTCCTATCTTTGATGTTCACAATTATACTTGGTTTCAAACTAATTTCCGAAGTAACTTAATGTTTCCATTTCGTTCCTCATTCATCGTCCTAATTGCTTTATTTTCTGCATTCTTGTTCTTTCTGCACAGCTCTTTGTATCCATCTCCTTAGTATACTCATCTCCACACTGTAACATCTGCTGCAAAACCTTCGTTTCCAAAGGTTGGTTTATATCCTGCTCTCAATAAGCATTCCACTTTCTCTTTCCAATTATAGCTCACCAACTTAGAACGATTTGACCTTCTACTATTCGTAAACTCGCTTCTCAGTTGCTTTCTTTCTATGTATAAACCAGTGGTTTGCAACCTTTTTTATAATGGCACCCTAATATACTGCAATTTACGTATAAATACATAATTACGTGGAAAGCCCTTCGAATTTAACCACAACGGGACATTTAAACTAATTTAATCGAAATAAGAAATAGAAATAAGAAAATAAATATTACTTGTAAAAGTTTAATGGAAATTTGAGCTTGATGATTATAACATAATTCTCTCATATTGGGACGTAGAGTTGAGAAGGCCTCTCTCCTTTCTTCCTTCACTGTCTGCAGTCTTTCTCTTTTCGTTGTTTTTTGTTGCACACACATTGAAGAGAAGCCAGTTTCAAATGACTTTCAAGTGTCGTTAGATTATTTTTTTTAGAAATGTTAGAAATACTCTTTTTTTTGCATATTTGGTTGCTCCCGCGGCACCCTTAGTTGGCACCCTGGTTGAAAACCACTGATCTAAATGCTCGTGTTCTCAAGCAGTCTTAATATTGCTTCTCTCTCTGACCCATTAACCTTTCACTCCTGAATTTCTTGTCCTTGTTGCCTTCTTAACTTATTATCAGCCAAACACCAACAGTACAATCAAGTGGTCTGGTTCCCCCGTATCGTTCTTTGTTCCACTCATTTGGACTTATGCATGTCTTAGTGCACAATGTGTTGATTACACACAAACTGCCTCACCATACGAACCTACTACTCACTCTTCTAATCTTCACCAGGTATTCCAAACACTCGAGTTATCCTATCACTCAGCCGGTGGTAGCCTATTCGTCTGTTCATATTCGCAATTCCATCCACTACTCTTCGCAAGGTAATCACAAACTCTCCTACTTTGCCCTACTTCTATCATTAATTGGTACATACATCACTACCACACAGTTTCCTCCTCGCTGATCATAATTTTCCCACATAATTTCCGTGACCACATTCATTGAATCATACCCCTCCTCGTTCATTAGCACCACTACCCATCTTTACACCATCCCTCACGAGTCACAGCAGTTCTCTGTCTATTTATTCACCCCCACACACTAGTGTGTTGAGAAGGGCAAGGGTAAGGTTTAAAAGCTTCGCTTAAATGAGTCGTTTGAGAGTTATGATGGCGCAGTCGCTACACCGCTCACCAACGGTCACTCGCCGACGAACATAGCGGTTTGTAACTTCCCTCACACTACTCTCGTTTATTTTTTCATCGCCCCTTTTCATGCACTGCTCTATCTACACACAAACTCGCTATTGCCCTCCATTTTCGTCTCGCATGATGCAACTATCTACTAAATCCCTCGTTTAAACACACTGTCCCCCTGTCTTTACATATAGGTAACCCTTCGCATTTTCTAAACGCCTTTGATTCAGAGTTTTATTTTTGCCTCAGTTGATTACCGAATATTGTTCCGCCCCGTGACTCTCTCCGCTTTCGAGGTGACGGAACAACTGAGCCGCCACATCGGGCTCCTGAGGTTTTTCCCTTCCATTTCCGCGGAAACTGTCAAGACCCTGCTCCAACACCCGACAGAGGGCGCCGTTATCCAAACTTACGGTGCCGGCAACTTCCCCACCAACCGGCAGGATCTTATTGACGTACTGCGAGAGGCTACCGACCGGGGTGTTCTAATCGTCAATATCACGCAGTGTTCTCATGGTAGTGTTCAACCTATTTATGAGACCGGGCAGGTAAGGAGGTTTCAATCTCATTACAGAATACTGGATGTTATTTCTCTTTTCCGCTTTTCTTTTCATTCTTTTATGAATGGATAAGGAATACATTTTTATGAACGTGAATGGACCACTCGTTATTAATTCTTTGTTGCCTTTGTACATTTGTGTCGTTTGGCGTAAATATTTCTTACCGGTGATGAAATTTTGAATAAGAGTGGCGCACGCGTTTTAGACTACTAAAGCCTGTAATATTTCTTCGTATCATTTTAATAGTGTCATAGGAGTAACATTTCGTTAGCGGAGAGGTTCTAGCACGCTTGATAAAGTCAAAAAAAGTCAATCTTTAAACCAGAATCTGCAACTAAAGAATTCTTCCACGACGCCATCTTGAAAAACCATGGCAGGGCCTAATTTACGCACTCGCGTTTGTTTTTAACGTTATTATTAATGTCTTATTTTCCGAACAACGATGTAGAAGGTTATGGTAGTAGGGTATTTAAGCATGTTTAATAACACGATCTATTGGCGAATTTGTGGGCGTTAATCTCTAGCATTACCAAAATTAGACCTGTTTAGATAACCTGCCACCCTTAACCTTCAACATCGCTGCTCGGGACATAAAAACATTAAGGTATTTTTAATTTTAATATTGGCTACTTTTATTTTCCTAGCAACGATGTAGAAGGTTAGGAGTAGTACGGTATTTAAGCATGTTTATGTTCAAAAAGGAAGTTAATAAACTTAGATTTATTCTCGCACAAAACGAGTGAGCCTAAAATAAACTCCTTCATGGCATTTCAAGATGACGTCATGGAAAAATTCTGGAATTGCAGAATCTGGTTGAAATATTGATTTTTGTGATTATAAAGTGTGGTAGACACTTTCCGCCATCGAAATATTACTCCTAGGACATTATTGCAACGATGCGAATAAGTATTACAGGCTTTAGTTGCCTAAAACTCGCGAGACATTTATATTCAAAAATACCTTGTTGAATGTCTCGCGATGGCCTGGGTGATGATCTTCACGCAAGTTACCTGAGCTGGGTCGCTACTGCCTGTCCCTTGTACTCGGGACTGGTTCGTGTACGCAGACTTGAGGCTATCTGACTTTTTTGAGGAGCCTGGTCTCCTCCATTTTAGACTCTGTTGTAGGTCGCATGTTGCTGCGCCGGGGAGAGGTGGGCCTTTCCCAGTCTACGGAGAGTGTTTCCTTCTTGTTTGTTTAAATCTTGTTTTAGTTTTTGTTTTTTGCCCGTTTTTTTTTTAATCTAGCCTAGCATTAGGGTGTAAGGTGATTACGGAGACTTCTGCCCCAGTAGGCAGTCGCCAGAAGGACTCTAAAGTCTAAACCAGTGGTCTGGGAACGGGTAAATTACCCCCCAAAAAGTGAAAAATGGCAACTAAACAGCTGATGGGACCATTAGGCCCCTTACAAATAAATTACCCCAAATGGGGTAATTTAGAAAGATTCGAGGGGTAATGGATGTGCTAAGCGAGGGAAACGAATATGAAAGTTGGAGAAAAAGAATGCATCGAGGATCCTTTCTTCTATTTTTCGGTAAAATCTGGCAACATTTCTCCTATTTAAGTGGCATTTGGCCATGTTTTGAAGATGCCTCTTTCAGAGTAATTGATGAATTAGTAGAGCTGATCAAGTGATATAATAATTATTTACATAATGTGAGTTATGATATAATTTATAATATTTACGTTTTTGTTGACCTTTGTGATAAAAATTCAATAAAAGTTAAATATATAAATATAAGATTAGTTTAGACTTTAGGATATTTTAGTTTATTTGTAAGGGGCCTAATGGTCCCATCAGCTGTTTAGTTGCCATTTTTTACTTTTTTAGGGGTAACTATTATATTTTTCATTTATTTATTTATGTATTGCAGTATTAGTTGATGGAGCTCCTGCCATGCTTGGTCACGTCACTGGTTTTGTGGCTTTGGCTAAATAACATAATCCAAATATTCAGGTCATCTATTGTATGATACATCGTCAGGCATTAGTTGTGAAGGAGCTGGAACCAGAAGTGGAAGCTGTGTTGAATGATGTAATTAAGATTGTCAATGTTGTAAAAGGGCATGTACTAAACACGAAGATGTTTCATGATTTATGTGAGGATGGAGAGGCTGAATATTCTTCAACCCTTCTTTTCCATACGGAAGTAAGGTGGCTTTCACGTGGAAATGTCCTGAATAGAGTGTGGGCTCTTAAAACTGAACTTGAAATATTTCTGACTGATCAAAAACACACACTTGCAGAGAAGTTCAGAAAATCAACCTGGCTTGCTCTTCTTGCGTGTAAATGCGCTGAACAAGGAATTGTAAGGAAATAAAATCAATCTCATCTTAGCAAGGGAAAAAATTTCAGCATTTGTATCAAAGCTTCAGTATTGGAACCAAAAAGTAAATGCCAATAAGATTGTTGTCTTTCCAAACCTGGCAGAGTTTTGGGGAGAATGTGAAGACTGCAGTCTTAGTGACATGAAAAAATCAGTCACAAGGCAACTGACCAAACTTAAGAATAGGTTCTCTGACTACTTTCCAGAGCTTGATTCACATACTGTCAGCTGAGTTGTAAATTCGTTCAAGTGTGAACTGGCTGATTTACCTGAAGAGCCTGAAGGATTGGCAGAAGAGCTTATTGAACTGCCTTTCAACAATGAAACAAGCATGGAATTTGAGACCAAGGATGACCTCAAGTTTTTGGATGTCAAAAGCTGCAAAGGCCTATAAAACTGCCCATTTGGAAGCAACTAAAATGCTGCTACCTTTTGCAACAACCTACCTTTGCAAACAAGTTTTTTTTTCTACCCTTGTAAATCTAAAAACAAAATACAGAAACCAGTTGGATCCTGAAGACAGCATCAAAGTAGCAGTGACATAAAAATTCACTGATATTGAAATTGTTGTATCAAAGATGAAACGGTATCATTTTTCCAAAGCCTGAGGGAGCTGATATATTCAAGTTTTCAATCATTTTTTTCATTAGTTTTATTTGTGTACCATTCTCATGCCAGAAAGGGTAAACATTTCTCCCCATAGGCAATAATTTTGCTTGTGTGCCATGTAAAGCTAAAAAGTAACCGTTTTATTTCTGTTTATACATATATAATTTCCTACAATTTTTTCTTGTGTGTTATTTCCATGCCAAAAAGACGGACTTTTATTTCCTAATGATAGATGAAATAAAAAATTAAACATTATCCCAATATAAATTTTTTGGTCTTTATTATCCATGATTTTTCTAAGAAAATTGGTTTGTCCCCCAGAGTACTTCAAAGTCAGGGGTAAATTCATTTTAATACAAATTCTTTTGGGGGTAACACTGTCGTGGTGTAGGAAGGACCGAGTGATGGCAGGGGATCGTACGTATGGGTTGTTTACGTACTATACCAAAAAAATCTCCGTGATTAAAGTTTTATCTCTAAGATAATAATATGCGAGTATTATTATCTTGGGTATTACTGATTTTAACTTGGAGGGTTTCTTGTGCCATACTTAGCGTTTCGCGGATAGATTAAAAAAAATGTTAAAACAAACTAAAACTTTAATTAAAACAAAAAAATAAACATGAACCAAATAAATACTACACACTAAATACACAGAAATGACTTAAATAATTTTTAAGTAAGGCTTTCTAAATTGATCTCTCGAAATTATAGTGACGGTTGACCCACCGCTCACTTCAAAATAAAAAAAATGCTAGCGGCCTTTACCGACCGGATACCAGAATTTAAATACCTTTATTTCTCTTGCGATGGGTTTGAGTCTGACCTTGAACTCAACGAGATACGTCACCTCAGGAATCTTGTTTTGTTGACGCGTGCCTCGGCCAGAGGGTTGGCGCGGGCGGAATAGTTTTTAAAGTCACAGAGGACTTTGGCGAGTGTGGCAGATGAGGGAGCCACTCGCCTTTGGTAAGAAAAGATATCACCACGGGATAGTGAAAGAATGTTCCTTTCTCCTCTTCGGATTACTCTGGGGAATAATTCGCCCTGTATAGCGATGAGCCAGGCGGGAATCCTTTGACTCAGAGGAGTGCTGGAGGGAGTTCACTCGGGGTCTTCCTCAAGGGCGAGGAATATATGTGCTTTGGCATGAACCAAGATAGGAGGGTTTCTCTGATGAGAGTCAGTTGAACTTGGTTCTTAACCCAAGTTAACTTAAAGTTCGGTGTGACCACCAGGGAACGGCCTTGAGGAGGAGCTTTTTCTTCGTTCCAGTCTTCTTCAAGGGCGAGGACTATCTCGGTGCTTTGGGCTACACCAGAATAAGGGGGGGGGGAGGTTCTCTGACGAGAGTAGGTTGAACTTGGTCAAGGTAACTTAAAGTTCGGCGTGATCACCAGTAACTAGCTCGAGGATGAGCTGCTTCCTAGTCCCTTCTCATGGTAGCCCGGCCTCTTGCCGGGGACTTCGTAGCCTGCTTACTCACGTATTCTACCACGTTTTTCCAAAGTTTTTGGTATATATACGTCGTCACCCCACTGGGGTAGGGGTAGGAGGGGGGGGGGATTCGTGGTCAGGCAGCATGAAGGTTCCTCCTCCAACGGTTTTTCTCAGCGTCGTACCTCTGGTCCTGAGGGACCTTCGGGCTTGAAGGAGACGCGTTTCCAATTTCGCACTTGAGGTGAAATTGAATACCCACTCTTAGGGAAGATCTTGCAGTTTTAAACATGTGTTAGGGTCTCCATTCCAACCTGAGCTGATTATTGCCTTCTGTTGTCTTGGAAGGTCGTTCAACTTCTCACCGAAAGGAGGGGCGAGAGAGACGTAGTTAAAAGTTTGAACCATGTCATCTACACTGCCAGGATGTTTGTGGTCAACGTCCCGTGGCTCAACTGAGAGAGGAGGGAGAGTATCGATTCCCTTACAAACACCCCAAAAGTTACCCGACCCCTGCTCTAAAACTTCAACATTACCTCGGCTTGATTCAAAAGAATTTGCATTGAAACTAATTCAGACATAAGCTCTGTTTTAAAAAATTAGCAACCTTTCACCGTAGGGTTCAAGGCTCTAGCATATCTCATTTACTAAATTGGGTTGGTGAAAAACAAGAAAATGTAAATAAAGAGTTAAATTACTATAAGGAATTTGTAATGAAGAACCCATGTCCTCTCGCAATTTATATTACCCGACGACTGTTACAGCCTCGTTTCTCTTAATTTTTCCACAATTTATAACTAAAAGGCAATTGTTACTCTTTTAAATAGTTTAGGATGTAAAATGCCTTAAAATATGTAAAATGTTGTTTTATTTTAAGATACTGCGCGACGCTGGCGTACTGTTTGGTTATGACATGACCCCTGAAGCGGCCTTGACCAAGCTTAGTTACGTGGCCGGCCTCAAAATCAATCTGGATTCCAAACGAAAGGTAAACAAATCACCTTTGGTCGAGTAAATTTCTACTGATTGTTTCCCAAAGAGCTGCGATCAGGAATCAAAAAGAGTTCCTTAAAGACAGTTGTGCAGGGAAAGGGAACAGTCTGATGGAGGGGCACAGACTGATTCCAAACCGCCTGATTCCCGATTAATGTGATCACTTTTACAGGAAAATTTAATGCATTTCTGGCCGTTAATCGAAGTTTTAATCCGGCGAGTATATCCCACCTTTCGCAGAGTTGAGTTCAGTTATCCGGATTTACAAATACACAAATATGCACTAGATGCAACCAAAGCCCAGGCAACATGAAACATCTAATGATAGACTGCCCAAACCACACAACCACACACTACACACAATATCTCATCACTTAGGGACCCGTGGGCTCACCCGCCCACTATAAACCACTGGCCACTCCACTATACCCCATCAATACAACCATGGAACAAACTTTGCCCCATCACCAACAGGCAGCAGATGCAGCCAAAGCCGACAACATCAAACACCTACGAATACACTGCTCAAACCACACACAACCACAAACTACAAACACCATCTCTTCTCTTAGAGATCTGTGGACCCACCCACCCACCCACTAAACTCCACTGGCCACTCAACTATATAAACACAGAAATAAACCTTGCCCCTTCCTGAAACCTCACACCAGTTCGCACTACACAATATCTCCTCTCTTAGGACCCATGCACCGACCCAAGCCCTGTTTACTAGGGTCTGCCGCCTAACAGAAAATAAGTAGGTGGAGGGAAGGGGGGAGTAAGTACGCAGCAATCGCCTCTCAAAGCTGACTAAATGGCAAATTTGGGTTAGTTCCTGAGATAAACCCATCTGATGCATCCTAGACCCAAACTTACATTGAGGCAATGGCCTCGGTTAATTTTCCGGGCTTATTTTATTTAAATCGTCTATTAAATTTACAATTTGTTGTCCCATGCCATGAAATCAATTGCGTGTTTTTATTTTATAAATAAATCCTTATCAATATCTACATTATTAATTTGGGGTTGTCCGTAAAAATTAACACCTTGATATTTTGCTGCATTTAACTACAGACCTAATCATATTTTGTTGCATTTAGCTACATACCAAATGATATTTTGCTGCATTTAGTAGCTACATACTGTAGATAGAGGAGAGTAGGAAAGAGAGCAAAGAAAAAATAATAGCGTAGGCGAGTTGCGAACAGCTTCCCGCGTCGCTGGACCACTATTAGCCAGCGGTGAATCCACTCGGCCACCTTGAGTCTAAAAAGACTCATTCAAACGAAGCTTTTAAGCCGCTCGCCTCCACTTCTCGTACGCTATAATACCTAAGTTTCAAAAGACGTATTTTCCAAGTATTTGCCTCGGTAAAAATTTGCCCCTGGCTACTGTGTAATCATCCTTCTTCCGTTTCTTATGTATGACCAATCGCAATGAATAATATTTACCACCTAAACAGATTTATTTAATTCATAGATATTTTTTAACATTTCTTGCATTTTTTTTTACTTGTTTCTGTTTATTTCATTCTATTATGTACTCTTTTCATATGTTTATATTGTAAACGATTCGTGCACACAGACTTGTGGCTCTTTTTTTTTTTTTGGGGGGGGGGGCAGGCTAGCCTTTTTATTTTACTCTGGTATTGGTCACATACGCGGGATGGGGGGGAGGGGCACGCCTCCCCTCGACGCTGGAGCTTATTGCCTTGCTTCTTGTTTTTGTTTGTTGTTTTTTTTGCCTTTAGTTTTGTGCATTTTTGTTGTTGTTTTTTTGTAATCTAGCCTAGCACTAGACTATAAAATAAGTATAACGACTTATGCCCTTGAAGGCAGGCGCCAAATTGGCGCTAAGAAAAAAAAACGCAAAAGCAAATTTTCAGTTATAAATGGCCAAAGAAAAATGAGTGAATTATAATAGACCTGAGAAGTTTTCCTCGCCTCTCTTCAACATCTTTAAAAAAAAACTGATCGATTTTATTCACCTCGGTCCGGAAGTTGATGATGAAGAACCTGCGAGGCGAACTCACCCTCCAACACGCCGCCGAAGACGGGGAAGCCATCCCGAGCTCCCTCCAAAGCATCAACGCCCTCGCCAAAGTCCTCCAACTCTCCGATTCGGCCGAAGTGGAGCAGGTAAATAATGGCAACACTCTTCTATCTGATTCTGCTCGCTACTATTATTGCTATTGTTTGTGCCCCTTAAGGGGCGCGGCGATTTGCCTTCCTTGCTGCCGTGCTGAGGGGACTCAGCGCCCCGTCCGGCCCCCAGCTTAGCCTCTTCTCCTTCTTTCAGACATCCTATATTTATCCCTTACAACCTCTCCCAAAAGTTTCTCTCGTCGGCCTCTATTTTATCAGGGTAAATGCCGACCTTCTTCTCAGCCAACTATCCCGGATCGGGGCTGAGGGGGGAGGGGAAAATGTTCGCTAACCCCTGAGCTCCGGCTTGGGATGGTGAGTTTTTAATAACCTGCTTAATCCCCACCCATACCTTCCCCACATCCCTTTTCCTTCTCACTTCACTATCTATTTTTTTTTACGCCGTGCCTAAGGTGGAGCCGCCATGCTGAACGGCTGCCAATTCACCAGGTGAGAAGAGTGGCAAACTGGAGCCCCCCCTCCCCTAGATAGACATGGTCCTTGAGGCAACCCAGCTTCAGACAGTAGGGCCTTCCATGGGAGCGAATCCAGGCTTGGCGCCAAGCATCGAACTCGAGTCTGCCTCTAAGCAAGGTCCTCCTCAAATGGCTAGAGTTTCCAAAGCAGTACAAGGAGGGGAGGGATCTCCTCCGACCGGTGCCCCTGCGACTGCCAGGACCTTCTCCATCTCGGAGAAGGACCTTGCTGAGGCCGGTCCATCCGGCCTGTGGGCTCCTGCCGGCGGAGGGGAGAAGCGGGTTCATTCCCCGCCCTGCTCTCCTAAAAAGAAAAAAAGACTAAAAAGACTCGGGGGAGGGGGGAGCCTCCTCTCTATCTGCTGGGACGGATGGGTCTGCTGCCACCTCGGTAAGCGACCAAGCCAAGATCAGAACAACCGGCTCCTTCCCCCCTCCCCTCCCGGGTGCAGAACCCTTGACTAAGACCAAAAGTGCTAGTGCGCAGAGCGGAGCCTCGATTATATCGGGGCCACTCATTCAGAGATTACTCGGCGTTTTTGAGCCCGCTGGCTTCAAACGCTTCCTGGTTATTCGCTCCACTAATGGCACCATGTTGGCCAAGGGCAGCATGATCCATCAGAGAAGAGCTTTAGCTAGCGTAATTGGTAGAGAGCTGAAGGTGACCCGTTTCTCGGACGGGAGCCGTTTGGCGAATGCGGCGAATCCCTCCGAGGCGGCAATGATTAGTGCCCTGCGGACACTTGATGGCACCACGGTGAGTGTGACGCCGCACTCTACCATGAACTTTGTGAAAGGAGTAGTTTATGGGAGGGAACTCGTGAACTACTCCATAGAGGACATCACCTTAGAGCTGGCAGACCATGGGGCGGTCAAGATCATACTAATCGCTCCTGTCCACGTGCAAAGTCGGGTTATCCGAAACTTGTCTTAAGTTGCTCCAAGGTCAAACACGATAAGTCCAAATTGTGTGTATCAATTGCGGAGAGCCGCATCCCGCTTCTTCAAAGCAATGTGGTGCGTATCTCCTTGAGAAGGAAATCTTAGACGTTCAGGCTCAGGATCGTCTCTCATTTCGCGAGGTTAAGGACTTGGTCCTGGTGCCGCCGGCGCTACCTGGAACGTCCTATGCCTCAATGTTGAAAAATACTCCCTCTGCTCCTGGCCCCTCCAGGCCTACGAGTACGGTCGTTTCCGCGCCCATTCGGAACCTTTCTGCAAGTTCTACCCACCCCGAGCGCTCCCGTGGTAAAGCTGGCGGCACAAAGGGGCCACACCCAGCCCCGGCTAAAACCAAGGCTCTCCCCCTCCCTTGCCCCAGCGGGACCGTTTCCCGTAAGGCGAAACGGCCACGCGCCTCCACCGAGTCGATAGACTCACAGGAGGCAACACCCCTGAAATTGGTCGCCAGGCTATCTACTGGGCTTCTTAAAGCTGCCTCCCGAAAGGAGGACAGCAACAAAGGAGCTTCGGCTCCTTCGCCCACGCCCAGTGGTGGGCTGGTTGGCTCGGAGACGGTGGTTCCTCGAAAAGAGGGCCTCCCCACCTCCGAAGCCACAACGCCCGCCTAAGGTTTCGAGGCGGAAGGAGGAAAAGACTCACATGGCGAGACTAACCTCCCCCAGTAAGTCCTCGAAGGCGACAGCGAATTGATCGGACAACAGCGCCTGGGGTTCTGCCTCCGGAAGCGTACGGTCATTCCTGTGAGGGTCTTCTCTTCGAAGAAGGGTCCCGCATCTCCGAGCTAGGCCTGGAGAGTATATTCCTTAGGGAATTGCCGCGGACTCCGGGCCAACTGGAAGGAGCTACGGAGGCTCGTTTCCTCCCGTTCCCCAGGTATAAGGGTTTTGCGACCCCACCACGATGGGATGGGGGAGGGTGGGAGGATGTGCGATTTACACCCAGCATGATGTCTCCATCCCCCTCTTTGCCTTGCATACCTCCTTTCAGGCAGTAGCTGTGCAGCTCCACTCTGATAGGAGGTATAGTGTTATTTCCGCGTACATTCCGCCGTCAGCCGAATTCGAAGCGGGGAACTTTCACCGCGTTGTGGCACGGTTGCCGAGGCCATTTCTCTTGCTAGGAGATCTAAACAGTAGAGGGGGCCTCTGGGAAGACTACTCCTATCAATCCCCGGGGTCAAGTCCTTGCCGACCTGATCGGCGAGCTTGAGATGGGTGTCCTAAATGTGGATGAGTTCACGCATCAATGCCTGAGAACCGCTTCATTTTCCTGCCTTGATCCATTTTTGTGCTATCCGGATGCAAAGCCCGATTTCGATTGAGGAGTGGTCGATGACCTCCATGGTAATGATCACTTTCCCATTCAAATACCATTTTCTGGGTCGCTGCCGCCCGAGAGCCCGCCCCGGTGGTTCTTATCGCGGGCGCGGGGGTCTGTATTTCAGGAAATGACTGAATTCTCTATCAGTCGAGGAGTTTAGGTCGGTAGATGAAGCCGTTGAGTTATTCTCCGGCAACCTCATCACCACGGGCCTAGCTACTATTCCTAGAAGATCTGGCCGTTTTGCATGCCAACCACTCCCGTGGTGGTTAGCCGAGTGTGAGACTGCCCTCAATCAGATGCGTTATGCCTACATGCGAAATAAGCGCAGCTCGAACGAGTTCACTGTCGCTGAATTTCGTCGGGCTAGGGCTAGGTTCCGATATATTTCGAAGTACAACCGCCGCTGTTCTTGTAGGGTGGACATACGTGTCTTCACATAACGGAAAGACCCCTCTAGCAGAGGTGTGGAGGCGAGTCAAAAGGATTCGGGGTAAGTTCTCGAAAGACCCTCCTCCCGTTTTCTAGGAGAATGTGACCGCAATCTCAGACCCGAGTCCGTGGCGGACTCATTTGCGACCGCATTCTCTAGCCGAGATGCTGCTCAGACAGCATTCAATGCACGTCGTGATGTAACGGAAAGCCGCCGACTGGACTTTACCTCTAGAGGCGGAGAACCCTTCAACGACAGGTTTATTCTGAATAAGTTGCATCCCGCTCTTGCTTCGTGCGCGGACACCGCCCATGGTCCAGACGATGTCCCGTACCCCATGCTTCGACACCTGGTTGAGCGAGGCATGGACTTTCTGTTAAATTTGTTCAAGAGGATCTGGGTGGAGGCTCTACTCCCGGATTCCTAGCCAATCGATACTGTGCTCGCCTTTCGCAAACCGGGGAGAGATTACTCTACTCCGACCGGTTTCCGCCCAATCTCTCTAACCTCTTTCGTGTGCAAATTGATGGAGAAATTGGTAAATGTTAGATTAGCCTATTTCCTGGACAGCGGAGGCCATCTGTCTTCTGCACAGTGCGGCTTCCGTAAGTTTCACTCCACGTCGGATGCTCTGCTCCGACTGGAAAATGCCGTCTGCGAGGCTTTCCTTCGTAGACAGCACTACGCCACAGATAATATTGATCTGGAGAAGGCCTATGATACCGCATGGCGATACGGTATCATGGAGACTCTCCACACGATGGGTGCGAGGCGACGCCTCCCAATGTTAATATCTGAATTTTTGCGAGATCGTCGATTTCGTGTACGGGTGGGGGGAGCCCTCTCCGGCCTAATGGAGCAGGAAGGGGGGGTGTGCCGTAGGAAAGTGTCCTCAGTGTCACACTCTTTGCCCTGAGCATCAACGGCATCACCTAGGTGCTGCCGGAAGATGTTCTCACTACGCTCTACGTGGACGACCTTTCGATCTCTTTTGGCGCGACCCAGATGTCGACTCCAACAGGCATTGAACCACATCTCTCGCTATGCCAAAGCGCACAGGTTTCGGTTTTCCTTGGCCAAGACTAAGGTGGTGCACTTCTGCTGCCATCCACGGCTCCATCCCGACCCAGATTTGTTTCTTAATGGGGTGCGCCTGGATGTGGTGGAATCACACCGTTTCCTTGGTCTTGTATTCGACCGACGCCTCACCTTGGAGGCTCATATTCACAGCCTTATGGTCTCTCGTACCCGCGCAATGGATATTCTCCGTTCCGTGACGTTCAGCGCTTCGGGGGCTGATAGGGCCTTACTTTTATATCGATCCTCTGTCCGTTCGAAGCTCGACTACGGATGCGAGTTTTATGCATCCGCAGCCCGGCGTGTATTGCGGAAGGTGCACTTGATCCACCAAACCGGCCTTCGCTTGGCGACCGGTGCCTTCCGCACTTCCTCCATTGAGAGCCTACTAGTCGATGCTGGGGAGATGCCATTCGCTATACGCCGTGCACAGTGTATTATTCGCCTGTACGCGCGAGCCCGGCGCCTTCCTCAGTCGCCAACATCTCTCACTTCATCTGAGGCTGATTTCGACGGTGCCTATGCCGTTGAGAGACGCCAGTCATACCCTAAGCCCATTGGGTTTAGGGCTAGGAAGCTCCTTCGTTAGCTTGGTATAGTTCTCGGGCCGGTGGCGCCCCTGGTTCTGCCCAGGACGCCACCCTGGAGGGTACCACATTTGGCTATTTGTCGCCACGCCTCTGCTCCCAAAGCTTGTACTGCGCCGGGAGTATTGCGTTCGACCTTTTTGGAGCACACATCGTGTCACGCTGGTACCGTGCCAGTGCATACGGATGGCTCCAAGTCCGAAGAGGGAGTCGGCTTCCACGCTGTATCCCCTCTGTTTGAAGTCAGCGGGGCTCTACCAGGCGCTGCGTCTGTCTCCACGGCCGAGCTGGTGGCAATACACCACTCGGTACGGGAGATTACGCGACGTGCCCGGTTCGGAGACCGGATTGTGATCTATAGCGACTCACAAAGCGCCCTGAGTGCTCTCGGGGCATTGGAATCTCCGCATCCCCTGGTTCGTGATATCCGATACGCCACGGTTTTGGCGACCCAGGCAGATGTCGAGTTTATCTTCTGCTGAGTTCCTGGACATGTAGGAATTGCGGGGAATGAGGGCGCCAAAGAGTCCGCGAGGACTCTGCGACCGGACCAGCGTTTCGCTCTTCCTCACACCGACTACATGGCAGGATTACGGGCAGCTCTTTGGACTGCTTGGCAAAGAAGATGGGAGACGGTCGAAGGGAACTCAAAGTTGCGTGCCATTGCGCCGCAACTGTCCCCATTGACCTATCCCTCAATGTCGTGGCGGCTTCAAGTTGCTTTCTGTCGTCTCCGAATCGGGCACACTCGTGTGACGCATCGCTATTTGGTGGAGCGCTTGCCTGCGCCGTATTGCAACGACTGCGTCGTCCCCCAGACTGTTCGGCACATTCTTGTCAAATGTCCCAGTCTGGGTGATCTTCGCGCACGATACCTGTCCCGGTACCGGGATGGGCGGGGTTGCTACCGCCTGTCCCTTGTACTCGAGACGAGTGCGTGCATCATGACTGGTGGACTTGTTGACTTTTGGGGGGGCCGGCCTACTCCCTTGTATTTAACTTGTTTTTTGTTATTGTTGTTTGTTAGTGTTTTTTGTAGGTCGCAGGCTCATGCGCCGGGGGGAGGGGGACCTCCCCCCGAACGCAGAAGCTTGATTCCTGATTGTTATCCCTTTTTTATTGTTTCTGTTATTTTTTTTTTATTTTAAAGTAGCCTAGAACTGGGCTGTTTGTTTGCGGCGACTTATGCCCAAGTGGGCAGTCACCAGATAGCCCCTTGAAAAAAAAAATCGGTTTTCATTGGCCAAGAATATGGTAGTGCAGTTCTGCCGTCATTCACCGCTCATCCAGACCCGGGCTTGTTCCTAAATGGGGTTCACGTGGAAGCAGTAGAATCGCACCGTTTCCTTCAGCACTTGGGGTATTGCTAGGGCGACCACTCTCCTCTTTTATCGTTCCTTTGTTCGCTCAAAGCTTGGCTACGACTACGACTTTTACGCATGCTACCCCTTGTTCATTCAGAATAAGGGCCAGCATGCTTCATATTAATATTTTGTTCAATTGTCTAGTATCTGTGTTATTTTCTAGTGATGGCTACATTCATATTTAGTGTTTCTCGAGCTCTGGCTGATGTTTACTTTAAATGTACATTCCTTTCCTTTTTTGTCGCTTTTATATGAAATGAAACGAAATCAATTGTAAGCTAATTTTTACAAAAAATATTGCGCGATTTTTATGGAAATCAAAACAGTATTTTCAAGAAAATGTATTAGGTTGAGGAATTTAGTTCTTGCGGGGTTTTTTTTATGTTGTGTTGATTTAAGTCTTGTTGACATGATTTGTGCACATATTAAGAATCAATAATAAATAATGAGAGCAAAATTTGAAAAGGTTAGGCTATGTCTCTTAACAGCGTAGACTATTAGGCTTTTGCTTAGGCTACGTCTTGAAGTTGAGTAATAAGTGATTGCGGTTTATTTAAAAGTTGTTAATTTATTTTTTGTTCTGTAACCTCAAAATGGAATGTCAAGTTGAAAGAAAGGCGCATTTTCGACACTTGTTTTTATTCATTTTCAATCGAGACGGGAACAATGCAAACGCAGCCAAAGCTCGTCGCGATTTTGTGCTGTGTACGGAGAAAATACTTTATCAGAAAGGACAGCTCAATGGAGGTTTTCACGTTTCAAAAACGGTAATTTCAATCTTAATGACGAAGAACGTTCTGGTCGCCCCATTAAGTTGGATGAAGATCGATTGAACGACCTTCTTCATGAAAATCCTCGTCAATCGACTAGAGAATTGGCAGTACAATTGGCGTGTGATCTGAAAACTGCAGTGAATCACCTTCATTCTATGGGGAAAGTTAAAAAACTCGGTGCATGGGTTCCGCACGCTTTGAGCGAAAGCAACAAACTTCAACGCTCCACGATTGCCGCAGGTTTGCTTGCTCGTCACAAGGCTACCCGTGGATATAATGACAGATTTCTTCACCGCATCATCACTGGCGACAAAAAGTGGTGTGTTTATGTCAACATGAACCATCGAAAACAATGGTTTAGCCCCAATAAAAACCACTTCCGCAATTTATGCAAGGACTTCATCCACGAAAGACGATGCTGTGTGTGTGGTGGGATTTTCAAGGCATCATTCTTTATGATCTCCTTGCGAACAACGAGATTGTCAATGCAGAACTCTACGTTCGACAAATGTATCGACTCGCTAAAGCTATTCGTGAAAAGTAACCTCATCGACGCTGAGTCCTTCTGCAACACGTCAATGCTCATCCTCATATTGCCAATAGGACAAAAGACGCCATCCAAACGCTTAATTTGAAAATCCTGCCTCATCCTCCATATTCGCCAGACTTGGCTCCATCGGATTTTCATCTGTTTCAGTCGCTCTCCAACAATTTGCGCGGCGTTTCGTTCAATACTGATGTGGAATTAAGAACCTGTTTAGACGAATTCTTCGAGTCAAAATCCAGAGATTTTTATTGCAGAGGCATCGAAAAACTAGTTGAATGTTGGGAAGTAAATAACAACGGAGAATACATTATTGATTAAATTGCATATTGTTATCAATTAAAAATGAAGTTTTTCTAAAATTGTTAATGGTAATGAATAAATTTGATAAAACCGCAAGAACTTATTCTTCAACTCAATAGATTTGGGTATTTTGTCCTGTAGATTTGGACGTAACAGTACAAATGAGCAACCACTCACCACCATTGTTAAGGACACAGAGAGAGATGGCCGAGTGCCGGGTTACATCACATAATGACAAGGATACAAGTCAATCGCGCTTCTTGGGGCTGCGGGCACCACAGGTTAAGAATCCTCACATCCTAGTCTTTTTCATATTCGTCTATATTTCCTGGTTTGTTTCCCCCCCCCCTTCCTCTCCCGTGAAATTCCAGCACTTTTCTTTTACTTCAAACTTCATTCTGTCTCCAGATAAAAGAGGTCCTTGTTCCGACTCTCTTCCTCACCGCTGTGACCAACTCGGACTTGCCACGGATGGAAGAACTTTGGCCTCACGTAAGTCGCAAAAATCGTGGATTCCCGATATATACACTGAAGGGGTACCAGAAGGCGTTCGCTCTTCCATTTCACCCTCGGAGGTAATCGAATCACTCATGAGTAACTACTATGTTTTTGCATTGACCTCCCTTGCTCAAATTTAGGTCGCCTTACAATGCTTATTTAAAGCTCATGACCCAACTTTGTGTACCTCTCGCCTCTTGGCACCAAGGATCTGTGTGCGTCATCCTTGGTACTGTACTTTAATTGTCCTTAAAGGTACAAGAAATAAACCATCCTTATGCCGGAGGCCTGACCGCGTTGCACATCGCTTCGTCCAATTGCGAGCTCGAAGTGGTTCAGTGGCTACTTAAGAAAGGAGCTTCAGTCCACAGCAGAGACAACAATGGACATACCCCTCTCTGGCACGCCGTCGAAAGGGATAACTTGCAGGTAAGCCTCTTAGGCGACTCTCTCCTGATGGCGTTGAGTAAGAGCTTGATATCACGTGGGAAAAGATAGAAGTGATGGAGTTCAAAGAAGAACCTTTTGCAGGACTCTCAGACTCGGTGTATGTTGTTGCAGGACCCCTTCCCCCCTCCCGTTCTCCAGGAGAATGGTACCACAATCTCGGACCCCGCGCCCATGGAGGAATCCTCCGCGACAGCTTTTCCGCATTCTCTAGCCGGGATGCTGCTCCGCCAGCATTCAATGCACGTCGTGATGTCGCGGAAGGCCGCCGACTGGACATTAACTCCAAAGGTGGAGAACCCTTTAACGACAGGTTTACTCTGAGTGAGTTGCGTTCCTCTCTTGCTTCATGCGCGGACACTACCCCTGCTTCGGACGATGTCCCGTATGTCATGCTTCGACACCTAGGTGAGCGAGGCATGGCCTTTCTGTTAGATTTGTTCAACACGATCTAGGTAGAGGGTATCCCTCCCAGGTACCTGGCGAATCGCTACTGAGCTCGCTTTCCGCAAACCGGGAAGAGGTCACTCTACCCCACTCCGGCCCGTTTCTGCCCAATCTCTATAACTTCCTGTGTGAGCAAGTTGACGGAAAAATTGGTAAAAGGTAGATTAGCTTTTTTTTTCTGGACAGTGGAAGCCATCTATCTTCGACACAGTGCGGCTTCAGCAAGTCCCACTTCACGTCGGATTGTCTGCTCCGACTGATAAATGCCGTCTGTGAGGCCTTCCTTCGTAAACAGCACTACGCTACGGTGTTTTTCGATCTAAAATATCTATGATACCGGTTAGCGATGCCATATCATGTAGACTCGGATGGAGGCGAGGGGACGCTTCCCAATCTTTATATCTGAATTTTTTCGAGATCGTCGATTCCGCGTACGGGTGGGGGGAAGCCCTCTCCGGCCCAATGGGGCAGGAAGAGGGTGTCCGGCAAGAGAATTTTCTTAGTGTCGCACTCTTTACCCTGAGTATCAACGGCATCACCTCGGTGCCAATACAGGAGCGTCGACTACAACAGGCATGGAAACGCGTCCATCGCTATGCCGAAGCGCACAAGCTTCGGTTTTCTTCGGCTTAGACAAAGGTGGTGCACTTTTGCCGCCATCCACGGCTCCACCCTGACCCAGATTTGTTTCTTAATGGGGTACACCTGGAAGTGGTTTAATCGCACCGTTTCTTTGGTCTTGTATTTGACCGACCCCTCACCTGGTAGGCTCATATTCTTAGCCTTAGGGTCTCTTGTACCCGCACCATAGATATTCTTCATTCCGTGACGTTCAGCGCTTGGGGCGCTGATAGAGCTACAGCCTTACTTTTTTATCGATCCTTTGTTCATTCGAAGCTCGGCTACTGATGCGAGTTTTATGCATCCGTAACCGAGCGTTCCCATAGACCTACCCCTCAATGCCATGACGGCTTCAAGTTGCTTCTGTCGTCTCCGAATTGGACACACTTGCCGGATGCAGCGCCATTTGCTGGAGCGCTCGCCTGCGCCCTATTTTAAAGACTACTTTGTCCCCCAGACTGTTCGGCACATTCTTGTTGAATGTCCCAGTCTGAGCGATCTTCGTTCACGTTACCTCTTCCGGTACCGGGACTAGCGGGGTCGCTACCGGTTGTCCCTTGTACTCGGGGCGGGTTAGTTCACACTAACTTGTAGACTTTACGACTTTTTGGAGGATGCCGGCCTCCTCCACTTTATTTGATTGTTTTTTGTATGCTGTATGTTCCTGCGGGGAGGGCGGGGAGCTCCTTCTTGTTTTGTTTTCTTAGTTATTTTTTTTAGCCCTTTTTATCGCTGTTGGTATTTACATAATATTTGTTTTCTCGTTTTTTTGTTACTTGTTTCCTAATATAGCCTGGTAGTAGGCTGTGCCGTGTACGGTGACTTCTGCCCAAGCAGGCAGTCGCCAGATGGTCTCCCTCGAAAAAAAAGAGGATCAACGTTATCATTTCGGTGCTGTCGGAAGATGTTCCCCCTATGCTCTACGTAGATGACCTTTCGATCTCTTTTGGCCCGGCCAAGACTAAGGTAGTGCATTTCTGCCGTTATTCACAGCTCCACCCTTACCCAGACGTGAACCATTTCCTTGGTCTTGATTCCAACCGACCCGGGCGGTTCATATTTGCATCCTTATGTTATATTGTACCTGCGCCATGGACATTGTTCGGTTCGTGACATTCAGTATTGCGTTCGGCCTTTTTGAAGCACACTTAGTGTCACGCCTGTGTATACGGATGGCTCCAACTCATGGGAAGGGGGGCAGGGTTCCGCCTGGAAGATATTGTGTATGTTAGGTCTGTACAAAGGGGTTTGTGAGGGACGAGATGCAACATCATTTATCGCCCCATCGTTATGAGAGGCCACTTTGGTGTGAAAAATGATGGGTGACATTGTGCATATTAAGGTATAAAGGGATGGTGGGGGGAGTGGGTTAGTTCTTTGTGGTGTGCAAGCGTGCCAACTCCTCTGTTGTGAAGTCCCAGTCGTGAATCTACTCGATTACGGATGGATTAAATGGTTAAACTAAACGTACCAGGATGTTTCTTTTGCTGTCGATGAACTGGTTTATACAAAGGAGCATTTTTGCCAAATGAGTCCTTTCGCCGCAAAAGTTGATTCGTTCCAATTCTCTCTTATCAGCCGAACTTAAAACCATTAAAATGGTGCCATTTCTCTCGTTTAGCTCTTCTCATCATTTGAGCTTTCTTACGAATCTGATGTGTATTTATTTGAACTGAAGTTCGTAGGTATCAAATAACGAAGTTTCAAATGCTGCACCATCCCCAATACCCCTTCCGATGTTATAGACTGATCGGGGTCGTAATTTTGCCGCAACGGGGGTAGGAAAAAAAAACGACTAGGGCCCAGGTCGGTCTATATCCGTTGCTGCAGTTTCGCCCTCATATGAAAGTGCCAAGCTGATTACTATCGGCGGGGGTCGAAGCCAGGTTATCTTTTCCTTTTGCAGGTGATTTCTCTCCTTCGGAAAACAGGAGCCCATCTGAAGGAGGCTTCTACTCTCCTGGGAGAGATGATCGTGTCAGCGTCAGGGATGAATCACGTCACCCGACTGCGTTCCCTGGAATCCGCCGGTTGCAACATGGGTTTGGGAGACGTATTCTGCAGAACTGGCCTCCATGCGGTAATTATTCTACAGAACTCGCCGTAATGCGGTAATTATTCTGCAAAAGTGGCCGCAATGGGGTAATTTTTCTGCAGAATTCTGGCCTCCACGCGGTAATTCCCCCCCTCCCCCTTTCACCGTTACGGTCCCCGTTCTTGTCACTCTTCGTAATTATTTGCCGTTTCCCTTCAGTCCTTTCACTCTTTTTCCTTTCTGTTCCTTTTTTTTAATTACCGGCGTTCTGTTGTTGTTTTTTTTCTACCTTCGAAGTTGCGCTATATTTTCCTCACTCGTGGATGAGATTCTCCTCTCCTAACATGATGAAATCCACACAACCCGAGTGAGTCCCAAATCACTAGGAGCCGTTCCTCATTGATGGGGGTGGGGGTCCGGTTAGCATTATGTTGTAGACTACCTGTCTTGGAACCCTTTCTGGCCCCAGTGGGGGCGGACATACTCTTCCGCGTCAGGAGGACGGTTCCGGAAGAGTACTTTGCGTTGTGAAGACTGTAGGTAAAAGATAACGGTGATGTGATGACCTGTGTAATACCCCCCCACCCACACACACACGGGCGTAAGCACAGCGCGGGCGACCAATTGGTGGCTAGACTTCAACATGCGCTGGTCGTGTCTGTTCTTGCTTGGGATCGAACATGACACCTTGACGTGTGAAATCCAATGCCGTATATATTAGGTGAGCGAAAGTTCCAGGATTCCTTGGCGCACCCGCCAATAAGCGACCAGCTCTTGATGCTCCGCTTGGATTGATTTCACGATGAGCGGATTTCGACTGACTTTGGTTTATAATTCATTTGTCATCTCAAACAATCCCAGGATATAAATTTATAAAGTCCGCCCTCCTGCCACACACACACACACACACACACACTCCCTCAAGCTATGGAAAAAAGATACTGTTTTGGCAGTTCATTCTATGATTTCTCTTCGGACGTTTATAGTTATTTGGCGGATTTCTATTTTCTCCACCCCTCCCCCCAACCCTAAAAGTGACAACAAACGTTTCACGAAGGAATGGAAATGCAAAGATGCGTAGGTGTACAGGGCGACCACCTGAAAGAGGAGATTTCTCGGGTGTAGTAACTCCGTTCATTGCAGGCTTGTTCCATGGGCCACTCGGAAGTAGTTCAGTTCCTCCTCGCCTGCGGGGTGCCAGCGGACGCGAAAGACATGCAAGATATGACCCCGGTTGATTGCGCCCAGCAGAAAAATTACGACTTCCTGGTTGATCTCATCAACCAATATCAGAAGCTGACAGGTTGGTTCCTTGGGAGCTCGGGTGGCCTCCTTTCCCTTGAAAAGGCACAAGAGAGACTCCAAATTCCTCTGATGACCTGTAGAGGCAATTATAAAGCCCTTTTGAGGAGTTCAGACGTCCAACTCTAGCCAATTTGTGGGGGAAGAAAAAATAGTTATCTAGTGGTAGTCATTTCCAAGATGATATGACAACCATCCCTACCGTGATGCAGTCCTGGTGTGGGACGTTCTGACCTGGATGCAATCCTAGTGTGTCTGGGGGACCATCCCTATGGGAAAACATTTAGCTTCCCTCTAGGAAGACAAAGAAAATGGACTTAAGAGTCACTTGCTATAAATTTGCGATTGGCTTAGGAAGAGGTCAACTCTCATTCTTGACCCCATCCCACTCCTTTTTTGATTTAACTTTAGTGGCTATGCCGGGGCACGGCATTTGTTTATTGCCTCTTTTTTAATCCTTTTATTTTAACTTTACCCCTCTTTGTACCTCAGGGCCTCGTACCCTTTTACGTCTTGCCGCTCCCTAATCTTTTTAGATTTTAGGGGCGTACCCCCACCTCCAAATAATAATAATAATACAAGTTTAGTTCCCAGGGCTGCATTTGAAATGTGGACAAATTTGTATCAACGCCGCCGATTCTATAAACTAAGAATTTGAAGGGTTTTGCAGATAGTTTATTAGACCATTTCCACGCTTCACCCCAACTTCCTCTCTTCCAAAACATAGAATGTGACTTTTCTTTTCTTCACAGCATCACTAAAAATTGCAGACAGAAGATAATGGGAGGAAAGTGTCCAGCCTTCAAACCAAACAAGTCGTTACGACTCTTTAAGAAGAATTCCCTAGAAGCCAATTTAATATTCAGTGGTTCCGAACCTGTTTCCGCTTAGGGTCCCTTTAGAAACCTTATTTTTCCTCGAGCCCGTCCCCCCCCCCTGCCCTTAACCATGTAAGATTTAAAATATTTGTTTACAGATAAATTCAAATTCTATTATAAAATATCTTTACGAAATATGTATTAATATTTTAAATGTAATTCAACTACATGAATTAAAGTTAGGCCTAACTATAATGTAGGCTTTAATAGGTTGAATCTTGGAGTTTGGAACCCCTCTATATTTTAGCATTTTCTTCTGCCCCTACCCTCCCTTTTAAATGTACTATGGCCCCCTGTTGGGAACCACTTGGTAAGAATATGTAGGCTAGTCTAAGCAAGAAGGGAAAAGACAGTTTGAATTTGAGGGGCCACGTTCATCCACCGAGTCATTCTTAGAGGCATTTATTTATGGCGGTTTTTTTAACAGAAAAAAAGTGAATCTCGCATAGAATTTTGAGCCAAGTTTCAAGAAATTCGAAGTTAAGTGGCAACTAACAGTGCCATGCGTCCAATTAGCAGATGTGGCTCTCGACCAAAGGCTTCAAGTTTTATCTCCTCGGACGAAATCTATTCATTCTGTATTTCGATTAAATTTCATGTGAAGGGGGATTTTGGTGGGATATGATGGTAGTGTGTGTGTAGTTTTAATATTTCTTTTGTAGCATTCATGCATTTTGTGTACAAAGCTTTGTCAAAACAAATTCATTTGGGGACTTTGAATTGAGGAAAATAAAAATTGAACATTATTTTGAGGAACATATTTTTTTTATACAATTGTACGACTCTACCTGCCATAAACCATACAGTTTCGTGGTTGAGGCCTTTAAAGCCCCCCGGTGATTAACCCGTTTACCTGAGTTAGGCCCAAGGTACATCCTTTGCCATGCCCCGCATAGGAATTCCAATTGGTACTTTTAAGAGTCTTTGCCTCGCGTACGAATTTGCTCCTGCTGGTGGTAATTTGGATTTCAATGCCCTGGGCGCGTCTGTCGTGAGCAGATTTGACTATAATTTCCATCAAATAGATTTTGGTTGCTAAATAATAATAATAAAATCAATGACATGACTATATAAAGCATAAAAAGCTGGAATGAAAAGTAATAAAAAAGAATATCTGATTGCAAAAGTATATCAAAGCGCAGTCCTACTTTCTAGAAAAATCAAGATTGTTTCCCCTGATAATTGCCACTCTAATAGATTACAGTGGTAATAGAGCAGCTGGGTTTGGGTAAGGGATCGTGCTGACTTTAGAAAGTGGATGGTGACGTGTCATTGCCCGAGCCATGGCTTCGCATCTTCCTCCGATATGAAACCTCCGTCTGTGGCCTTCCTCACGAAGTTGATGGTTGCCTCATTAATCGCTTTCTCTGGATTTCCGTCCCAACCTGCGACATGAGAGTGAAATGCGATCTTAAACTAACTGGCAATCGTTTGTGGACTGCCTAAGGGGCACAAATAAGAATATGGCGTTAATAAAGATTGAGGATCGTAGGAATATCATAACAACCGTCATCTGTAGGATGAACATCTGGAAATATCCACCAATATAGTGTAGCGTGGCAAGTTCGAAAGCAGACGGCTTATAAGCCAGGCTTGAGCGCAGCTTTCTAAGCTGGCAGAGAGCCGAGTCGTCTCGGGTGCTTTTCCAAGAGCATCTCAAGGACGCAGAATATGTTGGTTCGCATCTTGCCACACATTGATCATCATCAATCATTTCCCTTTCGACACTTTCTTTTCAACTTTAATATAATAAAGTGGCTGGATTTCTAATCAAGACCCGAAACTTCTTAGTGCGGTAAAGAAGCTGTTCAACCTTCATTGGCGTTGCTGGCAAATCACCGCTTCAAAGCCACAGGGGAAGCTATTATCATTGCGGAAGGGGGCTTGGGGGGGGGGTAGTTATTACTATATTTTGAACCTAAGAAATAAGCCAACGAAGGCCTCTACAAAGCAATTTATGAGAAGAGGACGGGGAAGAATAATCACTGCCAAACCAACATGGCGGACGTTAGACTGTGGATTGCACGCGTGGCTCTCAATACGACACTCCCTGGCGGAGTAGCACCCAAAATATTATTTAAAGTTCCTCACAGACCTTTCACTCCCCCAACCACACCAAATTATTCCCCACCGCCCTTTCAAAACCTTTACAGTAGGATGTCCTCGTTACTTCTTTTTTTTTTTTAGAAATGCCCCATGGGTCAAGAGTGTAAATTACCTTGGCCAGTGTATGGAGTGAATCCAGGACAGTGAACCGTGGCCTTAAATCTGATTTTCAAACTGAAAAGAAAACGTCTCGGAATTACTTCCTGTCTTGCGACCATAAGTTGAACGGGCAAAGCTTGGACCTCAGCTCTATTGGTGCCCAGAGCCGTCCAAGGGAAACCCTACTAAATACCACACTACAAAAGATTGGGTGAATTGTTTATCAATGTGTAAACAATTGCGATCAACAATATTCTAACCAATATCTAATCGCTTTAACATGCTGATTAAGTATACTGTCTACCATCAAGTTTATTGGCATGTTTACGGTCTACCCTCTAGTTTTTGCTTTACTTCTAGACCTAGTCGACTTTCTCCAAGATGAGAAGCATAAGCTGACCGATTGTTTCAAAGATGCTACTTGAGTGGCAAAGCTAGCATAATTAGGTCTTCAGGCAATTGAATGAATTGAACTCAGACATGCAAGGCCGAAATCGAACTATGGTAGACAGTGAAAAGAATGTCATCATTCAAGGAAAAACTTGCTCTTTGGTGAGAAAAATTAGCCACCGAAAAAACGGTTGCTGTTCTAGAGCTGAATGCACTGCTGGAAGATTCATCAAAGATAGATCTTTCTAAATTGTTTTTTCAAGATCATTTGCAGAAGCTTTAGGAGGAAATTGATAAATATTTGCCTAGAAAATGATGTATGTCAACACAGCTGGGTCAGGAATGTGTTCGGTGTGAACGTCAGGGATGCTGGAGAAGATATTCCAGGATTTCAAGAAAAACTTTTAGATTTACAGGAAAATCGGGGGCAGAAGCAACATTTTGAAGGTCTCTCATGCTCTGAATTCTGGGTTAAACTGAAGGATAATCATATTCTGATTTGAGGTTGAAAAAGGTATTATTCCATTTCTCACCACATACCTCTGTGAACGAGGATTTTCAGTTCTTGTGACGATCAAGACTAAAGCAAGGAACTGTCTGGATCTTCAACATGAGCTGCGCTGTTCTCTATCTATCAACAGGAAGCCAAATGTGGAGAAACTTGTCCATCATATGAAGCAACATCCTGATAATCACTAAGATACTTGTCAATGAAGTCTACTCGAAGAGCCAGAAGAAGTTGCCAGCCAAATGTTTATTTTCTTTGTTTGCTTTTTGTTTCCATAAATTACATCAATATGAAATTGTGCCTTTAATATCCTTCAAACAACATAGAAATATAAAAATATATTTTTTATTAAATAAGAGTGAATGTCTGTAAAATATATAGGATAAAACTAAATGTAGAAACGGTGAAGAAATTATTATATTTATCAGCAGTCAATAGTAGTGGAATAGTCAGAAGGGCTCATTCATGAAACAGTATTAGAGTTGGCAGTAGAAAGGTTTGTTTATCTTTGCTCTAATTATCTTCAATTAATATTATATTATAGTTATTAATTAATAACTACTAATAAAATGAAATTAAACTTTATTCAATCGGATAAAACTGAAATAATATTTCATCCCTGATGGTCGCCAGGTCCAAGTCAATTTGTGCTCAGGGTAAAGACAAAAAAGTTTGGGAAACTGATCTAGACAGTAGACCGCAAACTTCGTCGCAAACTAGGTGGTGGAGCGCAAACTTAACCAGGAACTAGACGGTAGACTGCAAACTTAAGCCCACAAATAAGATGTCAATCTAACGGGTAAAGCTGCAATAGGCCACATTCATAGAAATAAGAGGTCAATCTAATGGGTAAAGCTGCAATAGGCCGCATTCACAGAAATAAGAGGTCAATCTAATGGGGAAACGTACAAGGTCAAATCAATGAAATAAAATTTTAATGGTTGAGAAACTAGGTGAAAAATGGCGAGCTGTTAACTTCTACTAGTTCATAACAAATGATGTGTAGTAGCATGTTACATCATCTCATCCACTTCAATAGACTGACTTGTTAAATTTCGGGACTCGGCTCCAATTGCATTCGAAACCGAAGAAGTCCATCCGCCCACGGTCCCACAGCTCCCTGAAATATAAAAATAATGGATCCATAACACTATACAAGTATTTTAAGAAGGGGATTTTTTTTAGAGGGGTCGAATTATAATAGATAATTTATTTCTCTTAGTTCGGTTATGATCTAGATATATTTTTAATTTTTTTTTAGCCAAGTTCATTCTTAAGAGTTGCTTTAGAGTTTGAAAAAATAAAATGGTGGAGATCAGAAAAATAAATATGATAATCGAATGTTTTGGATCTTTTTAAAAACAAAAAGAGTTGAAATTTTTCGCCTTCATCTTTTGGAGGAGTGCGACAAGCATATATCGTCTACGTATCGCTACCTAGTCGCGTGTTGACCGATGATCCAGCGAATGCATCCCCCCCCCACACACACACTCACCCCGCCTCCATAGCTTACATGAACAGGCAAGCCACCATGACCGATAGGGGTGACCCCATGAACATGTCATATAGCTGCCGACGGTATTCGTGGCTTTCCAATGAGGTGTTGAACTCATATTTACGAGGTCAATGAAGCTCGAGCAGTCAACGGGAGATCAACGGGGTGTCGCATAATTGCTGTTCTCGCTGCTGCTAAACGTTCATTGGTGAACAGCGAAAGATCAATAGAGACATAGACTCTGATCAAATGATTCTCTCTATTATTATTTACTCTAGCTTTTTACAATATTTACTTATTATTTTTTTTTGTTTCAGTAAAAATTTATTAAATTCAAAGGTACAGATAGTAAATTATAGAAATACTGAGATGGTCCAATCCCTGGGTACACTTTTGACCTCCCCCTGTATTTAAGTTTGACCACTTTTCCCTTGCCCCCCCCCCTATCCACGGAAACAAGGAGGGGCTCCTTTACTCTTTCTACATTAAACAACATGCTGCCCCCAGTTATAAATTTACCGTGTAACCTAACCTAACCTAACCTAACCTAACCTAACCTGCTGTTTAGAATGTTGAAGTTGGGGAAAATTGAATAGAGGGCGACACAAAAAACAACGACCCAACTTTTGCTAGGCTCCATTTCTTAATGTTTTGACGAATTAATAAATGATGCTTCTCGAAATTTTGGCCCCTTTTTGAAGGGGGAGGGGGGGGGGGGTCACCCTCTATTAGAAGGTCAAACGGGTTCGATAGACCGCATATTAGAAGAGCACCATCGTGTTTTACCACGAGTACTTGTGTCTGGTGTGTGAGTGGGCGCCGGCAATTCAACGTAGGAGAGGAACCTTTTTTTTAGGAGCCCCTCTGGCGACTGGCAACTAGGGGCAAAGGTCGCTCTAAACACGTTAAAGCCTATTATTAGGATAGATAAAAAAAAAGACAAACAAGGGTAACAGACCTAAGTCACGTGCTCTAAATTATTCTGACCTTGAATAAGTGGGGCAGCCACCATTCCCGATCGAGCGTCTTTTACAGATATAAAAGAATGAACTTGCCAACGAGGGCATCTTTGGGATAGTATCGAGTGAGCAACGGATCAAAAGTGTGCAATACTGCTACAACAAGCCTCGCCATCGTGAATGAGGTTATCTTAAACCTCCTAAACAAATACAAATACGAAAATTACCCCTCTACGAGGAGACTCGACGCCAATCCGACGGCGAGAATAGCGCAACTCGTGGCTAATTTACGCCATTGAGATTTCAAAACCGGATGTTCTTCTTTTATTCCGATAAACCTTTCGAAGCGGATTTCAATGAGGCTGATTTTGACATGATGACGCAATAACCTTAACAAGGGAGACTCGAGAAATAATTCTAATTGATAAAGACTCCCTTAACACCTTGCTAGCGGTGTTCATCCCCTTCTGTTGAGAGGCCGCAAGTGGTTCCTCCAAGATGTTTGAGTCACCCTAATGACTCAATGTTCTGCTTCTAGACTCATCTTTAGTCACTTTTAACGGAGAAACTGCGGATGGATCGAAGCCTGTTTTATCCCAAACAATGCTTGGACCATCGCTGTAATTTTGATTAAATTGTAATATCTTTTAATTCCTCCCGAGAACATTTTGAGGGACAATTTAGGACGAATATTTTCCCCCCAATCATCCTGTGGCAAAATAACTCCGTTTACTCTTTGCCACAAAGGATTATTAGAGTGGCAACGGTGATATGCTTGAACAAAGCTCAGACACCCAAGCTCAGGCTTGGAGTCACCTCAGGCACAGATCGGGGGTGTTAACCCGGTCGAACAGGTTCTTCAGGGTCAGACCTGACATTTCGAGTGCCCATCTTCGCCTATCCCTTACTCAGGGGTCAAGGGTGACCTTTCCCGGGGGTCTTGAAGTCAAACCCATTGAAATGCTGTATCTCTCCCCAAGTTATGGCGCTGGGCGGGAGCGGGGGGAGGGGGGCAGGCAAAAGAGGAGCGTAGAGAAAATGATAAAGAGAGGAGGTGTGAATTTGTAGAATGTTAATATACCGAGGAAGGTCAATAGGAGACTATTAGGAGCGCTAAAAAGGATGAAAGGGGACTTATTTGAATTAATCAAGGGGAGAAACTTGTGTAATCCGACGGCGGCTAAAAACTTCGCAATGGGTAAATAACGAGAAAATAAATGAACTCTCCCCCCCCACACACCGGATAATGAAACCAACATAAAGATCAGCGTGACAATATCTGGTGAGCTCCAGGGCACTAGGAACCATTCCTCGTTGGGGAGGGGGAGGTTTATTTGTTTTGGGCTACCAATCAGCAAGTACTTTCGTCACCTTGGGGTAAGACGGACCCCACTTCGCGTCAAGGGGGAAAATTGTGTTGTGCTGCGAAGACGAGAGAGGAAAGACAGCTGTGTTGTGATAGGCTCTGTGGGTGATGGCCTATGTAAGAGATTTACATACCCACCCACACGGGGGAGGGGGGGGAGTAAGCACAACACATCCACCAATCAGTGGCCAGATCTCTACGCGTGCTGACGTTTGCAACCGTTCTCCTTTGGGCTTGAGCCCGACACCTTGACGCTAAACATCCAACGCCGTATCCACGAGGCGAGCGAATATCTAGAAGAGACATCAAACATGGCATAGGAGGACAAGTTCGTATAAGGAGCACAACTCACCAGGACTACGATCTGAGACTAATGGTAGTACTATCATCAATGGTAGGAATGCGTTGTACCATCACCCTTAACATGGGTTGAGACGATCCCATAAAGTGGCAACGTTTCTTCTAATAACAGCAATCATCTCCCAAATCCACAACGGTCGGAGAGAATAAAAAAAACTAATGTGAAAATAGGATGGTCCCTGAATGCTGAATTTATGGGGTATTAACAAGTTTAAACGAACCCCGAGGTACCAAAAGAGAAAATTACTAGGTTCCTCTGAGAGAAACTCAATCGCCTGGAATCCCCCTTGAGAACTGCTAAATCACCTTGGGGTGAGGGATACTCACTGCCGCCCTACTTCGACGAAGTCTTTAAAGATTTCCAAGAACCCAAATGTGGGAGAAGCCGCCACTAAAAGACTGAGAACCAAGAGCCTCATTTTCTCAAGCTGCTGCCACACCAACGTCCTTATCTCAAGGATGCAAGACGGACACTGGGCGCCAGATTTGTATATTCTTATGGAGTCTACGAATGAGGATCTCGGAAAGCGAAGTGCTAAAAAAGTAACGTTTAAAATCAACCCGAGCTAATCTTATTTCATATTAATACTTGCTATTCTTATTCGCTCCCTTATACACGTCTTTATCCCTATCGTCTTTAAAAGGTTCGAGAAGGCTGCCAACGTTCGCAATGTCACTTCGAGATGTCATTATTAGTTCTTAAGAAATTGATGTTTTTTTATAAAAAGAATGTAAAATCATTTTTAATATACAAAAAAAATATTTAATCAGCAAAGTAGGTTCCATCTTTAGTGATAATTATCTCCCTTTCTAAGCCCCTGCTTCAGGAACTTCACTGGTTACCTGTCAGATATCGTTCTCATTTCAAGATTCTTCTCTTCACTTTCAAGGACCTTTGCCAAAAGGCCCCGACCTACCTTTCCTCTGCCCTTTCCCAACGTCTCACCCCTCGGGCCCTTCGGTCATATCATGCTCCTCTCCTGAATACTTCTCACTCGTCCCTCTGCTCAATGGGCGACCACTCCTTCTCAGTCTGTGCCCCCAAGCTTTGGAATGCTCTTCCAGCCGAAATTAGACCTGCTGCCTCACTTACCACTTTCAAGCGACTCCTGAAAACGCATCTGTTAAGGATTGCCTACTCACCCACCTGATCTTAGCCCACAGCCGAACCTGCGCTCTGTAAAGGCCTCTGGCCTGCAAGAGCACATTACAAGAAATTTATTATTATTATTAAGCAAGGGCTGTCGTAAAATATACCTTCTACCATACAGAATATAATATAAATTGGAATCATTTACTATAAATTAATGCTTTATTTTACCACCTTGTTAATTGCGGATTGTAATTCTTTTATTTTTATTTGCAACGGTTGGCCAATCGCATTTGTTTAGCTGTGTAGATTATGTAATATCGCTAAATCGCTCTCGCTGTTAAGACTTTGTGCTTTCTATCCGAATTGTTGTTCCCTTGTCATATTTATTCCTTTGACATTAATATTGAATGCCGGTGTGGCAAGTATTGAAGCTGTAAATATATCGAATATCCTTTGGTAATGGTGTTATACATAGCTTTAGAACAGCAATTTGTTCGCTTGGTGGGTTCAATAGTGTCTAATTATTCTGAGACAACTTTATTTACCAGGGATGATTTTTCCTTAAGAATTTATTCGGGTTTTATGAAATGTAATTTGATATTTTTCACCTCTAATATCAGGGTAAACTTTGCCATTTAGTTGGTTGTAATAACTTAAATAAATGGTTATCACTTGGTGCAAGGGCCAGTGAATTTGGAGAGTGGGGAAATTCTCAACCTAACGCAATAATTGTGATGGAAGAGGAGGACAACAACCTTTTCAATTAACCAGTAAAAAACGTTGTTCAAGGGGTTCATTTAAACGTTGCAATTGTTGAACAGTTAAGGCTGCACTAACTGTTTACTTATTCTTGAGGAGTTCATAATGAATAACTCATTTCGCTCCGACCAAATACAAAACATAGCTTTACTGCTATTGGAGACCGTGTCTAGGAGTCGGAATTGGCATTTGTTAATCATCAAGGCATTGTTTTTTGCGCTTAATATTTCAGAACTGAACCCACTTTTCATTAACCGCATCAATTATCTCCAGAAATGGCTCACGATCATTTTGAGCCAATAGAGATGAAGCAATATTCACACGTAATTCACTGCATTTGGCGCCAAAATACCATTTTTGTAGCTTAAAAAAGGCTAGGAATTACTAGCTTGACAAATCCTACACATTATTAAAACTTAATAAAGCTTTTTTATGTCTTCTATAAACATTAATTTCTTAATAACCTAAGTTATATAAAGGAAGCCGGACTCTTATTGCATTGATATATCAAATAGAATTTACAATCACATATTTGAGACCACCCCCCAATTTATTAAGGAATAACAAAATACAGATATGGATCGAGAAAGCGCATCTAGACGGTTAATCGAATTGGCTTCAACGATGGTGCGTTCGTAGGTCGGGCCCTATATGTACGCCAATATCGGTTCGGTGGTTGGCTCGTGAATACGAAAGCTCGAAAGAATAATCCAACGGTGAACTTACTTGTTCGATGCGTGAGAGCTTGAGATATTCGAGCGTGGATGCAGCTTGATTGTGAATACAGCTTTAAAGAAGGAGTTCCAACCGCGTAGATACTGTCAAAAGAGGCCTTTTGTACTGAACAGTGAAAAAACTTAAGTCGAGAGGGAATTTAAATGACCTTTAAAAAACTTAATCCTCTAAGAAATCTTCAAGCACGAGAGAGATGGGAGGGAATATATATATATATATATATATATATATATATATATATATATATATATATTGGGTATTAAAAATTCCTGTTGCACTCGTTACGACACTCTCAACAAAGGTCACAATTATAGTTTTGATGCAGTTAAGCACCCTTTTATTATTTAAAGATATCAATCCATGTGTTTAAATTGTAATATTAGTCAATGTGGTCACCTTAGGTGGCCAGCGAGACCTGAAAGCCGCGCACGCGTTGCAGACGAAGTCTTTCTTTATGCTCGGTCGCGGGGGGTTGACGAAGGACTTCAGTTCGTCGACATTGCTATGGCGAACCATGCAGGCCTTGCCCTCAACATGCGCCCACACGCTGTAGTCGAGGGGGATTGATGTGGAGCGACTGCGGTGGACAAAAGTCCTTCGACCAGAAGTTCTTGTTAGACCCCAACCACTCTTGCACGATCTTAGCCTTGTGGGTCGGGGCACCGTCCTAATGATCTTCGTGATCTTTCTCACCCAGGGGATGACTTTCGTGGCCAAGATGCCCTTGTAATTGGCCGCTGTGAGCCTGTAAACGGCTACGAACCCCACCGGCAGCATCTTCTCGCATTCAAAGCCACGACACTGAGCATCATCATGGGGGACTGGTGTTTGGTCGTGGACTTCGGAGATGGAGACGTAATTGTGAGCGGGTAAGAAATGGTATGTCGGCGGAGCCCCCCTCCCTCCCATATAATAACTCATAGCCGCGCTCGAAACTGGCTTCCAATAACCAAACACATATACGAATAACCAAACGCATATACGAATAATCTATAAATATAAATTAGAAGCCGAGCAGCTTATCTTCCGCACTAAATTACAGTAGTGCGGCAGGGCGAACAAGCGGGTGGGTTGGCAGGCAAACGTGAGTACGTGGGTGGCAGCCACAGACTTTAAAAGCCCTCCCCAAGATGATGGGCGTAAATTTTAACTAATTATCTAAATTATTCGAGTTTCTGGCATGCTGATAATAGGTATTATTGCGTTTTTTTTAAACATTGCAGTCGCATAATTGGTCTGACAAGCTCTAATTTTCCACGGGCAATGTTGATGTTTTAATTGCAACTTATAGCCGCGATTACTTATCCCCCAAACTAGATTGGGTAAAAATTCGAACCTAATCTAACTTAATAACTAGGTGCGCCAGTTTTGATAAATCTATGTTACTCCCCGTGACAAGTTATCCCCAATGGTGACCTTTGTTGGTCTTCATGGTCGCTCTATGGGGTTTTCTATAGCGGTCATATATTAATACATACAAACAGACTTTCGGAAATATATATTAGATTAATCCTAGCACTTTTTTTTATTAATATTTATGTATCTATCTTTTTCGACGTAGATGTATCAGTTTTCTTCTGAACATCGTAATGATCTTAAACTTGCTCTGGTTCGTACTTATTTTCTATTGTATTTCGTATTCATTAATCCTCCTTATCTCTTCTGCCGTGAATCTTGCTTCTATATCACCATTCATGTATGGGCATACGACGATTTGTGTTATGTCATTAGCGAACTGAATGTTGAGGCTTCCTTCAACTAGGGGTAGTGGGACGTCTAATGTATGCACTAAAACTAAGACATCCTCCCTGCGAATGCCAGTCTCAAGTTAACATCTTTTTCCCTGATGTTTTCAGATCTCGATGAATGAGTATCGTTCCATCGCATAGTGGCAGAGTAGTCTTTTTAATTTATTTATTCTTAGTTGTTGGATTTGATATTGAAATGACCTTGTCGAATGCCTTCGATACGTTCCTTCACAGAATATCAAAACTAGCCTTTTCCTTTTTAGCTCTAACGATTTTCTCAATGATAACCGTGAGGGCCATCTATGATCTTATATTCTTCCTGAATCCAAACTGATACTTTTTTAGGAATTCATTTGCTCCAGGTGCTCTTTTAGTTGTTGATTTATTATTTTTTTCAAATACCTTCCCGATGAAGTAAAGTAGAGAGATAGGTATGTACCTCTCAACTTAAGTTGGTAGTTTTCCCGGTTTGGGGATAAAGATCATCTTCGCGACATTTAGTTCATCTGGGAAATAGCCTGGGTAAATATGTAGATGAGCGGCCCACCGGAAAAGATTATTTTGTGTAAATATTATCGTTCACCCATTTCTGAATATTCATGTGCATTTGAGTCGTCTGGCGTCATACCCCACCCCCAACCCCTATTATAATTCATAAAACGATTAAAGGCGCTGACATGATGTAGTTAAAGCATTTACCTATGTAAATGTCAGAAAATTATAAAAATTAGACCCCCTCCCAATTTAATGAAACTCAGGATCATCGTAGTGCGGTCCATGCATCGTGTTTACCCCCCCACGAGCCGTCCCCTATAAATGTACTCCAAAAACATAAAATATTTTTGAAGATGGACGAAATAGTACATCTTATCAGCCGGGCCGCTCGTCTACATATTTACCGTAGCCTGTGTTAAGACAAGCATTCAGTGCTATTGTTATTTCCTTTAGTATGTTGTTGAGGGCTTCCTCGTAATTCTTCTTAATGAGTTCTGATCTTCCTGGTGCTTTCTGCTTGAAGAGTGAAATTATGGTCTTCACCTCTTGCTTAGTGATCTTTGCTTTGATACTGGCGTAGGTGTCTCTCCTCGCCTCTATAAACATAACATAACATAATTTCACGGATGACAAAAGCCACAAGGGCCTATCAAAGGTCATCCGCATCTGTCAAATCCCACCCACATAATGCATCCATAGGATTTTGTCAGATCATGCATCTACAATATACAATTTAACAATCCATAGAATTATGTCCAACCATGCATCTACAATATATAATTTAAAGCCTCCATAGGAGTCTGTCAAAAAAAAAATCAAAGTCCCCCAAAATATACAATAAAAAGAAACTGCATCCACAGGAATGAGTCAAGAAACATATCCACATACCAAAAAGTAAGAAATTAACCCTCCATCCCCATATAATCATCCAATCTGCGCTTGAAAATATTCAAGTTTGGGCTAGCTACAGTCTCAGGTGGCAAACTATTCCAATAATCCACCACTCTGTTAGTGAAAAAATATTTTCTAACTTCCAGTCTGCACCTCTGTTTTTTAATCTTTAAGTGGTGGCCTCTAGTTCTATTACTACCTTCTAACTCAAATAACTTGCTGAAATCCAATTTATCCATCCCAGAAAAGATTTTAAAAAGCTCAATCATATCTCCCCTCACACACCTTCTTTCAAATTAAAACATATTTAATACCCTCAGTCTATCTTCATATTCAAGGTGCTTCAGGGATGGTATTATTTTTGTTGCCCTCCTTTGTACTGACTCTAATAAGTTTATATCATGTCTAAAATGTGGTGACCATGCCTGTATACAGTACTCTAAATGTGGCCTGACATAAGAGTTGAATAGTTTAAGATGACCTCCTTACTCTTGTAGCTAACATTTCTTTTAATGTAACCTAGCACCCTATTTGCTCTATTTTTTGCCTCAATACACTGCTTTGAAAATTTCAGTGACCTATCTACTACTACTCCTAAGTCCTTCTCATCTTCAACTGAATTAAGCCAATACCCATCCATCTCATAGCTAAATTCCCTATTATCTCTCCCCATGTTAATAACTTTGCATTTATTAAGGTTAAAAGTCATCTGCCACCTCTGAGCCCAAGCTAACAACTTATTCAAGTCACCCTGCACTTTAAAGCTACCCTCAACCTCTTTGACTACAGCTGCCAATTTAGTGTCATCAGCAAAAATTGACACTTTGCTATTTACACCTTGCCCAAGATCATTTACATAGATTATAAATAATAAAGGGCCTAAAACTGATCCCTGAGGTACGCCACTAATAACATTCCTCCACTCTGACCTCACTCCATTCAGTACAACTCTCTGTTTCCTATTTTTCAGCCATTCAGTTATCCAATTTAAAACATTCCCACATATCCCATGCAGCTTTAATTTATGAACTAGTCTTCTATGTGGAACCTTATCAAAAGCTTTGCTGAAATCTAAGTAGATCACATCAAATTTCTCACCCCTATCTAATTCTTTAGTTACATAATCCATAAAATCCAGCAAATTAGTTAAACACGATCTAACATAACATAACATAACATAATTTAACGGATGACAAAAGCCACAAGGGCCTATCAAAGGTCATCCGTATCCATCAAATCCCACCCATATAATGCATCCATAGGATTTTGTCAGATCATGCAGCTACAATATACAATTTAACAATCCATAGGAATGTCCAACCATGCATCTACAATATATAATTTAAAGCCTCCATAGGAGTCTGTCAAAAACAAAATCAAAATCCCCCAAAATATACAATAAAAAGAAACTGCATCCACAGGAATGAGTCAAGAAACATATCCACATACTAAAAAGTAAGAAATTAACCCTCCATCCCCATATAATCATCCAATCTGCGCTTGAAAACATTCAAGTTTGGGCTGTCTACAGTCTCAGGTGGCAAACTATTCCAATAATCCACCACTCTGTTAGTGAAAAAATATTTTCTAACATCCAGTCTGCACCTCTGTTTTTTAATCTTTAAGTGGTGGCCTCTAGTTCTATTACTACCTTCTAACTCAAATAACTTGCTGAAATCTAATTTATCCATCCCAGAAAAGATTTTAAAAAGCTCAATCATATCTCCCCTCACACACCTTCTTTCAAATGAAAACATATTTAATACCCTCAGTCTATCTTCATATTGAAGGTGCTTCAGGGATGGTATTATTTTTGTTGCCCTCCTTTGTACTGACTCTAATAAGTTTATATCATGTCTAAAATGTGGTGACCATGCCTGTATACAGTACTCTAAATGTGGCCTGACATAAGAGTTGTATAGTTTAAGGATGACCTCCTTACTCTTGTAGCTAACATTTCTTTTAATGTAACCTAGCACCCTATTTGCTCTATTTTTTGCCTCAATACACTGCTTTGAAAATTTCAGTGACCTATCTACTACCACTCCTAAGTCTTTCTCATCTTCAACTGAATTAAGCCAATATCCATCCATCTCATAGCTAAATTCCCTATTATCTCTCCCCATGTTAATAACTTTGCATTTATTAAGGTTAAAAGTCATCTGCCACTTCTGAGCCCAAGCTAACAGCTTATCTAAGTCACCCTGCACTTTAAAGCTACCCTCAACCTCTTTGACTACAGCTGCCAATTTAGTGTCATCAGCAAAAATTGACACTTTGCTATTTACACCTTGCCCAAGATCATTTACATAGATTATAAATAATAAAGGGCCTAAAACTGATCCCTGAGGTACGCCACGAATAACATTCCTCCACTCTGACCTCACTCCATTCAGTACAACTCTCTGTTTCCTATTTTTCAGCCATTCAGTTATCCAATTTAAAACGTTCCCACATATCCCATGCAGCTTTAATTTATGAACTAGTCTTCTATGTGGAACCTTATCAAAAGCTTTGCTGAAATCTAAGTAGATCACATCAACTTTCTCACCCCTATCTAATTCTTTAGTTACATAATCCATAAAATCCAGTAAATTAGTTAAACACGATCTATCTTTTCTAAAACCATGCTGAGCATCATTAATTAACCTGCTACTCTCTAGATGATCAGAAATTCCCTTCTTAACCATCTTCTCAAGAATTTTACAGACTATAGAAGTTAAGCTTACCGGTCTAAAGTTATTTGGATCCTCTTCGCTTCCCTTTTTAAAAATTGGCACTACATTTGCCAATTTCCAATCATTTGGTATTTCTCCAGACTCTAGTGATCTAATAAATATCTTCTCAAGAGCTACTGCAATACTTTCTACACCTTCTTTGAGTATCCTAGAATGAATGTTGTCAGGGCCAGATGCCTTACTAGTATTTAACTGCATTATAAGCCCTTTAATTTCTTCTCTGTCTATATTAATAGAATTTATCCCTACTTTCCTTGACCTAGAATTATCATCAGTTAATCTAACTGGTTTCTCTTCTGTGAATACTGAAGCAAAATGATGATTAAGGACCTCTACTATTTCCTCATCAGATTCTTTCAAAACCCCTTCATATTTAATAGGCCCTATTTTATCACTGTTAGATTTATTATTGATTCTATAATAGCTAAAGAATTTTTTAGGATCTTTATTATTATTTTTAGCCAAATTAATTTCTGCTGTCCTTTTGGTCTTCTTAATAATCTTATTTAGTTCATTTCTGGTTGACCTATAATGGTTTAAATTATCTAAACTACTCTCACTTTGTAATCTCTGGTATGCCCTTTTTTTCTCTGAAACTTTATTAGCTATTTCTTGATTCCACCATAATGGTTTCCTACATTTCTTCCTAATAGACTTCATTGGGATACACTGTTCCTGAACCATGTTTAATATAGTCTTAAAAATATCCCACATCTCATAAGTATTGTTTCCATGGAATTCTATATCCCACCTAATCTGATTTAGCATGCCGCGTAATTTATCGTAATCTTCCCTATAAAAATTTGGAATTATTGTGGAGTTTATCGTTGTTCTACCCTTAACTATTTGCAAATTAAACCGAACCATCTGATGATCACGGTTTCCAAATGATTCCCCTACACTCAATCCTTGAACTAAGTGATTATCATTTGAAAGAATTAGATCTAATATATTGGCACCCCTTGTTGGCTTATTAACAAATTGGGTCAAAAAGTTATCCTCAAAACACTCCATAAACTTACAACTTGCTCTATCTCTTCCTATCATATTTTCCCAGTCTACAGAAGTTAAATTAAAGTCACCCAGAATAACTGTATCTTCTTTGCATCCTTTACTTATTTCCCTAATCATTAACTCATCGATGCAATCCATCTGTCCCGGTGGTCTATAAAAAGCTCCCAGGTGTATTTTCCTATTTTTACCAACCTTAATATCGATCCATAATGATTCGCCTTCTCCTTGCTTTATAGAGTTATTTAGATTTGAAGAAATGCTATTTCTAATATAAATAATCAACCCACCACCAGTCCTATCTCTCCTTTGACTAATGTACATAGTATAACCTTCTAGTTCAAATTCACTGACATTATCATTAAATATATTTTCATTAACCCATGATTCAACTATACATATTATATCTATATCTTCATGAATGATATAACTAAATAATTCATCCCTCTTATTTCTAAGACTACGAGCATTTGTGTAAAGACAACTCAGACCACCTATTCCTGAAGCACCTGAGGGCCTATCTCTTCTGCATCTCCTTTCTCTCCTTCCCCGACCCTGTACTCTTGTATTTCCCTGACCACTATCACTACTCGAGTAATTTAACCCTAAAGCACTTCCATTAGCCTGCCTACCTTCTACAAATCTGTGTTTGCTTCCTATTCCTGCCTCACTTTGAGCCATAAAATTTCCCTGACCACTATCAAAACCTAGTTTCCCGCCTCTAAAGACTTAATAACACTATCTAATTCCCGCCACAAAACCTCAACCTCATCTCGGCTCAGATGGAGTCCATCCATCGCATACAAACCCTTATTCCCATAAAACCCACTCCAAACATCTACAAACACCAATCCTGGCTCCTCGCACAAACCTTTCACATATTCATTCAACCCCATTGCACGAGACAACCATTCCATCCCCACATCCATTCTGGGAAGCACACCTGAAACAACGCCTTTTACTCTACTTTCACACATCCTTTCAATCAGCCTTTTATACCGCTGTCGTAACTCACAAGTACACACCTTCTTTACATCGTTTACTCCGACATGTGTAATCACAACTGCTTCCCTCTCACACCCAGATACCAACCTATCATACCTCTCACACACATCATTTACACCAGCACCTGGCAGGCAAACTCTCACTCCCTTCCATTTACTTTCACTCAACTTCCTATCTAAATATCTAATCTGAGAGTCACCCATCACAATCACCTCAGTCATTCTCCTATTCTCTCTAGGCCTAGTATTACCCTCCCTCATGCTCTCACTCACTCGACCTCCTATTCTACTTTCAGGCACGGCCACACCAGACAAATCTCTTTCAAATTCTTCCTCTCTCAGGGCATCAAATCTGTTAGTTAGCCAACAGGTTCCATGTCCCTCTCATTCACACACCTAACCTGTCCTAACTTATCTATTCTGTTCACTTTCACCCACCACTCATCATCACTTACTGCTTTCTCTCCACTCCCTGTTCTAGGCCTAACTTCCTCCCTCCTGGTCCCAATCTGACTCCTCAAACGTACACTTGCATCTCTTCTCACTTCAGACACTAAATCATTCAGTCTCAAGCATTCCGCACATAATCGACTCACCTCCTCAGTCAAAGCACATACACGGCACTCAGACACATTCACTCTCCTCTCTACACCACAGACATCGCACACTACATACACACTACTTTCAAAAGGCATACTCTCTACATCCAAACAGTCAGCCATACTTAAACAAGAACAATAATAGAAACAAAAACTTACAAACAACAAGAAGAATTTGACCCGAATTTGTGCGAGCAAGTTTAAAACCTGCTAATCAAGATGGCCACCAAAGTAAACAAAAGTCACTTTCTCACCAAAACAAAATAACCACAATTTTTATACAAAATAACCACAATTTAACTTTGTTATATTAACCAACCAAATATATGATCTAATAACTTAATATTTATGTTTATGTCACACACCAAAGTATATCAAATAATCAAAGTATTATGAGAGCTCTACGAAACACGTGCTACCTGTTCGAAGGTAGCTAGTTCAAAGGTAGCTGTGGATGTGTTCTATCGATTTCCTCGTTAAGTGAGTCTATGATATTGTGCTCGAAATCAATGTCAAATTCTACATTTTCCTTTTTGCTTATGTCAAAAAGGTAAATATGTAGATTAGCGACTTGAATGATGGGACGTACTATTTCGTCCGTGTTTCAAAATGATTCATGTTTTTTGAGTACATTTAAGGGGACAGCTCGTGTGGGGGTAAAAACACAATGGGGGGACCACACTACGATGATCCTGAGTTTCATTACATTGAACATAAGAACATAAGAAAAGAAGGAGACTGCAAAAGACCATTCATGGCCTACACTTGGCAGCTCCTGCTCCAGTCAACACACACAAGATTTCTTACCAGAGAAAATTCATCAACATTGTCGCCCTTTACAGGAGTTCATCAGATCTAATCTACAATATACATAAAATGCATCCAGAGGATTATGTCATAAGAACATAAGAAAAGAAGGAGACTGCAAAAGACCATTCATGGCCTACACTTGGCAGTTCCTGTTCCAGTCAACACACAAAAGATTTCTTACCAGAGAAAAGTCATCAACATTGTCACCCTTTACAGGAGTTCGTCAGATCTAATCTACAATATACATAAAATGCATCCAGAGGATTATGTCCATTCATGCAACCGCAAAATATAATCTCCCCACTCCTTAGAAAAATATATACATATGTACATAAAAAAAAGTCAGTCCCATCTAGCAGCTTCATCCATATATTTATCTAATCTATTCTTAAAACTACCCAGAGAGGAGGCTTCTATCACATGTCTAGTGAGCCTATTCCATTCATCTACCACACAATTTGTAAACCAATTCCTCCCAATCTCCTTCCTAAACCTATACTTATCAAGCTTAAACCCATTGGTACGTGTCCTGTCATGTTCACTAAGTATAAGAACCTTACCCAGATCCCCTTTATTATATCCTTTTACCCATTTGAAGACTTCAATCAATTCTCCTCTGACTCTTCTCCTTTCCAATGTATGTAGATTTAGTTTTGTGAGCCTTTCACCATAAGGTAAGTTCCTTAGCCCACCAATCATCTTTGTCATCCTTCTCTGCACAGACTCAAGCAAATCAATATCCTTCCTATAATATGGTGACCAAAATTGTACTGCATAGTCTAGATGAGGCCTAACTAGCGCCAGATACAGTTTTAGAATGACTTCCGCACTCTTATTGCTTACACTCCTCCTAATGAATCCCAATATCCTATTAGCTTTATTCTTAGCATTTAGGCATTGCTTTCTAGGACGAAGGTCTGAACTTACCAAAATACCCAAGTCCCTCTCACAATCGGTCCTCCCTAAAATTCTCCCATTTAATTTATAACTATTCAATGGATTATTTCTACCTATACTAAGTACACTACATTTGTCTATGTTAAACTTCATTTGCCATTTCTCGGCCCAATTGGACAGAATGGTCAATTCCTCCTGCATTACAACAGCATCAGAATCAGCCCTAATGGCCCTACCTAGCTTAGTATCATCAGCAAATTTACTCAGGTCACTACTTATACCTATGTCAAGATCATTAATATAAATTAAGAATAACAAGGGACCCAAAACAGATCCTTGCAGAACTCCACTGCTAACACCCCCCCACTCAGATTTAACTCCATCTATACTAACTCTTTGCTGTCTGTTACCAAGCCATGACTGAATCCACCTAAATATACTGCCATCGATCCCGTGTGCTTTAACTTTGCTCAGAAGCTGTAAGTGTGGCACTCGATCAAAAGCCTTACTAAAGTCCAAGTATAAAATATCATAGTTTTCATCATTATCTGCTGCTTCATACACCTTACTATAAAAAGACAACAAATTAGTCAGGCAGGATTTACCCTTACTAAAGCCATGCTGTGATTCTTTTATCAACTTATGCTTATCCAAGTGATCTCTAATATTCCTTGCTATAATAGATTCCATCATTTTCCCTACCACTGATGTCAAACTTACTGGTCTGTAATTAGACATATTTGATTTATCCCCTTTCTTAAATATAGGTATCACATTGGCTTTCTTCCATGCCACTGGCACAATGCCACTCTCCAATGATTTTCTAAAGATGCATGCTAGGGGCTCACTTAACACATTCTTACATTCTTTCCAAATTCTAGGAAAGACCTCATCAGGACCGGGTGCTTTACTACTTTTGATTTTATCAATTTCCTTTGTCACTATCTCCTTTGTGATCAAGATATCCTTTAATTTCTCTTCATCATTACCCTGAAAGATCATTGACACCTCAGGTATATTTAGAGTATCCTCCTGTGTAAATACTGAGAGAAAAAAGTCATTTACCATTCCAGCCATTGAGTCCCTATCACTCACTAATTCTCCATTGGGATCTATAAGTGGGCCTATTTTATCTCTAACTTTAGTTTTGTATAATTGATAAAAACTTTTAGGATCTTCCTTTGCCCTATTTGCCACTTTAATTTCATAATTTCTCCTTGCTACTCTAATTAACTTTTTAACATCTCTTGCTAGTTCATTATATCTCTGCCTTAAGTGATCCTCTCCATTTTTTATTTTCCTATAAATGCCCTTTTTAATGCCAATATAATGCTTAATTTTATCTGTGATCCATTTTGGGTCATTATTTTTAGTCCTAATCTCCTTATATGGAATGTTAATCATCTGACCTGTAATTAATTGCTCAATTATTCTTTCATACTCCTCTTCAATTGTAATCTCTTCCTCCTGGTGATTATTGTCTCCACTAACTGATATCATTGAATCTATTCCTGATTTGATTTCATTGCCTGGTTTCTGTACAACTGCCTCCAGGTAAGTCCTTAGCCCATTATAATTTGCTCTTCTAAATTCAAGAATTTTAACATTGTTCATGCTACTATCAATACCATTCCATTTCATCTTGAATCTAATTTCACAATGGTCACTATTACCCAAATTTCCTCCAATCTCAGTATCCTTAATAACTTCTTCCCTATTTGTCAGAACTAAATCCAGTATATTATTACCTCTAGTGGGTTCTTCTTTTCTTATGTTCTTATATATTAATAGTTTGTATATATCTATAGCTGCATGATTTAGTTCTTGACAAGCCTTGATTGGTGATACCCTTGTTTCTGATGCAATCCTCTGGATGTAGTTTTCCTGGGAGTGTGGGTGCCTTAAAAAAGATGCCATTTTTGACTTGGATGACCTATGATGAGCCCTTGTGGCTTTTGTCATCTATTATATTATATTGTGGGGGACTTTGATTTTGTCTTCCCCTGGTGATGGTGATGGGTGGGTTTTGACAGATGCGGATGACCTTTGATAGGCCCTTGTGGCTTTTGTCATCCGTGTAATTATGTTATGTATGTTATGTTATGTTAATAATCTGCCTCAGAAAATTATCTTGGACAACATTCAAAAATTCCTCAGCCTCCTGATCACCCACAAGAGCTTCCCAGTCTATATTTCTGTAATTAAAATCGCCCATTATACACACATGCTTACTTCTACATGCCCGTTCTATCTCCTGCCACAGAAGATTTGAAGCTTCCTTACTAAGATTTGGTGGTCTGTATAATAATCCTATGACAAGCTTGTTTTTACCTTCCTTTACATTTAGCCATAATGACTCTGTGTTATCATCTAATTTAATTGTACTGTTTACACAACACTGGAGATTATCTTTAATATAAATAATAACCCCTCCTCCTCTCTTCCCTCTTCCTATCTGTATGGAACATGTTAAAGCCCTCAATCTCAACCTCAGGTTTAAAGTGATTACCTGCCAAATCAAGCCATGACTCTGTTATCGCAATTATATCAAAATTCTCTTCACTCGCTAACGCTCTTAAGAGATCTATCTTATTCCTTATACTCCGACCATTTGTGTAGTATATTTTTAAGTTTTTTTTTATTATTCCCATCTTCATTGCATCATGCTTTTTTATTCCTAGTTATCTGCTCATTCACTTGTGCATTAGTCCCCCTATAACGCATCAGTATGTCCTCCCCCCTAGCTATTCCTCTATCTCTGCATCCCTTCCATTTCCTACACCTGCCCTCTATTCCTGTTATTCCCTTACCTCTAACAGCTTTTAGTTTCCCACCCGTAAGGACCTAATCACACTATCTAGCTCCCTCCATAGAACCTCAACACCTGCCCAACTAAGATGGAGCCCATCCATCGCATACAACCTCCTATTCCCATAAAACCCACCCCAGACATCTACAAACACCAATCCTAACTCCTCACACAGTCCTTTCACAAATTCATTCAAACCAATTGCACGCGACAACCATTCTACCCCCACATCCAATCTCGGAAGCACACCAGAAACAACACCTTTTACCCTGCTTTTACTCATCCTTTCAACTAACCTTTTATACTGCTCATGTAACTCACATGTACCCACCTTCTTTACATCATTCACTCCCACATGCGTAATCACAACTGCATCCCTCTCACACCCAGAAACCAGCCTATCATACCTCTCACAAACATCACTTACACCAGCACCCGGCAGACAAACTCTCATTCCCTTCCACTTGCTATCACTCACTTCCTATCTAAATATCTAATCTGAGAGTCACCCATCACTAGCACCTCAGTCATTCTCCTATTCTGTCTTGGCCTAACATTACCCTCCCTCCTGCTCTCAGTCACACTACCACCCATCCTGCTTTCATCCACAATCACACCAGGCAAATCACTTTCACACTCTTCCTCTCTCAGGACATTGAATCTGTTAGTCAACCTAACAGGTTCTATGTCCTTCCTTTTCAAACACCTAATCTGTCCTAGCTTATCTATCCTATCCATTTTCACCCACCATTCATCATCACTCACAACTTCCACACTGTTCCCAGTCCTAGCCCTATCTTCCACCCTCTTAGCACTAATCTCACCCTTCAATCGCACACTTGCATCTCTTCTCACCTCAAACACCAAATCATTCAACCTCTTACATTCCCCACTCAACCTCCTAACCTCCCCTTCCAGAAAACACACACGGCATTCAGTTACATTCACTCTCCTTTCAACTCCACATGCATCACACACCACATAAACACTACTTTCAAACGGCATGCTCTCACCATCTATACAAACAGCCATACTCTCAGAAATTTACTAAGGACAAAGTTAACACTCACCAAAAAAAATTCTTGCTTAGGATTGCTGCCAGTTATCTTCCCCAAAAGTATTAATCATTAATGTATTTATTACACAGTGATTGTTATATTAAATAAATACAAGAAAAATTACACACCCAAATCAGTATTATATCCCAATCTTACAATGAGAATCAGGAGCTTCCTGTAAGACAACCTTCCAGAACAAAGCCAGACAGCCAACTGACAACTGGGGGGGGGGGGCAGCCCCCCAGTATATAATCTTAATTGTTTATAGACTAATGTGCTAACGTTTACAGAGGTGAATGATCTAACCAAATCATGTCAGCGCCTTTAATCATTTTACGAATTATAATGGGGGTGGGGTCTGACATCAGACGACTCAAACTCACATGAATATTCCGGTAGGGCTGAACAAAAATATTTACCAAAAAAACACTTTTTCAGCCGAGTCACTAATATACATATTTACCGGTGAAAATCCTTGTCCAATTTTAAATGAATATATGGTCAATTATAACATCGTCTTGTATCTTGTTTCCTTTATTGTCCTTTATTTTAATTTTTTTCCCCACTTTGCCTTTCATTTGATTAACTTATCTCGAAAATTCCTTCATAGGTACATCTTTGGAACATCTTTATCAATCTTTCGTAATGTTTCGTTTCATTATTCACTTTGTTTTTCCGCCATTTCTGTAATATTTTTTTTTCTTATTTCAGCTTGTGGTTTCCACGTTGTGCCTCCTTCTTATTTGTTCTGATATCTCACCTAATCTTCTGTTCTTTTGAACCATTTCGAGCGTCCATGTAAAGTTCTTAATCATCTTGTAGCTTTCTTTTGGTATTGCAATTTCGTTTGCTGCTTGCATTGAGCTACTTATTTTTTTCAAATTCTGTATCTATATCTTTAAAGTTGCTTCTTCTAGTGGTTCTGGTATATAATTATTTAATTCTATTCTGTATCTTGCCCAGTCCGCTCTGTATGTGCTTTTCTTACTTTCTAAAGATCGGCATTGGACTCTAGTTGATGATGAGGAGCATTGCTCTGTGATCCATTCGCAGTATATCTTCCGGTTGCGTGTAAGAGTTGTAAGTGAGATTATAATTGGCAAGGTAGATGTCTGGTTTTCAGGCAGTGGTCACTGTTACCTAAGTTGGGTAATTGGTTTCTAGTCGATGGTAGATGCCTCTTGCAAACACTGCTTCTAGATGCTTTCCTGCTCATTTTTATTTTGATATTTGTTCGATGCATATTGGGTATTTAAACCCTGTAAGGGGCACGGCGATTTGCTTTCCTCAGCGCCCCTTCTGGCCCCAGCTTAGCCTCTTCTCCTTTCTGACTGCGTGTGTTTTTACCCTACTTCCTCAATCACTACAATGTCTCCCGCAACTTTCTCTGGTCGCCCTCTAATTTCACATGGTAGCCAACCAGCTTCCAACCACCCTGGATAGGGGCTGAGAGGCGATGGGTCAATTTTCCTGCAACCCTGAGCTCCAGTTTGTGGTATTCCGTTTTTAACAGCCTGCTTCATCCCCGCCCCCACCTTCCTCACATACCCTTTCCCTCTCCTTTCAAGATCTTTCAATTTTATGCACAGCCCAAGGTGGGGCTGCCATGCCGAAGGGCTACCTGGCCACTCTTTGGGATGAGTGGTCCCAAGGTGCCACAGTTGGCTTTGCCAGTCCAGTATTCACTCCTTGCAGAACGGGTTACTGCATGGGATGATGAGCGTTTATGTCTCCTGATAATAATAAGGTAGATATATTCTGAAATTTAACCATCTAAAGAAATGCATCAAAAACAAAAGGCATCACCATCAAGGCTAGTCCAAATCCAAATTAGCACCCCATTTGTGAGTCTGAAGCTTAGGTGCCTGAACTGGAAAAGTCATCCATTGACCTCAAAGGCAGTATATATTTTATCCTCCAGGTGTAAGGAGATGTAGTGATGCACACTCTGCCAATCGATCTGCTAAAAAACTTATATCCTGCAATCTTACTGACAAGATCATCAAGGTTCGGCATTGGGTATTCATCAAGTTAGACAAACCTATTGATAGTTGTCAGTGGCCAACCTTTTCTTTTCTCTATTATTCATGATATAGCCTGCAAATTGGATGGCTCAATGACCCCTTCTTTGTGCATGAAGCAATCTCTAATCAGATGAACTTGCCATAGGACTCCCCAAACCACCAGGACTTGGTAGCAATGGGATTACAACAAGGAGATTGATACACAAAGACACTTGGGGGATCAATTGGCATTGCTGCCAAAAAAGAAACTTCCAAGTTAGAATGGACGCAATCCTCTGGATGTAGTTTTCTTGGGAGTTTGGGTGCCTTAAAAAAGAGGCCGTTTGACTCGGATGACCTATGATGGGCCCTTGTGGCTTTTGTCATCTGTTATATTATATTGTGGGGGACTTTGATTTTGTCTTCCCCCGGTGATGGTGCTTTTTGTGGGTGGGTTTTGACGGAGGCGGATGACCTTTGATAGGCCCTTGTGGCTTTTGTCATTCGTGAAATTATGTTATGTTATGTTATGTTAGGATCTCCCTGCTTCCTGGAGTCACAATGAAGAGCCAGTGCTGGAAGAGTCAAGCAACTTCCGGGGCAGTTTGAGACACCTCCAGCCTTTTTGGCCGCGCATACCTACCCAAGTCTGCCATCTTGAAGTCGATTAAATTGCCGTAATTGTCGAGAGGTTAAGAAAACACGCTACATTTTCCTTTAATTGACTGGAAATATTACAATATTACAAAAGGCAATTTGCAGAATGAACCCTGCAAAGAATGGGGCATAAATTTATATAATTTCCGGAATAATAGCGGGGAGGGAGAGTTAGCAACATCACAAGTTATATTGCTATATTTTTCGCATTGCTTCAAATGCTTATCTATTATATGTTGCATGTTTTGACAAATTTTGTTAATTCTTGTTGTTTGGGGCTTATATAACATCGTTATTTATTCCTCATTTCACTGTTATATTCTTATTGATATTCAAATAAAAACTTTAGGACCCTCCATTTATTTAATTTCCTAAAATTTCTGACCTGTCCAGAAAATATTGGTGGGCTGTAGCTTTACTAGGAATCATTTTGATATATTTTAATTTTAAATTACACATTTGATTTAACTTCTAATACAGCTAAGTTATATTTGTATATTAGATATAATAAGATATTATATAATTTCAGTTCCAGATATTCCTTGGTATGGTTAAATGAATATTTCTGAATTAAATATGATTGCAAAATATATTTATTCATCAGGTAGACTTACACATTTATCCAAGAATTTTTTACCAATTAGTAAGTTAATTTGTTTTTTCCTGGATTAATATTAACTTTATGATGACTAATAATAGATAAAAATATAATGTATACTTTATATTTCATTGAAAATTCTGTTTATTTAAATTGAACACTATGCTATTGAACAGCCATTCTTAAATCATAGTTGATGGGATTTCAGTATCCTACTGTAAAATTTTTGATTCAGGACAACTATTCAGCACTACTGTCACACTTCTTACATGCTGTCTTCCTCCCCTCCCAGTACTCTTCAATCACACCTGGCACCTTTCAGGAAAGCTACCACAATAATGTAGTCTTTGCCAGAGGTCTCCTGCAGAAGTTATATTGAAAGAAGTTCTAAGATAATCAAGAGGGGGAAGAGGATAGGATTTGAGGAGCATTGTTTTCAGGTTTCAGGGGGTAGTCTGGGAGGGCTCACAGTCTCATCATCATCATTTTTGAAGGCTCCATACATGCTGGCATGTGTTGGCCTTATTCACCTAATGACGGGCTTTCCAAGCTGCTCGATCTCTGGCTGTTTATTCAAACTCATATCTCTGATGTCTCTCTGTATGACCTCATTCCACATCTTCCTGGGTCTCCCTCTGGCAGCTACATCTCCAACCTCCCAACTCCTAATACTCTTCACCCAATTATTATCCTCCATCCTCTCTACATGACCGAACCACCTCAGTCTGCTTCTTCTCAGTGCCACACAAATGCATTCTATCTCTTAATTCACAATTCACAACTCTGTCACCTCTAGGCCTCAAATTCAGAGATGCTCTGCACATCCATCTCACCATTCTCATCTTAGTACACTTGAGCCTTTAGATATCCATTCTCATCTTAGTACACTTGAGCCTTTAGATATCCTCTTCCTTCACAGCCCAAGTTTCACTGCCATACAACATTGCACTTCATACGCACGCAGCGTACAGACGTCCCTTAGCTTGGAGGGAAAAGTCTCAGCATCAAGAGAGGAAGCAGCTCTCTGAACTTTTTCCAACCACTTCTAACCCTTGCCACAAAACTCGCCCCAGCGCCTCCCCCTGCACTGATCATATCTCACAGATATCAGAACTCTACGCATTCAAGCAAAGCACCATCAAATACAATCCTCTACACACAGTGCACTGAAACTCCACACAAACCACATCCATTGCACCCCTCTGTGACAGACTGCATATGGCCACATACCCTGAATGATGTCATTACCACCACCCACTCTTGAAATCATCATCTTTGTTTAATCCAAAATCCAAATTCACTCTCAGCTCCATGGAATTCATCCCTTCCTTCCACAACCTGAACTTCTTAAGTGCCGTCCTCTCATCCTCACCAATCAGCACTAGGTCATCAGCATACAACAACTTTATAATATTTTTTATTCTGTAGAGTGGGGTGGGTGGTAGCCTGATCATAACCAGGCCAGTGAAACTCTGGTTCAGCAATTTAGGGTTGGGTTGTTTCAGGCAGGGTGGGGGGGAGTGGGGGAACTTTGGAGTAGTGTCTTGCAGCTTTTGAAGTGCTCTGCCAGTATCTAGTTTATTGCAGCCATATATATTTATCCTATGGCTTAGCTAAGTGAAAACACTGCTTCCAACTTTAGTATAGTTAAGCCACATTGGGTATGATTAGTTACCGGATGGCATCTCAATTTGGGTTGACTTCTTAGTGGCTACCATATACTGTAGATGCCCATGGTTCAAATCCTACATTAATCAGTAGGTTCACTAAACAGAAGTAAATGCATCTTAAGTGAGTGCAGATTAGTGATATATCCCCTACCATAATATTTATATATATTTAAAGGCCCAAAGAAATGAAAAGTGGTATCACAACCCCAAAAATTGCTAGGGAAGATATTACGTGAACTATTAAAAGACTAAGAAAGAAAATAGGATATATAGAAATGGAGAAAATAGGGGAAACTATTCTAACCGTTATATGAAGGTGAACAAAAGAGTTTGATTCAAACCTGTGTCATCAAGCGCTCAGGGTTGGTGTTTTTTTTCCTGATTTTGAGTCTATATCTTTTATTAATCTCATCGCTCCATCAATAAATTAAATAATTTTTATTTTAGGATAAAAACAAATAAACATTTTCATATAGCCATTTATTCTATGAATATGAACATCAATTCAAAAGTGCCTGAATCTGCATTCAAATTCAATTAATTAATTAGTATCCATACTCCATTATTTAATTTATTTGGCATTCAGTCTCTTGTAAATGAATACCATTTTTGCTGCTCTTTCTGATTCAAGTCTGTTCCTTAGTTTGGACTGTACCAAGCTAAAAGAAGAGAACATTCTCTCAACTTCAGCTGAAGAAGCAGTTGTGGTAAACAGCTTGGTTGCAAGGTTTTTCATATCAGATATAAAACATCTGAGTGATAGCCACCAAACATAGGGACCAACTTTCAATGATTCATAACATAACATAACATAATTACACGGATGACAAAAGCCACAAGGGCCTATCAAAGGTCATCCGCCTCCGTCAAAACCCACCCACAAAAAGCACCATCACCAGGGGAAAACAAAATCAAAGCCCCACAATATAATATAACAGATAACAAAAGCCACAAGGGCTCATCATAGGTCATCCGAGTCAAACGGCCTCTTTTTTAAGGCACCCACACTCCCAGGAAAACTACATCCAGAGGATTGCATCCAGAAACAAGGGTATCACCAATCAAGGCTTGTCAACAACTAAATCATGCAGCTATAGATATATACAAACAATATTAATATATACAAAACTTAGGAACCATCACAACCTTCCCTTCCCATAAACTCATCCAACCTACTCTTAAATACATTTAGATTTGGACTACCTACTACCCTCTGTGGCAATTTGTTCCAGAAGTCTACCACTCTATTGGTGAAAAAATATTTTCTTAAATCCAACCTACACCCTTGCTTTTTCAAGTGGTGACCTCTAGTCCGATTTCCATCATCTAACTCAAAAAACTTGCTAACATCCAATTTATCTATCCCGGAAAAAATTTTAAACAGCTCAATCATATCCCCTCTCACACACCTCCTTTTGAACGAGAACATATTTAATACCCTTAGTCTATCTTCATATTCAAGGTGCCTCAGGGAAGGAATAATCTTTGTTGCCCTCCGTTGCACTGACTCAAGAAGGTTAATATCGTGTCTAAAATGTGGGGACCATGCCTGTATACAGTACTCTAGATGTGGCCTAACATAAGAGTTATAGAGTTTAAGAATAACCTCCTTACTTTTGTAACTGACATTTCTCTTAATAAAACCCAGCACTCTATTTGCCCTATTTCTTGCTTCAATACACTGCTTAGAAAACCTTAATGACTTATCTATTACTACTCCTAGATCTTTCTCATCCTCTACTGAGCTCAGCCAATGCCCATCCATTTCATAGTTAAATTCTCTATTATCTTTTCCCATGTTAATAACTTTGCACTTATCAAGGTTGAAAGTCATTTGCCATTTATGTGCCCAGGGTATGTTTTTTAATCGCTCCATCTTGTAGGTGAGCCATCAGTTATCTCAATAGGGTTGTGGAGGTCACACCAATGTACTTGGAATTGTGGTGTTTGCAGTCACTGACTTTACATAAATATTCATACACAATGTTACTCTCCTGGAGTTCACTTGTCAGATGTAGACAGCTGTTCTTCATAATGCAATTACTCATTTTCTTTGTCTTGTAATATATTATCAGATTTATATCTGTATTAGGGTCGGTTGGGGTGACATTTTGATGTAAAATGGCTTTGTAATAAAGGTCGATAGTATTTTTCTTTGGTGTAGACCGGGCACAAAATCCAGATGCCAAGAAATGGTTATATTTCAGCAGGATAATGCCCCATGCCATACATCCAAGAATTGGTTTGGACAAAGGGGACCGCCCCTATGGAGTGGCCACCACAGAGTCCAAACTTAAATCCAATAGAACACTTGTGGGAAGTGTTTAAAAATGCAAAAAGAAGTACCACAAGTACAAATAAAACAACTATGAAAAATTACAATCTGAGTGGGGTAAGATACCATCAGAAATTAGGTAAAATCTATGCCACAAAGAATTATGGCTGTAAGCAAAAAAAAAGGAGTCCATCAAAGGACACTATAATAATTTTGTTGCAGTTAGACAATTTTTATTGTTTTGATTTATAAATGTTTAAATTGTAATATCAATGTGGCCACTGTCGGCAGTGAGCACATGCTCCAGGCAAGGCTGTGCACACTATATGGACAAAGTCCTTCCTCATGCTGGCCCGCAGGCAGTTGATGGAGGACTTCAACTCGTTGCTGTTGCGGACCTTGCGGTCCATGCACACACACATTGTAATTGATGTGATTGCGGCGGCCAAAAGTTCATGTTTGATCCAAACCACTCTTACACAGTCTTGGCCACGTGGGCAGGGTCACTATCTTGCCTTAAAGAATTAGTCCCCCTTTGTGATCTTTCTCACCCAGGGCAGGACTTTGTGGTCAAAATGTCCCCTTATTGGCCACAGTGAGCTTGTAACCAGCTGTGAACCACACCGGGCATCTTCTTGGCATTAGAAGCCACAATGCTAAGCATCATGCAGAAGCTTTGTGCTTGGTCATAGATATGTAGTGGACCTTGGAAACCTCCTGGCTGAAGCTCAACACAAGGTTCTGCTTGTTGGTGACTGGATTGACAGTGAAGGTTTTTTCATCATTAAATAAAAATGAGATTTTGATTGCCATGACTCTTCAAATCATTGAGAAGGCAATGACAGCACTCCGGACATTGTTCTCACATATGGTCAGTGAACAGAGGCCTTTCCACACATCTCTAGCTTTTGCCACCCTCCTCCTTGATGGCCCTGGACACCGTATCCACAGATGTTCTTCGCGAGTACAGTCATTTTGAGCTTCAGAACACTTTCGAAGGCCTTTCTCACAGCCAAACAGCTGATAACTTGAGGTTGATCTTTGAGGTCTTCCCATCTTTTTAGCCTCTCTATGACTAAGTGGATGGTCATCCAGTTGATATTTAGCCGCTTGTTGTGGCTCTCATGCAGGAGAGCGGAGATCTTAATTCTTTTCACTTCAATCTTTAGCACACCAACACACATTTTAAAAGATGTTTTAATGACATGTGCTGGAAAAGTAGAATTTTAAGTTTGATTGACAGAACTTTTTCTATCTCACACATAAACCTTTTGGAAAAAAATGAGTGTAACAGAACTCTTGCAAAGACCCATATAATGAATGATTATATTGGGTGCTTTATATGCTTGGTCAAAGGTATATATATATATATATACACACGGTAAACCCTCAATATAACGAACTATATGAGGCGGGGGGGTCGTTCGTTAAACCTGATATGCGTTAAAAGCAATATAAATAATGAACCAAGTTCGTTATGGATATGTAATATGTATGTAATTACTAATAAAGTTAAGTGGACTACACAACATAGTATTGATATGAACCTTGCACTGTAGGAGACATGCGAGACACCAACACTCACTCAGGCTGGTCGTAATGCTTGCCTGTTAAACCCTATGGAGTTCAATGAGAAAATTTGGTTCGTTATATCGAGCGTTTATTATATATATAAAATTGTTCCTATAGGAAACCAAATCGTTATATTTATAAATTTTTAAATAATTTCATAATAGCATTTTTTTTAACAATAAATGTGATACTGCTTATTTATTTTGTATTTAGGACACTATTTAACATTGAAACTGACGATTATTTGCAAATTATAATAAAAAAAATGTGGTTAGCAACTCTATATAGTTTATGTCCTGATATCAAGTTTTTTCTAGAACCTATTACATTGCCATAGATACAAATAGTATATATTAATACATGTTTACTATTTTTCTCTTGAGCAAGGAAATCGACTTCCTACATTTTGAATCTAAATTTTTGCCTGTTCAATTCTCAGTAATTCAGCTATTGATCTTTTTTTTAAGGAAAATGCATGTCCACTTTCAATAAAGATTTTCAAGAAGAAGCAGCAGTTGTGAGTGAAGATGGGAAAATACTTGTTTTTTGGCATCCAGAACCTCAATTCCCATATGAATGTACAAAAGTAAGCCTTCTTTATTAATAACTACTGGACTAACCTTAGGAGCACATGCAAAACTGCCTAAGTGGTTCTATTTTCATTCAAATCACCCTAATAGGTTTTATGTTATTCCCATTTTTCTTTTTTCGCTTGCAACTTACCCGCTTAGCCAATTAGATACTAATTGTTAAGGGGATGAATTGTTTATTCACTAGCGCAAACCCAAATTGGATCAGATGGATAGGTACAAAGATATTAATAATTTAATAAGGAAATAATAATGCTGATGACATTAATTTTGGTCCTTTACAAAAACTCTAAAGAAAACTGCCCTGTTACCTTTGTAAATCGTTGAGAATTACAATTTATTTAAAAGATGAAAATGTGACCTTCCTAAAGGGGCTAGGATAATAAAATGTACATATTTGTCTACCACTTGTCCATTAGAATTGAACGTTGGGGCTCTCTGACCAATAGTTAGTTATTTCCGTCGTTATTTAAACCACTGTCCTATAACTAGACATTGGCATTGCGATTTAAAAGGAACGGCAATTTTTATGGTTCAAAGTTTTGACCTTTCGTTTCACCTGCCTTTGTTGCAGCTTCTCCCATCCCCTCCAAAATATTGCTCTTAGTTAGTCTATCTGTGCTTCACCACTTTCTATACAAACTAATTTCCCTTTAGGGCTAATTTCATGTTTTTTTTTATTTTACTTAAAAATAATTGGCAGAAATCTTGTTTCCATGTAAAAGGCAAGGGTGTTAACATTATATCCATTGTTATTTAAAAGGAATGGCTATTTGATGTGAGGAAATATGTTTGAAATATGAATTTCAGATTCTTTATTTGTTGTGGATTTATATATACTTGATTTAAAATATCCAGCCTTAGCTTGCTACCTTTTGTGACTATTTGTTTTAGCTTGATTTCATTGATGGCAATGCAAATTCACATCCTGTTTTGCCAACTTATCCCTTTGATGCTTTAGTTGTAATGTTTTTTACCTTCTGAAACAGCCAATCCCTGAAAAAGAAGTTGATGCATCGCACCTCAAGTTGAAATATAATCCAACAAATAGTGTCTTTAATAAAATGCATCCTTATTATGAAGTCAAAATGTTGCAGAAACTTACATTTACAAATAAGCACATTTGGTTTCCTAGGTAAGTTTATCTTTTAGTCTTTTGTCTATGCATTTTGGCCAAGTACCACATCACTCAGCACAATGACTCACATTTATTTTGGTAGAGAAATGATTCCCCTGATGGTCATTTTTCAGATTCTCCTCCTAGCTCCTAGTTAGAGACTGTGAGCAACCCTAGACCCATATACAAATACACATGTCCAAACATTTTGCCTTGAGTCGCCAGACTAAGAGTTCAGTTCAATGCAACTCTTGCAAAATCTCTACACACTTCACACATATACTTGCCCGCAAAAAACTACTCAAATACATGAACCTGCTCCTCATGCACCCCACTTTCCTCCCTTTATACCAAACTTTAATCCCAATCCCCCTCTATACCCCAACCACTTTCACTGTCCGCTTCTCCCCCACAATAGTATATAACACACTGTACACAACCTTAACATACTACAGGTGAACATACAGTCACTGCATGCATAAAATATTTGGACCTGCCTTGCACAAACTATACTTTTCATAAAAACTGCAACGGTTTCCAGCAGGTGGGGGTGATATATTCTTTTAGCAATGTGGCTACCATATGTGGATTCTTGGTCACTTTCCTTTGTAGTAAGTTGTCTGTAGCCTTAGAAGGTTTGTGTGCCCTACCAGGGATAGGTTTATCAGATGGAATAACATTTGATGGGATTCCACATGATGCAGCAAACAGGCGCATAATACTACTTTTGTCTCAGTCAGAACAAGCACAAACTTCCTTCATGGGAATGTTCTCCTTCGTCCAGGCCATAATATAGGCCTTTTCTTCCTTCAAAAGGAATGAACCATAGTAACACTATTAAAAATTAAATGGGCCTCAACAAAGATTCACATAATCCTAGGCACCAGAGGTTGGAGCAACGCTAAAACACCATCCATCCTTTACATCCAACGGGCCACTGAATGGCTCAGCTGCTACACCAGTGTTGCCTATCACTTAAACAAGATGCCAGATACCACCAGCTAGATAAATCTTACTTCATAAAATAACGTAAAAAAATCTTGTAGCACTTTGTTCATGCTAATAGCACAATTAGGTCCTAAGATTTATTGCAGGGGCTGTAGATTGCATTAACACTAAAAAAACAACACACATTCCCATCCTCACCCTGGTACCAAATACATAAATTTCACAGATACTGGTGCACACACTAGCTTCCTCCTTCCCCAACAAGACACCACTACTGAATTGTAATCACTCAAAAGTGCACATTGGCAACAAATCCCACACAACAATAATAAATGCTTACATTCCCGTGTTAACTTCACCCACTATGCCAGCAAATTTTTGCCTCTAGTTCCACCACATCACCACCTAACCCAACCTTATCTTAGGTGTAAACTGTTACACATGGAATCTAGACGAGTAGTAGCCCACCCTCCCTGCCTCAGCACCCCAGATAGTCTTGAACTAAGTTTGGTGAACCTGGACTTAGAGACATCTCCTTTATCTCATCCGATTCTCACCTATCTCCTCTGGGGTCTGGGTCGCATCATGGACAATCATAATGGCTCTTTTGTTTGGAGGCTTTAATGCCCTCCCTACCCCCAACAACCAGTGCTGGTAACCCTATCACTACAACCACTGACAAGAGAAACCGTTGCCGTCTCTTGGGTTATCATTTGCCCCCTTATATCTCTGGGTATCCTATTTAGTTTTAAGGACCTGACCAGCTACCACATGCCATCTGATGAGAGGCTTTGCAACCTCTATAAACAACTCCCTCTAGCGCCTGCAGGTCAAAAGGGACCAGGGTTGAGGAGTAGTTTAGGTCCCAACAACCCATTCTCTGCATGCACTGGGCTCCAACACCCCCTACGACCATTATCGGGTGCACAAGCCTGTACTTCTTATGGCAAGCTTTTTATACTACCTCAGGACTGCCAGACCAACTAAAAGTCTCAAGTTTGGTCCACGGGTCTCATGATAGACCTTCAGATCCTGGATATCTTATTGACGACTAGCAGGACTTATGGATTCCTTCCTGCCCTGATCTGGCCTGCTTCTCTGGCTGTTCAGTTGGTAGCTGCTGCCCTGTACTTTGGAGACCCGTTCAGAGACTCTGATGATGACCTGGTACCCAAAGTTCCAGGAAGGTGGGAGTGACTGGATGGGAGGTATATCTCACCACACATTTTTTTTCTTTCTCACTGTTCACAAATTATCCCAGTCTTTGAAGTGTGTGTGGTGTTTTTTTTTTTTTTTCAACTTAAAGTTTTAAAAATAGAAGGGGGCTTCATCCCACCTTGGTGCCGAGTGGGAATCCCTCACCTCATTCCGGTAAAGATGGCTGTTCTTTAATATCTCTTTTTATGAGAGTGGCACTCTCTCTACTGTGAGGCAGCTCTCCCCCCTTCCCCACTATCCTTTCTCAGGGGTCTCTCCCAAATTGTTTTAGGTGGGAGGTAATTTTTCCCTTATCTTACTTACTCTTGTGGATAAAGGGGGATTCCCATTTCCACCTTTTGGGACTCACCCCCAGTCATTCAATTTCCAAAGGCCCCTCCCTAAGACAAGGAGCTGTTGTGGAAATCTCCTTCAGGGAACTGAGAGCACTGGTGGATCGTCTCAATGGCAGACCCCGGCAAGGAGAGATGGGGTGACCAATGCATGTATTTCCTCCTACCTCCCTAGGTATGTGGGTGACCAAAAACGGGACTAAGATGGCACCCCCCCCCCCCCCCCCCAGGAGGCGGATCATGGCTAGGTTAGAGCTGTCCCAAGTCGGATCATGGCGTTTTCGAGCCCGCCGGCTTCAAACGCTTTCTCGTTACTCGTTCAACTGATGGCAGCTGTCTAAAGGGCGTATGTTCCATCTGCCATCATGCTCTAGCTACGCTACTTGGTAGGGAACCGAAGGTTATTCGTCTTTTGAGTGGGGACCTTTTGCTGAATGCGGCTGAACATGCACAGGCTGATATTAGTGCCCTTGGGAAACTTGATGGCTTGCATGTGCAGGTAATACCACACTACTATTTAGTAAAAGGAGTACATGTTAGGGAACTCGTGGACTACTCCTTGAAGGCCAGCCGAAGCGCACAGGTTTGGGTTTTCCTTGGCCAAGACTAAGGTGGTGCACTTCTGCCGCCATCCACGGCTCCACCCTGACCCAGACTTGTTTCTTAATGGGGTACGCCTGGAAGTGGTTGAATCGCACCGTTTCCTTGGTCTTGTATTTGACCGACGCCTCACCTGGGGGGCTCATATTGGTAGCCTTAGGGTCTCTGGATGGAACCCGCGCCATGATATTCATCGTTACGTGACGTTCAGCGCTTGAGACGCTGATAGGGCTACTGCCTTACTTTTTTATCGATCCTTTGTTAGTTCGAAGCTCGACTACGGATGCGAGTTTTATGCATCCGCAGCCGAGCGTGTATTGCGGAAGGTAGTCTCGATCCACCACACCGGCCTTCGCTTGACGACCAGTGCCTTCTGCACTTTCCCCATTGATAGCCTACTAGTCGATGCTTAGGAGATGCCACTCGCTCTACGCCGTGCACAGTGCATTATTCGCCTGTACGCTCGAGCCCGGCGCCTCCCTCAGTCGCCAACAGCTCTCACTGCATCCGCAGCTGATTTTGATGGTACCCATGCCGCCGAGAGTCCAGTCATACCCTAAGCCCTTTGGGTTTAGGGCTAGGAAACTCCTTGGAGAGGTAGGTATAGCTCTCGGGCCGGTGGCGCCCCTAGTTCTGCCCAGGACGCCACCCTGGAGGGTACCACCTTTGGCTATTTGTCGCCACGCCTCTGCTTCCAAAGCTTGTACAGCGCCAGGAGTATTGCGTTTGACCTTTTTGGAGCACACATCGTGTCACGCTGAAACCGTGCCAGTGTATATGGATGGCTCCAAGTCCCAAGAGGGGGTCGGCTTCCACGCTGTATCCCCTCTGTTTGAAGTCAGCGGGGCTCTGCCAGGCGCTGCGTCTGTCTTCACGGCCGAGCTGGTGGCAATACACCACTCGGTACGGGAGATTACGCGATGTGCCCGGTTCGGAGACCGGATTGAGATCTATAGCGACTCACAAAGCACCCTGAGTGCTCTCGGGGCATTGGAATCTCCGCATCCCCTGGTTCGCGATATCCGTGTGGCCACGGTTTTGGCGAGCCGGGCAGATGTCGAGATTATCTTCTGCTGGGTTCCTGGACAAGTAGGAATTGCGGGGAATGAGGGCGCCAAAGAGTCCGCGAGGACTCTGCGACCGGACCAGCGTTTCTCTCTTGCTCACACCGACTACATGGCAGGAATACGGGCAGCTCTTCGGGTTGCTTGGCAAAGAAGATGGGAGACGGTCGAAGGGAACTTGGAGTTGCGTGCCATTGCGCCTCGACTGTTCCCATTTTCCCCAATGCGGCTCAGGTTGCTTTGTGTCGTCTCCGAATTGGGCACACTCGCGGGACGCACCGCCATTTGATGGAGCGCTCACCAACGCCCTACTGTGAAGACTGCGTTGTCCCCCAGACTGTTCGGCACATTCTTGTTGAATGTCCCTGTATGGGCGATCTTGGCGCACGTTACCTGACCCGGTGTCGGGATGGGCGGAGTCGCTACCGCCTGTCCCTTGTACTCAGGGCGAGTTCGTGCACATTGTCTGGTGGACTTATAGACTTTGGGGGGGGGTATTTTAGTAGGTTGCACGTTCCTGCGTCGGGAGGGGGAGGCAGACCTTACCTCGACGCTGGAGCTTGCTTCCTGCTTGTTCCCTTTTTGTTTTGTTTTTTAGCATCCTCTTTTAAAGATGCGAATCAGGGCCATAAGGGTTTTGCGTCCTCAACACTACGGGATAAGGGCCGGGCAGGATGATGCGCAATTTACACCCGGCATGATGTCTCCCTTCTTCTCATTGTTTTAGATACTCTTTTCAGGCAGTAGCTTCACCTGAATAGGAGGTTCACTGTTATTTCTGCGTACATTCCACCGTCAGCCGACTTAGATGTGAGGGACTTCCGCCGCGTCGTGGCACATTTTCTGAGGCTCTTTCTCTCGCTCGGCGACTTTAACGAGAGACTACTCGATTAATCTCAGGGGTCAAGTCCTTGCCGACCTGAATGTGGATGAATTTACGCATCACTGCTCGAGAACCGCTTCATTTTCCTGTCTCGATCTATCTTTGTGCTCTCCGGATGCACAGTCCGGCCGGGGGCGTGGTCATGGCCTTCCATGGCAGTGATCATTTTCTGGATCGTTGTCGTTGTCGCTGTCGCCTAAGTCCGCCCCCGTGGTGCTTGGCGTGGGCATCCGCTCTATTAGCTCGTTGGGTGAGGCCGGAGTTCTTGTCCGGCAGCCTCATCGCCGCGGGCCGACTACTCCTAGAACGTCTGCTCGTTTTGCACGCCGACCGCGTCCGTGGTGGTCAGCCGAGTGAGGTGGCCCTCAAACAGAAGCGTTATGCCTACATGCCCGAACGATATCACTGTGGGGAATTTCGTTGATCTAGGGCTAGGTTTTCGGTATGTTTCGAAGGACGCCCGCCGCTCTTCTTGGCAGGCATACGTGTCTTCACTTAATGGGAAGCCTCATCCTGATGAGGTGTGGAAGAGTGCCATAATGATTCGTGGCAAGTTCTCGCAAGAGTCCCTTCCTGTTGTCCAGGAGAATGGGACTACAATCTCGGATCCCGCGAGCGCTTTCTCCACATTCGTTAGACGAACTACTGCTCCGCCAGCATTCAATGCACTTAGTGATGTCGCCGAAGCACGTCGAATTTACCTCCGTCCCTGGTCCCGTACGTCATAATTCGACACTCGACCTTTCTGTTAGATTTGTTCAACAGGAACTGGGTAGAGCGTCTTGCCTTAGACTTCAGGCGAATCGCTACTGTGCTCGCTTTTCGCAAACCGGAGAGATTACTCTACCCCTGTCCGGTTTCCACCCAATTTCTAACTTCGTGCGTGTGCAAATTGATGGAGAAATGGTACATGTTAGATTAGCCTTTCTGGACAGCGGAGGCCATCTGTCTTGTGTACAGTGGCGTCCGCAAGTTCCACTTGAGGTCGGAAGCTCTGCTCCGACTGGAAAATGCCGTCGGCGAAGACTTCCTTCGATGTGGAGAAGGCTTATGATAACGCATGACGATATGGTAGCATAGACCCCATCCAAACTCGGAAGCTATGGTACGCCTCCCAATCTTCATAAGAGGTCGTCGATTATGTCCAACTGTGGGCAGAGATTTCTTCGCTCAAAAAGGTCATGTTTATCATACTACGACCTCTGACTCTCCCCCACCCTTTTTTGGCTACACAGATGACATCATTCTTTCACAACTCCCCAAACTCACCCAAGCAACGCGAAATCTTCAAGTTTACATCACTCGAACGCTGGCTCCAACAGAACCAAATGACTCTGTCGCACTTTATACAAACTGAATTACAACAAACACACTTCTCCTTAAATAAAACTTCCACTGCTCGCTCAAACCCACGATAAACAGCAAATAAAGCTGAGAGCACCCCCCCCCCCCCAACAGGTGGCAAAAAAAAAAACTCACTCACCAGAGCCCCCCTCCCTCACTTAAAACACAAACCAAGAAATCAAATGGGCACTTCTGGCCCCACCAGCCATAACAAGTGCAGAGGCAAAATGTCAGGTTACTATGAGCGGATGGAATCTGGCATCGGTACAGATCATCAACACACTCTCGATACCATCTTACCGATTTCCTCACAGGAACGAAAGCAACAGCCCAGAGTGGTTCGTTCTCAACCTCACCTACACCTTTCTCGATACTCAAACATGGCACTTACCCCTAAAGTGCTTTGTATCCACAAACCCTTTGATCAGATTCCAAAGTACTCACAACGCAGCGGCTCTACTTCATCAGAGCAGTTTCCCTAATACCACTTGAGACACCCTCACCTGCTTCAGCGCCAAGGAACTAGTTCCATCATGTACCAAATTATCGACAGTTTCAGGAACCAGTTTAACACTAAAACACACATAGTGTTAGGCCTTGGGGGGGGGGGGGGGTCACCCCTTGTATGATCTTTAGGCGACTGTTCTGAGGTTGCAAACGACACCCATCGTGTAGATATTGTGCTGATGGCTGTGCTCATTATTATGTAGCATTCCCCTCATGAAGGATTCTCAATCATTTCAGGGAGGAACGTAAGTTCGTAAAATTCAAGGAACAGGAACCAAGAGACAGAGAGTACCTTTAATATTCTCTTTCCCGTATCGTAAGTACTTTTTTTTTATTAAATTAACTTGTATATAAAGCAACATTTTATTATCCTATGATATTTTACAGTTCCATTTTTACAAAGCCTTGAAACCATGCTCGTTTACGAAGCCCGTTCTCTCATCATTGATTGCTGTAAAGGAAGAAGAGATGTTCAGTTGCATCAAGCGGTAAAAAGGATTCTTACAGGACATTACCAAACTAATAATAGGATTAATATTAAGTGAAGGGCTGTGGGAGCTACATTCGCTTAAGGTCGAGTGAGGTGATGTACAAAAGAAAGAATTTGTGAGGAGTGGGTGGTAGCAAGGAGGTGCAAAGACAATAGCACCCTCGTCGGCTCCAGCTGGTGTCCGAGCATCGGTTTCGTCCTCAGCTGATGTTTGTGCCGAATATAACTTAGGAGACCCGGTCTGTTGTGGAGGAGGACGTGGTTGTGCCAGTCACGATAGCATGATGTAAACACAGTCTGATAAGTGACTGGGACTGGCAACAAATACCCACAGGTTTGCCAAGGAATTAATGTGGGCAAAGGTTTCTACGACACTAGAAACTTATTTTAATATAATTTAAGTTTTGGTATTGGTAGTGATTCTGCTTCATGACAATGGACACCATCCAGCTTCCTCTTGTCTGAATTCACTTTTAGCCTCTTCCTCACTCATACACTACCAAAGGCTTGGAACAAAACTTCCAAATCCTTCAATCCCACCCACTTTCCCCCTCATTCTCGTTCGTACTTTTCTTAGTACTCGCACAATAAACATCAAACACTTTTGTCTTACACAACTCCTTACTTACGAGTACAACATAATACTTTTCCACGCACTCCATACATTCAAAGCACTTGCCATAATCCTATCCACCCCCTCTCTTAGGCTTTGTCCAGAGCCATGAAACCAGTATACGCTTTACTAGATCCACACATCCCCAAA
>OZ018317.1:250352235-250354735 GCA_963969495.1 Ceratothoa steindachneri | reverse complement strand
ACTTGAGGTCGCTAGTGACAGTAACACCCAAGTCCTTCTCAGTGTCACTCGATTCGAGAGCAGTGCCCTTAAGGATATAATGAGATTGGGGATTTTCTGTGGCCGATATGCATTACTTTGCACTTGTTCACGTTGAAAGGCATTTGCCACGTGTCCGACCACTTCCCAATCTTCCCAAGATCTTCCTGCAGGCGGGCAGTATTTCCATCCTTTGCAACGTTCAATACCAAGCTTGGTATCATCGGCAAATTTGGAAATCTTGGCAACCATGTCACCGTCCATGTCGTTGACGTAGATGATGAATAGTAGTGGTCCCAGGACAGAACCTTGAGGCACTCCGCTAGTAACGGGCACCCACTCAGAAGCCTGTCCATTCACCACCACCCGTTGCCGTCTGCCACTTAGCCAGTTCTCGATCCAGCCGGCTACTTTTCCGTCTATGCCCAGCGCTCGCACTTTCCGGAGAAGGCGGCGGTGTGGTACCTTATCAAAGGCTTTCTGAAAGTCTAAGTAAACCACATCCACCGCCTTGTCCCGATCGTGCTCACTGAACACGAAGTGGAAGAATTCCACAAGGTTCGTCAGGCATGACCGTTGCCTTCGGAAGCCGTGCTGGGAACTCCTCAGTAGCAGGTTTGACTCTAAATACGACGTTATTTTCTCACCATCATGCTTTCCATGAGTTTACCGACTATCGAAGTCAGACTGATAGGTCGGTAGTTTGACGGATGGCTGGAGGATCCTTTCTTGAAGATCGGAGTCACCTCCGCCTCACGCCAGTCTCTAGGAACGCATCCGGTCCGGATTGACATGTTAAAGATAGCGCACAGATGTCGTGATACTTCATCGCACACTTCCTTCAACACCTTGGGTAGAAACCCGTCCGGTCCAGGGGACTTATTCGTCTTTAGGTCAGCGATCTTTTTCTTTATTTCTCCTTCGGTGAAGTCCATTGCCTCCAGCTTTTCCCCCGAGTAGGAATCCGTGGGGCTGGGGGATGGGACCACACTCTTTAGTAAACAACTGAGGAGAAGTATCATTGAGAAGGTTAGCATTTTCTGCATCTGACTGAGTTAATGCACCCTCCTCGTCCACTAGGGCCCAATCCTACGATGGATTGGTTTACGGCTATTTACATAGCCGAAGAACTCCTTGGGATTCTCCTTGCAGAGTCTCGCCACTCGGAGTTCCTCAGTACGCTTAGCCGCCCTTATGCTGGACTTCACTCTCCTGGCTAGCCTCCGGTACTCGTCAAAGGCACCCGAGATCTTCGATCGCCGGTACGCATTTCTCTTCTCCCCAAGCAGTTGGCCGATTTCTCGATTAAACCACTTTGGTTGAACAGAAGACCGACGGAGGCATTTCAGAGGGATGCAACTTGATTGAAGACTCATGAATTTATTTTTGAAATTGTTCCACGAATCCTCAACCTCTTCGCATACCGCTAGCCTTACATCAGTCAGCCCAGCACGAAGGCGTGCAAAGTCTGCTCTTCTCAAGTCAAGTTTTCCTTGATTGACTGGCAACAGACCTTACCTTCGGGATCTTGACGGTAAATCTAACTAGCTGGTGATCACTGCCACCGAGCTCTTCGCCTACAGAGACATCCTCAACGATATCATCCTCAGAGGTGAAGACCAAGTCGAGGATATTGTCTCCTCTCGTCGGTTCTCTGACCCATTGAGTGAGGAACTCGTTGTTGGCGAACTCCAGGAGTAGCGCGCTCTCGCCACAGGCTGCTCTGGTTTCCCAGTCAACTTGTCTGTTGAAGTCGCCCATAACGATGCACACTCTGCCTTGAACAAGCTCACCCAGCAGCTGGTACAGTTCCCTGTCCTTCTCAACGGGTTGGAAGGGGGTCTGTAAAGCACCAGGGTCCTGTATCTGACAGGACCTATCTCTAGGTCAACGCCTAGGAGCTCGTGATCGGATATAATGTTGGAGTTCGTAGATTTGATTGTATCCTTGACATACAACATTACACCGCCACCCTCTCTGTCTGGCCTATCTTTGTGTAAGAGTTGGTAGCCAGGAACCGTGAATTCGCCTTCAAAGTCTCGGTTTGACGTTTTTATCCACGATTCTGTTATGGCTACCATTTCGGGTTCTTCCGTCGCTACGAGGCCACGGAGCTCAGGAAACTTGTTCCTGATTGACCTCGCATTGAACAGAAGAACTTTCAGGGAGTCCCCTACTGTAGGACTCCCTATGCTCTTCCGTTTCCCGGCTTCTTTGTTGGCGAGGCACCCCTTTTTGCGACCTCTGAGAAGGTCGTTCCTGGAGTGACACGGGCGTACTGGCGTACGTCCGCCCTCACTCTGGGCCGGATACTCCTTTCGGTCCTCTCTACGACATTCTGGATCATGTTCGACAGAAAGGCCTTTCCTTTAAAGGAAAGATGTACCCCATCCCTTTGGTAGAGATCATTTCTACCATAAAAAGGTGCGGTACGGGTCCACAAAGAAGACCCCCTCTGCCGTACACAAATCTGCCAGGCGCC